>JALIGW010000004.1:75876269-76276269 GCA_023053685.1 Diadophis punctatus similis | reverse complement strand
GCCTGATGGCTCCTGATCTAGGAAGGAACGCAACTGGTACACCAGACAAAGTTTTGCAAAGGTTGTCCTGGCCACAGCTGCAACCTGCTCACTAAGCAGGAGCTGTAAGTCCAGCAATGCACCCAGATCCAGCACCATTCTTGAACGGGGAAGTGCACCCTGATGGCTAACTCTGCCCACAGTCTGAAATTCAGTCCCGAGGTTGTCTTAGCCCTCCATCTTTCCAAGGTCGGTAAAATGAGGATCCAGATTGTTGGGGGCAATTTGCTGACATTTGTCAACTGCCCAGAGTGTGTTGTTAAAGCACTGTGGTATATAAATCTTAAGTGTTGTTGCTATTTCTATTCCATCCAAGGCTAAAAATGGAACATCCTGGGTTCTGGATTGCTGTAAATCCATAGCTACTACTGTAGGGTTGAATCAGAGATACTGTATTTTTCGGAGTATAAGACGCACCGGAGTATAAGACGCACCTTAGTTTTTGGGGAGGAAAATAGGGGAAAACAATCTGCCTACCAGGTATTCATCTGGCTAGCGTCCTTAGTCTGGTCAGCTTCAGCACATTATTTTATCCCCTGGTTAGGACTAAAAAAAATCTTCTTCTGAGAGTAACAATGAAAGAGCCTGCAAGCCAGTAAGAGCTGGGAAGATAGTTAGCACCTGGTTAGGGCTAGAAAACAACTTCTTTGGAGCAAGTAGAGCAATGAAAAAAAACCCTGCAAAGACTTAGGGCTGGAAAACATTCTTCTGAGAGAGTAACAATGAAAAACCCTGCAAGGTAAGAGCTGGGAAGATCTGTTAGCACCTAGTTAGGGCTGGAAAAAAAAGCTACATTCGAAGTATAAGACGCACCTGAATTTTCAGCCACTTTTAGGGAGGAAAAAGGTGCGTCTTATACTCCAAAAAATACGGTAGTTCTTCCCCATAGATAATCCGTTCAATATCCAGACACTAAGATGGGGCCTACTTATTTATTTGCTGCAATGGTGTCACAATTCAACAGAAATGATACGCAGTAATCCAATTTCCCAGAAGAAAAGAGAAGTATCAGAATCCTGGCTGAAAAAGAAGTCATGAACTTAGAATACTGGGTTTGCTTTGCCAAGGTTTCTTTTTTCTCAGAGAGAACAAGTGCATTTTTCAAATAGTTGTTTGACAATACTGAATTCCAGAAGGACTGAAATGCAGGGCTTATGTTTGCCTGCTAAAGAAGAAGAATCAATTAATTCTCACTTCACCTTGCAGGAACAGCCTTAATGAATAGTTAACGTATTCCTGGTGGAAATTAAATTTCACTTTATAGTCTCTGGGGAAACGTTCTTCCTAATGCGATGAGTGTTTTTGCATTCTCTGTACTGTATGTTGGAGAACAGAATAAAATTTTAGGAGAGGCTCATCATTTACTGGTAAACTCTTTCTGAATATTTGCACTCAGATAGTTCTGATTTAGAACAAATTAGTGTTTGAGAGGAGAAAAATTAAAGCAACTCCTGTTTAGAGATGCAACAATAGTAGGGATTTATCTATTCTATTCCATTCCATTCCATTCTATATTCTATTCCATTCCATTCCATTCTATATTCCATTCCGTTCCATTCCATTGTATATTCTATTCCATTCTATTCCATTCCATTCCATTCTCTATTCCAGTGATGGCGAACCTTTTTTCCCTCGGGTGCCGAAAGTGCATGCAACCGTGCTATCGCGCACGTGCAAGTGCCCACACCCATAATTCAATGCCTGGGGAGGGCGAAAACGGCCTCCCCCGCTCCCCTGGAGGCCCTCTGGAGGCCGGAAATGGCCCGTTTCCCAACTTCTGGTGGGCCTGGTAGGCCCATTTTTCATCCTCCCCAGGTTCCAGAGGCTTCCCTGGAGCCGGGGAGGGCAAAAACACCCTTCCCAGTCCCCCCAGAGGTCCTCCGGAAGCCGAAAACGCCCTCCCAGAGCCTCCGTGCGAGCCAAAAATCAGCTGGCCGGCGCGCACATGCACACTGGAGCTGAGCTAGGCAATGGCTCGTGTGCCGGCAGATATAGCTCCGCGTGCCACCTGTGGCACCCATGCCATAGGTTCGCCATCACTGCTCTATTCTATTCCATTCCATTCTCTATTCTATTCCATTCCATTCTCTATTCTATTCCATTCCATTCTATATTCTATTCCATTCCATTCGACAGCTAGCTTATAAATAGAAGAATGTAAGGTTCTTAGCATTAAAATGTGTCTGAAATACCATCATTTCAGGCATATTGTTGCACAGACTTAAATTCAGAACTCAGCAAGGTTTATTTGCAAATAAGTATCCGTACAATTTGTGCTATTCCTAATATGGAAGGGAGAAAGAGTTTGACTGGGGGAAATCTTTAATATTTCTTGAAATCTAATTAAATGATCTCCATCAGAATCTCATTTCTAAATGTTGATAATTATTTTCCCTTTTAAAACACAGTGTCCCACACAGCATGATTTCTTTCCAGTACAATTGAGTATGTCTGTTCTAATGGCCGTCATCTTTTCTGTATATCCAGGTAGTCCTCTGCTTACAATCATTTATTTAGCAATTATAGTGGCACTGAAAAAAGTGACTTATGACTGGTTGTCACACTTATGACCATTGCAGCACCGCCATAGTTAAGTGATGAAAATTTGGGCACTTGGCAACTGGCATGTACTTATGATGGTTGCAGTGTCCTGAGGTCATGCGATTGCAATTTGCAATCTTCTAACAAACTGAACGGGGGAAGCTGGACTTGCTTAATGATGGCCTGATTCACTTAACAACTGCACTTATTCGTTTAACAACCAGGGCAAAAAAAATAAGATCATAAAAGTGGGTGCAACTCACTTAACAACCTCCTTGCTTAGCTAACAATGGAAATTCTGGTTGTTGAGTTGAGGACAGTTTTATCTAATGCAAACAGTCTGCTGATCGGAGCTTGCTTTTGAGCAGTCTAGAGCAGGGGTCTCCAACCTTGGCAACTTTAAGCCTGGAGGACTTCAACTCCCAGAATTCCCCAGCCAGCTTGGGAGTTGAAGTTCGCCAGGCTTAAAGTTGCCAAGGTTGGAGACCCCTGGTCTAGAGGTCTGTTTTTTGAACCCATTCTGGGAAATCCTCCTGTGGCAGACGCAGCGTGCTTGTGGGAATTAATTTATATGGTGGTGGAAAAAGGTTTGTCGTCCTGATTAGGTTCTGCAATCTTGTGGCATTGCAAGCCAACAGATGCCCTTTCTGGTCCCATTAAAGAATTACTGTGTCTACTTGTACACCGATCTGTTTCTCCTTCACTACTGTACAAATTACATTAAATAAAATTTTAAGGCTTAAATGGTGAAATGTTCCATCAGGCTCATGAATGAACTCTTTGAGTTCATTCAAAGGGCTAATGTTCTGAAAATAATTTTGAGACTTAAATGATGAAATGTTCCATCAGACTCACGAATTAACTCTTTGAGTTCATTCAAGGGCTAATATTCTGAAAATATTTTTTTTCACATTTAATGTGAAAATAATTTTTCACATTTTAATGTGAAAATAATTTTTCACATTTAATGTGAAAATAATTTTTCACATTTAATGTTCCATCAGACTCCTGGATCAATTCTTGAAGTTCATTCAGTGACTAATATTCTACTTGAAAATTGATTAAAAGGAAGGCAATCAGGCCTCTCAGCTGTTTCAAGGGAGAAAAGATACAGACTGCAAATTTCACAGTTCCACCCTGATTTCAAGACGGTGGGCAGGAAAAGTTAGAGAAGGATGTAAAATGCTGGCCTTTTCTAGATCCAAGGAGATAATTTATGGTGCAATACACTTTTTATTTATTTCCAGGCAAGCTGTGATTAAAGGATCCCTGCCACATCCATTTGCTCTGACGTTATTTGGTGACACCGTATATTGGACGGATTGGACGACTCGCTCCATCCTGGCCTGCAACAAACACACTGGACAGAACCTGCGTGAAATACATTCCAACATCTTTTCTCCTATGGATATCCACGTCTTCAGCCAACAGCGGCAGCCCAGTGGTGAGTCTCTCTTGCTGTTCCCAGAATGTCCAATGTGGGAATTCTCATTCGTTTTGTAGGTTTTTCAGTCAGTCACATGTACAGTTTATACAGCGTAGGTACCTAGCCACTATGTTTATTTGGGGGGGGGATGTTAGACAATATTTTTGTAGTTGAAAAAGTTGAATAGTAAACAGAAGAAATTGAAGACTTAAAAAGAAAAAGAACAAAGGAAATATAGCTACATTTAATGTACCGTAATTGGAGAAATGTACATTATGCCAGAAAGTTTTCTTAAATGTAATCACACTAACTCCTCCCAATTATTTAAATAGATCTACTCTAAACATGACTAAGTCAGGGTTTAACCCAGCTGCCTTATCTTAATACTAAACAGGACACTGTTACATTTCAGACAATACTTGTACAGAAGCTGTTAAAATTGATTTGGCTTTCTGGAAGTATTCTCTGCTATTTAAAAGAAGATACAATAGCACTGGGCCTCTTCAGATCAAGCATTTATTTTAAAAAGCTTCTTCATTTGTTAAGTTGTCTAGAACAATATTAAAGCAGTCTTTAAAAAATAAGTCTAATCATTTGAACATTCTACTGACATTTATAGTTATTGACTTACCTCCTTGCATCCAGTTTCAGCAACTCATTAGCACAAGAAAATAAAATTCTGCCTCTCCCTGCCAGCAATTTGCCTCCTTGCAGCTTTAGTTTCACTTTCATTTTAGCAGGTGGCTGCAGCCTCTCAGCTGAGAGTCGGGAGGCTGACAATTGCTTGTGCTAATCAGGCTCTGCGCTGTTTGCTGCAAGGAGGTAAATTGCTGGGAGGCAGAGGCCAAAGGGTGGGGGTGGCTGGGTGGGTGGGGCTACATTCGGTGTATAAGACGCACCCAAGTTTTCACCCTCTTTTGGGGGGTAAAAAGGTGCGTCTTATACTCCGAAAAATACGGTACGTTAAGTGTAGTTCATTTTGTTTGTCATACAGAAAGATCAGATACGTTGGTCTTTAATACATTGATTTTTAAATTTGCCAGTTTAATCTTTAAATTACAGAAAAAATGCCCAAATTCACTGCTGTAAATCAGTCATTTTGCTATCCTATTTTGACTAGAGTTTGCCAGAGCCACAGATGGGTCTGTGGATGCCTTTTCCTCTGTTATTGGATAAGGATAGGTGTAGAGGAAAAATTAAAATTCAGAAATGCTGCATATATCTTCTCATTCTCTGTTGAACAAGAGCTTAGTTAGAACACTTTTTATCCTTCCTGAAAAACCTTGTGGTCAGGGAATGCAGGAGGATGGCTTCCGTGTAGTCCCTTTTAAAACGATGTGTTGAAAGGCTTAAATATTGTGTATGGTCAGTACTCGATTTAGAACGGACACTAAATGAACGATTGTAAGTCACAACATAACTGAATAAAGTGACTTGCAATGGATCCTTGCCATTCTGACTGTCGCAGCATTGTCACAGTCACACAATCAAAATTCAAACGCTTGACAACTGACATGTATTTATGATGGTTGCAGTGTCCCGGGGTCACATGATTACCATTTTCCACTTTGTTTGTTTGTTTGTTTGTTTGTTTGTTTAATTCGTTGGCTGCCCATCTCTTAGCGAATGACTGGGCGGATTCTGATAAGTCAGTGGGTGAAGCCAGATTTACTTAATGGTGTTATTCACCTAACTAACAGCTGCAATGGTTTGCTTAACAACTGTGGCAAAAAAGATGATAAAATTAGGCATGATTTCCTTAACCACCTTGCTTACCGACATAAATTCTGGTCCCAATTGTGGTCATAAGTCAAGGATTATCTGAAAAAAAGGGTTTAGACAAACCATATAAAGAAATATGACCATTTACATTTCTCCCTACTTATTGGAAGATTTGAAAATTCCAGGAAGAACTTAAAAGTTTACCTCTGGCCTATCCACAAATGCACAAGAGACTCTCTTCTTTCCAAGTGTCACTACTGACTGTTGAGTCTTTCCTGAAGGAAACTTTTCTGCTCTTTCTGAAGGTATCTGTTAAGGAGTGTGCAGAGCGACCCCTGAGTTATCAGGGACATGCACGTAGAAACGGGGTATTTCAGCTTGGTAACCAGCGGATAGGAGTAATGATCCAGTCACAAACAGATTCGTTAAAGTGTATAAAATAGTTTACTTTTAGATAAATAGCACAGTCCAATTAAACAGTCCAGGTCAGTCAATATCAAGAAGTACAATAATCTCCTTACCAGCCTGTCTTTGTCTTAAACATCAAACAAAGATATTACAGCTTACAAACACTTCGATACTATCAAATAGTACCAGAGCTTCACACAGAGCTCATTATCAGACACAAAGTCAATCACGAATGAATCAACAGAGAGAACGAACCTGATCACTAGCTCCCTCTTATGGCAATCTTGAAACACTACGGCCAATCAGAATACAGCAATACATTTAAAGTTGTAATACTTAAATATATACAAACATAGATTGGTGGCTTGTTTATATATTAACAATCCAACCGTTTGGGCATAGTCCTAACAGCATCTTCTCTCTTAGTTGGTCTCCAAGAGTAGAGATGACTGTGGTCTAGCCTATGTTTATAGGAAGCCAGAGAGCGCAAATTTTTCCATGGACTACCCTGTTCTAGTAGGTCTTTCTGTTTTCCTTTACACGTGCATGTACAGATCCACTGTACATAAATATCCACCCCTGCAGTTCAGGTACTGCATGTAACGTTTAACGTGGTCTGCCTTGAACTGCTTTGGAGGACGTTCAACACCCATATTCATTTTTATCTTTCACACTTTCCCCTCTTGATAAGGCAGATTTGCTACTAACAGGGAAACTGTTCTATGCTTTCTGTATTTGGCAGCTACAAACCCGTGCAGGAATAATAACGGTGGCTGTTCCCATCTGTGTTTGATGTCTCCCATCAAGCCCTTTTATCGGTGTGCCTGTCCCACAGGTGTGAAACTCCTTGAGAATAAGAAGACTTGCAAAGATGGTAAGTTGGGCATAAGCACTAAGCAGGGGTGTCAAAAGGGTCAGGGAGATGGTTGCGACCAGGTGATGAAAGCCCCCTACCCTTTTTATAGGTATCACAATACACCTGCCACCAAAGTAATCCAACTGGAAGATTTAATATTTATTTAATTTATATCCCGCCTTTATTGTTCTTTTGTAAGAAAACTCAAGGTGGCAAACATATGTAATTGCGCTGAGCTGCTTACTCATACATATACAACACTGTGGTTTAGTGGGTTTATTAATATGCCCCAGCAGTTCCGCTTCACCAAAAACCCCAGAAATATCCCAATTAAGTCCACCCCCCAGCAGACCGATGCTAGTCCACAGAGCAATGGCCAATGAGTCCACAAAGCACTTGAAAGTTTTGCAATCAAAATAAAACCACCAGGCAAAATTAAATCCACAATATAAGAAGGTCCATGAGGCGCAATCCAAGTCACGGTGTCGATCGAAAGCAAGGCAGGAATCACAACAACCAGAAAAAAACACCGCTAGGGAATGAACACGTTATTTCCAGCATCACCTCCTTCTGCCTGCTGTGCTAAATAGCCAGCTTCTGATGCAGCCCATCAAGAAGAGCGAGGCTTTCTCCTCACAAGTCATCTGGCTGACCTTCTCTGCTCCTGCCTTTTCTCTGCCTTATATGTTCTTGGATCAGGTGCAGAAGGCAGTTCCTCTTCCTCATCCCTCACCGGCTGCAGCTGCATGCTTAGCCCACCTGATGTGTTTCAGCCAAATCACTCTCAGGCGGCTACTTAGAGCCATTGACCAACTCCCCTCCTAACGTGCCAGGAACTGTTTCATCCCCCTCCCCCCAGCTGACATCTGAAGAGGTATCTGGGGAAGCATTGGGGGGGGGGCTTAACACTAATACTCCTTTCTCTTCCTATTTTCCCCACAACCACCACCTTGTGATGTGGTGTGGGTTTGAGAGAGAGTGTGACTAGCCCAAGGTCACCCAGTTGGCTTTCATGACTAAGGCGAGACTAGAACTCGCATCCTTCTGGTTTCTAACCTGATGCCTTAAGCAGTAAACCAGATTGGTTCCTAATAGGTGTGTGAATGTCCATGATAATTTTCCCTGACTAGGAATGGCCATAGGTGATGAATTGGCCAAAAATAGTAAAAAAATAATCATAATCCTCTCTTATCTAAGTTTGATGAAGCAGGATTTGGAAAAGGCATTGTCTCTACATGGCATCTTGCCTGTTATTCAGTTGCCCATAGAACACAACTTTGAGGAACTAAAACTGTGGTTCATTCAACTTTTCCCCTTTATGCCACTTCCCAATCAAGTCAATAAACCTCATTTTTAAGTTGTTTAAAACAAAAAAGAGGAAATGGAAGAAAGTAAGCCCAGCTGTGCAGTGCTGAATTTTAACTTTTTTTCCTCAGGGGGAAAAAAAAATACATGTCTGCTATCCATCAACCCCTTCATTGCTGTAATTGTACCAACAAAAATTTTCTTTCCCAAACTGAATAAGAATCAAAGAAAAGATGTATTAGTGATAAATTATTTGGGAACTAATATTAATTTTCTGCAAGGGATGGAACATGCCCATTTTAACACAATAATTCAAACCACACAGGCTCTCAGACAGTCAAACTTTTTTTTTGTTTTGCAACGTGTGTGGAATACTGTGTGGAATTTACAACATTTATACTACTTGGCCCTGGTGGAGAATCTGTGCAGCAAAGGTGAAATCTGGCTGACCTCACTGGTGTAGTTTCCATGACGACTAATTTTTCAGGGAGGCAGGGAGTCCTCTCAATTTATAGCAGAGAGTGTTTTAATTCATTCCTTGAAGGCCCAGTTGCCCTTTGCTTCCTGTTTCCAGCAATTCCAAAAATCTTTAGGGAAAACCTTTTTTTTAGGAAATTGCATAAAATCGAATCTGTGGTTAAGTGATTTTTATGGCTGATAGCACTGTCAGGCCACTTAAGTTCAGTGCCTGCCTGCTTTCGAAACCACACTTAAGCATGAATGTGGACCAGAAACTCCGTTTGCAACACCTTACTGACAAAATAATCCTAGAGAGCAAGAGCCAGCCAACGAGAGAGAGAGAGAGAGAGAGAGAGAGAGAGAGAGAGAGAGAGAGAGAGAGAGAGAGAGAGAGAGAGAGAGAGAGAGAGAGAGAGAGAGAGAGAGAGAGAGAGAGAGAGAGAGAGAGAGAGAGAGAGAGAGAGAGAGAGAGAGAGAGAGAGAGAGAGAGAGAGAGAGAGAGAGAGAGGGCTGCTGGTAAGATGATCTTATAGTGGCTTACAGATGTCTTAAGAGATGTTTGTGGTGTGTAAAAACACTCCCTGATATTGGTCATGCCATTCATACGTGGCTGTGGTTCCACCCCACCCCTCAAGTATGATACCATCTTGACTGAAGAATCTGTTGGTTTGGCTTTTGAAAGAACAGCCAGAATGTTATGCACTTTCTGTATGATTTCCTCAATTGCTAGAGTAAACAGAAGTACAGGTAGCCCTCGAGTTACGCCCACAATTAAGCAGCAAATTTCTATTTATTTATTTTATTTATTAGTGAGACTTATATACCGCCTCATAGTGCAAGCACACTCTAAGCGGTTTACACCATTAAGCAATGTATATTTACATTGCCCCCAACAATCTGGGTCCTCATTTTACCTACCTCGGAAGGATGGAAGGCTGAGTCAACCTTGAGCCGGTGAGATTTGAACATCACAGTCAGCTAAAGTAGCCTGCAATACTGCACTCTAACTGCTGCGCCACCTCGGCTCTATGGCTAAGCAAGACAGTTGTTAAGTGAGTTTTGCCCTGTTTCACGACCTTTCTTGCCACTGGTTGTTAAGTGAATCACTGCGATTGTTAAATAAGTAACCCGGTTGTTACGTTAATCTGGTTTCCCCATTGACTTTGCTTGTCAAAGGGTCGCAAAAGCTGATCACATGACCTCAGGACATATGAAGCAGTTGCTGTACAGTCCCAGAAAATCATGGATTCCAGCAGAAGTCTTCAAACTTGGCAACTTTTCAGACTTGTGGACTTCAACTCCCAGAATTCTCCAGCCAGCAATAGCTGGCTGAGGAATTCTGGGAATTGAAATCCACAAGTCTTAAAGTTGCCAAGTTTGAGGACCCCTGGATTACAGGATGCCACATAATCAGTCACTGCCTTAACACTTGAGTTTGTTTCTGTTTGTTTTCTCCCACAGCTTCTAAAACGAAAGGTTTCTCTCTGTAGCCCTTGCGTGCTGATGGGGACAGATTAGAGGATCTTGGGAGTAGATGAAAGGGAACAATAGATCAGGGAAAAGAGAGAAAGAAAAAAGTCCTGTTTTGCAAGCCGAACCCCAAACTGTAGATTTTGTACTATGGGTTTAATGGCAGTGAAAATGAAATCAACTTTTAATTCCTAAAAAGGGAACTGCAGGGGCTCCCCCCCCCCATGGGTGATAGGCTATTACCTAAAAGTTAGGGATGGCCAACATTTTCAGTTGAAAGCTGATGTGATTGGAAGGTCTGGGGGCCACATCTGTGAATTCCCCGTGTTGCTGTTCACACAGATTTATTGCCTGCCTCGATCAGGGTCAGTGCACAACGAAGCACAAACTCTGATGATGTATCTGGGAGGAAGCAGGGGGAAAGCTCCCCCCCTCCCAAGCGACTTGCGGTTGCAAGTTGCTGATATTCCGCCACAGAAAAGCAGTTGTTCTGAGCAGGATTGCAGGATGGGGAGAGGGAGAAATGCTGGCTGCTTCCTTCCTCCTAGGAATGCTTGCTTCAGATGGCTGGCATCCCGGTACCCTTAGCATTGGGACCCCAGGCATCTCCTTCTGCAGGCCAGTTGATCGGTTTGAGAAATGGCTGTGCTGGAGCATCTGCCAGACATCTCTTTCCATTTCTAAGCTGATCAAAGCAATGAGTTCAGAAGGCTGTTCTTAAGCTGTTAATGGCAATGGGAGTCCAGAGTCTTGAATGGCCGGAAGGAGGAAATAGTGAGGAAGCAATCTAGGTCGGTCACCGGGACCAGAGGTTTAGTTTTCTGAGCTTTTGGACTCGTGATGGAGCCCATCCTCGGGGAACTTCTCTATACTGGAATGTGTATTATGGGCTATTCTATGTGTTGTATTTATGTGGTTGGGTGTGGCTTCCTATTGATTGATTGGTGTGCTGATGGCTGGCTATTGGCTATTGTTTCTTGGGCTGCCAGTCCTGGGTTCCTAAGTACCTGATAAGCTGGTGATAAATCAGCACTGTTGTTGACTAACAAGAGGGCCATTTCCCAGGCTTCAATCACTTCCCTGGCTACCTTTGTACCTGCTTAGCCAACTATTCAATTTGCCTTCATTCGTAGGAAAATTTGAGCTCTTTCTCCCACCAGACCCACCTTGCAAAGGTTAATGGCTCCATTCCTTCCTTTGCTAACATTTCCCCGCTGCTGGACCCATTGACTGACAGTGGGTCAGTCATTGGCTACCCATGATGTCACTGGGATATAAATAACCTCCCTTTGGAACCAACTCCCTCCAGAGATCAGAACTATCCCCACCCTGCTGGCCTTCCGTAAAGCAATAAAAACTTGGCTCTTCCGGCAGGCGGGGTGAAAGTGAGACCAATCAGATTATATTTGGGTCTCCCCCCCTTGGTTATGAATGTCAGATGTTTTTTAATTTTTTTAATTTTTAATTATATGTTTTTATATGTAACAATGATTTTATATGTTGTCAGCCGCCCAGAGTCCCTCGGGAGTTGGGCGGCATACAAATCTATTAAATTAAATTAAATTAAAACCATGACATTCCTGTATGCTTTCAACAAAGAGGTAGGTGACCGCAGAAGTGATTTTAATTTTAATTTGTTGGGTCTCATCTACACAGGAGCCGTGGAGTTGCTACTGCTTGCCCGAAGGACTGATTTGAGGCGGATCTCCTTGGACACTCCGGATTTCACGGATATTGTGCTGCAGTTGGAAGACATTCGTCACGCCATTGCCATTGACTATGACCCTGTGGAAGGGTACATTTATTGGACAGATGATGAAGTGAGAGCCATCAGGCGTTCGTTCCTCGATGGCTCGGCTAGCCAGTTTGTTGTGCAGGCACAAATTGCACACCCTGATGGCATTGCTGTAGATTGGGTGGCCCGGAATCTTTACTGGACGGATACGGGGACAGACCGCATCGAAATCACAAGGCTTAATGGGACCATGAGGAAGATCTTGATCTCAGAAGACCTGGAAGAGCCAAGAGCTATAGTGTTGGATCCTATGATTGGGTAAGGCACATATTTTTATTATGAAGGGTTTTTTTTAAAAAAAATTAAATACTATATTCTCCAAGTCAAATCTACCGTTCCATTTCAATATGCTTTCCCTGATTCAGAAATATGAATCTCCCTTATTTACTGACCACGAATAATTTCTGGTAGTGGTTCTCAGTTTTAGAGTACTTAAATTAGGATTATTTGGGACCAATAGGAGCTTTCTAGCTCGTTTTAGAGTAGCCATAATTCCCAAAGAACATGTCCCAGTTCATCTGTTCTCTTTCTCCAAAATGGGATTGGATTTACAGTGTGAAACTATAATGAGAAATTTAGATTTTAAACTGAAGATTAGCCTGGAATATAAGGTCTCCTTTAAAAGCGGATGAAATTTCTACAAGGATTTTCCTAGGCTACTGACCAGGCTGCAGGAGATTGGTTGAAACCGTAACAAAGTTAAAAAAAAAAAAAAGCGCAGCCCATCTGTTTGATCCTCCGCATTGTCACCCAAGGGTTCCCCACAGTGCATCATTACACATTTACTGAGTTGCCTGTTGTGAGCTATTGTGAAACAGCCCTGTTTGAACACTGATCTTTTCCCCCTTTCTTAAAATTGTGAACTGAAGCAGTTTTAAATTGCTTTCCATTTGCGTTAGTCTTTTTTTTTTTTTAGCCCATGAGTAATAGGGTGTAAAACATTTTAGCTCTGTCACAGATCTGCAACTTGAACGTATGGTGGATCCACCTCTTTAAAACATTAGCTTTTATGATGTCTTTCTAATCACCCTTACACTTTTCAAAAAAGGGGGGGAAATAGAGCAAATAGAGAGGCTGATCTAATGTTGGACAAGACCCAGCTTGGTGTAGTGGTGAAGGCACCAGGCTAGGAACCATGAGACCATACGTTCTAGTCCCCACCTTGGGCACGATTTCAGCTAGCTGACCTTGGGCCAGTCAGTCTCTCTCAGTCCTAGGAAGGAAGCAATGGCAAACCACTTCTGAAGAACCTTGCCAAGAAAACTGCGGAGACTGGATCCAGGCAGTTTCAGAGAATCGTTCAGAGATTGAATGAAAGGAAAAAAATATTGCGTATGTTCCATGTCCACGAAGTAGTTATTTATGAGAATTATACAGCAGATTGTCACGGGAGTTCAGCCAGACAAGTTTTGCAGATATGTTTAAGTCAAAATAATTTCAACTGCAGAAAGTTGAAAGCCTTCGATCAGACCTAAGTGTAGCTCACAAAATTATCTGCCACAATGTCCTACCTGTTAACGACTACTTCAGCTTCAACCGCAATAATACACGAGCTCACAATAGATACAAACTTAATGTAAACCGCTCCAAACTTGATTGCAAAAAATTCGACTTCAACAACAGAGTGGTTAATGCCTGGAACACTTTACCTGACTCAGTAGTTTCTTCCCCTGACCCCAAAAACTTCAACCTCGTATTATCTACCATCGACATCACCCCATTCCTAAGAGGTCGGTAAGGGGTGTGCATAAGCGCACAATTGTGCCTAACGTTCCTGTCCTAATGTACCCATATATTCATACCTCTTTTATTTTATTCATACCTCTTCATTTACTCTTATTCATGCTTGTACTATTACATATATATTCAATCATGTTTTACTGTTTATACTGTGCTTATAATCATATATGCTTGACAAATAAACAAATACAAATATAAAGTACAGGCCAATGTGCCAAAGTCAGCACGGTTTAGTCTCTAGTCAATACTACTACACGGTTTTTGCAGCCCCGGTTTAATTCCATCTTACCCTTTTCCTTTTAGCTACATGTACTGGACCGACTGGGGAGTGATTCCAAAGATTGAGAGGGCTGCTTTAGATGGTTCTGACCGAGTTGTACTGGTAAATACCTCACTTGGTTGGCCCAATGGATTGGCACTGGATTACATTGAAAACATGATCTACTGGGGAGATGCCAAAACAGACAAAATTGAGGTTTGTTATTTCCATTTCTCTTCCTTAGTCCAAAATCCAAAGTACTTCCTTGAGATGTGCTATTTGTGTCAGTGGCTCAGCTTATGTTCCTGAGGAGAAACGAATGGGTAGGATCAGTTACGAGTAAATGGATTTTAGAATCACAATCAAGGATTGTTGGGTTTACATATTCATATGATCTGCTGATGTTCTCCAGTCATGATCTAGCTTCCCTGTTGGTGCCTGTTCAATCATCTGTGAAAGATGAGTTCGAATGGTTTATGAACAATACTGAGGAAACTGCTGTATGATGCCACCAATGTTGGAAGTGCTTAGTTTTCAGCTGCTGCCAAAGCTGCACAGTTTTTTAATAGGTTAGATCAGGGGTGGGCAAACTATGGCTCTTTGAGGACCTGTGGACTTCAACTCCCAGAATTCCTGAGCCAGCCATATGCATGCATGGCTGGCTGGCTCAGGAATTCTGGGAGTTGAAGTCCACAGGTGTTCAAAGAACCATAGTTTGCCCACCCCTGGGTTAGATTTTCAAGTTCTCAGCTTAGCAGCTTCATATTTGCTATTCTAATCTTCCAAAACTAGCAACCGAATTCCCATATTGACTTGCAGATCTTTTCAGCAGATTTCGGCAAGCTTCTCTAAAATAAATTGTATTATACACACACACATTTCTTCAGAAGGCTGAGAAAAGGGGCGAGGGGAAATTGCTCCTTTTACCATATCAATGGATAGCTCCGTTAATTCTTCTAGGGTAGGGGTCTCGAACCCATGGCTAGCTGAGGAATTTTGGGAGTTTAAGTCCAGAAGTCTTAATGTTGCCAAGGTTGGAGATTCCTGCTATAGGGCAAAGGAAGAACGATAGTCTTCAAAACTAGAGTAGATCTTTCAGAATCCCTGGAACTTTTATCTAAGTCGGCCTCTGGAGCAGAGGAATTCTGGATTTTGAGGTCCACATTGCTTAAAATTGCCAAGGTTGACAGGTACTGCTCGGGAGACTTCCTCAAGATCCGGTTCTTTCAGTAATTTGGAGAGTAGCTTCATAGAGAGAATCCTCAAATTGCAACCAGAATTGGGAACCAGAATTTCACTTGTTAAGCAAGGCAATTGTTAAGCGAATTGTGTCCAATTTTAAACCTTCTTTTCCATGGTTGTTAAGTGAATCATGTGGTCACTAACCACATCCGCCTCGCCCCATTGACTTTGCTTGTCAGCAACTGGCCGGAAAGATCTCAAATTGGGATTAGATCACCCTGGGCTGTAATCTCATATTGTAGACCACGGGGATGCTGCAACGGTTGTAAGTGTGAAAACCGGTCACAAGTCAGTTCTGTTGTAACTTTGGATGCCCACGAAAGGCACTATTGTAAGTCAAGGACTACTTGTAGAACAAAGACAACAAACATTTTGGGGTGCGTAAAATGACATCCGACTTCCAATTTAAAATGTGTATGCGCGTGTATATATATATATATATATATATATATATATATATATATATATATATATATATATATATATATATATATATATATATATATATATATATATATATATATATTTCTCAAGCAGTATTTCTCAGGTGACAATTTTGTAGAATAAAGGAAAAGAACCAGGACTCTCGCAAAATCCAATGTTGTATCTTAGATCCCCCCCCCCCCCGGTGTCTTTCACATGCTTATGTGGTCCCCCCCCCCCAAGATTGCTGATTCATGTTGCACTGTGGCTGTTCCCCAGATAATAAAGCCTCCACAGGGACTAATGGATATTGGCAGGGGTCTCAGCAGGAACCTTTGTTCCCTATTTATCTGGCAGCCTGCAGCTGAGGGGGGGGGGGTGGAGAAGAAGGGGGAAGTCTGCGGTTTGGGGCTTCCTTCTTTATCTCAATCAATTTTCTCCCCCTATAAAACAGTCTGTTGAATCGGGGACAATTCCTCACTGCCTTCCTTCCTTCCTTTCTTTCCCTGTCATGCCATGAGGTTAAAAATGCATGATCTGCTTTGCTCGGTTGGGATTACATGTTTATTTTCTGCCTGGAGATTAAATTGGAGGAGGCGGGGGGGGGGGGACGGGCATGAAATCACCAACTCGACCAATCCTTAAAATGAGGATTCCATTCAAAACATCCAGCACTGATGGTGTTAAGGGGAGCATTCCCCCCCCCCCCCCCCGTAGAGGCGACATTGGATCTTTTACTTGGAATTCAAATACTTAGAAAATAAAACCGAGATTCAAATCTAATTAACAAAATATTTATTTCAGTACAAAAGTAGTAAAAGAGCCCTTAATAAGCTACATCTTTTCAGCTAATGAAGTCACGTCTGCCTTCGGCAGAAATGGAGAAGAGAAAGGAGGAAGAAGAAGAAGTGGGAGTTGACAAAAACTCCTGGAATGCACGCATGCGTAGTAAAATATATCACATGTCTGCTTGATCATAAATACAGGAAACCTTAGAAAACATAGAGTTGCACAACTGGCAATAATTCACATTGTGACAGATGGACTCATTGGATCTGCCTAAACCAGTGTTTCTCAACCTTGGCAGTTTGAAGATGTGTGGACTTCAACTCCCAGAATTCCCCAGCAACGCTGGCTGGGGAATTCTGGGAGTTGAAGTCCACACATCTTCAGACTGCCAAGGTTGAGAAACACTGGCCTAAACAGTCTGCATCCTTGCAGCTGGGTCTCCGGGAGTTTTAATTTCGTTGTGTTTTTTTATTCAATGAAGGTTAAAAAAAAAACACCACCCCAACACCCACTGTGTTGAGCTTTGGAGCAGCCTTATCCCTCCTCCAAAACATTAATTATTGTCTGATCAATTTTCACGGTATGGAATGTAATCATCTCCTCCTCCAACGCTAAGAGTCCAAAGCAGGAGAAGGTTCCAGATGTACTTTTTGGAAAGCGTGCTTCATTCCTTTCCTGCACAGGAATTTTTTTTTGGGGGGGTGGGAGGGACCCATTATCCTAACCTTTGTGATTTGTTTCTTCTCTCCAAGACAGCTTTATCACAGCTTTATCATGCTTTAGACTTGCTGCTCGGTTCCTCCTTCCCTTTGCTCCACTTTTCTAAGAGAGAAATGAGGCTGGAGAAATTGACCAAGTGCCAGGGTTTGTGCAATCAGGGAAGAATGCAGACGAAACAGATCTCTCCAACTTGCTGCTTACTGTAATTCTATGCTGGTCAAACCATTCCAACACATCCTAATGAATTTTGATACGGCGTGTGTGCCTGGAGGCCCTAATTTCACAGCCCTTTCTAAAAACATTTTAAAGTCTGTTTCCAGGCAGAATATAATGCTAATACCCACATGTACATTTGCTTTACAGTCAGTCTAGTAAGATTTACTAAAAGTAGTAATGCCTAAGATAATTGCTAGCTATTAAAATTGTATAGGTCTTTAAAATATCTTCTTGGAACCAGAAAGCAGATGCAAAAATAATTCCATCTTATTACGGAGAAAAGGCAAACTTAACCTTCACAATATAGATAGCTCTCAATTTATGACCAAATTTCTGGAGAGCTCTCCTTGAAGCTTAAAAAAAATGCACAGAGGCAGAATGTTTAACTTAAAACAATTTATGCGATCCATTCATGCAAAGATTTCTGAAAGAAGGATCACATGGAGATTGCAAGTAAGGATGATGGTGATCGTGGCTGAAGTTTGGTAACAGAAGGAAACTGAGTTTGTGATGGGGTGCGCCTGGGCCAAAAGCTCTGTATTTAGATTTCACTTCTAATTATTTGGTCAGGAATTCAGTGTTTATCATTGCTAAATATCAGTGCCAATCATTGCTAATTAAAGAGAGAGATTCTCCATGAATTTTCTTTTTAAAATCATAAGAGTGGAGGGCTCTGCAAATCTTCAGTAGCTTTTATCACCCCACTAGCTGAATACCCAGGCTCTGCTACGAAACTATGTGATCAGGCTTGATAAATCGACACTTACAGATTGAAAATTAATGAGTAGTTACAATCGGCCTCTCCTCTCCTCTCCCCTTCTCTCCCTCAGTCTTGCTGGCTTAGCTCAACTGTTCTGTAGTAAAGCTGCTTGCTGCTGTGAAAGTAAAACTGAAGCTGAAACTCCTCTGCTTGTGTTTTGCATTTGGAACAGATTTATTTTCAGGTGGGGAGGGGGAGTAGAACTCCTTAGCATCAGAGTGTGTTAATAATAATATAGGAAATATTAATGCTGTGATGGTTATTTTGAAAAATGCTTTCTTAGTGAGCCAAGTGAAGCCAAGCGGAACATATGTGGCAAATTTCAAGTTTGTAGCCGTTACGGTTCTGGAGATTTTATGATGATGCATGAGTGGCATTTCGCTTTTGTATATATAGATTCACAAGCTGAAGTAGAACAGAGTAAACTGTTAATCATCATAATATCTAAAATGTTCTCCTTCTCTTTGGAACATGCAGTATGATTTTTTGCGGAACCAGTTTCGTGTGGCAAATCTCAGGTCTCTTGCATGTTTTTAGTCCCTCCATTTTTCAAGAACTTTCTATTCTATTGGACCTCTCTGGCACTTTTCCCTTTGCATACGAATAAGTGCAATGGCCCTCTGGCACTTTTATGTGCTGAGTTAAAAAATGCAGATAGAGTACAGTCTCAAATACCTGTATGTAGTTCTTACTTACATTACGGGTATCCAGAGGACACACAATTCCTGCAACTCTGCAAAAGTAGGTCACTTTGCAGTTCAGATATCAATTCCAGAGTAAGATCTCTTATTTTCTCACAGCCTCTCATGCAAGGTTCAGTTCCATAAAGCATTAACAGGGATTGATGAAGAATCCCAATGACCAGGAAACACAACCCAGAAGGGGGTCAAAGAAGTCGCTATGGCAGCCAAGACCAAAACCCTGCACTTTTTATGTCTGGTTGTCACGGTGACATTTTTAAACCCACCTCGACCTGTACAGATGCCCCTGCAGGGCAATCGATAATTCTGTTTATTTATTGGTTTACTTATTTTAGATATTTTATTTGGGTTATCTAGTTTTAGAAATTTTAGTTATTGAATTTTGATATCGTTGAATTTTGATGTCATGTACCATATATATTTTTGTACGGTTGTTTCTGTACCTGTTTGTTCTGTTTTTCTTTTTTGAAAAGGCCTTCGGGCTATTCAATAAATGTACTACTACTTATTTTAGTTATCTCCTGCCCAGGTGGCTTTGGGTGGCTTACAACCAACAACCAACTTATTAAGAAAAAACATCACAAACCAGAACAGCAAAGTACAGAAACAAAACAAAATGGAAACAAAACTTCCTTCTTCCTCAAATATTCAAAAAGTTTCGCTTTAAGGGTAAATCCAACACAGAAAAAACAATTAAAAGAGGAAAAAACTAGCTGGATGTTGTTGCTATCCAATGGATAGAGTTGGAGTTTTAGACATACCGTATTTTTCGGAGTATAAGACGCACCTTAGTTTTTGGGGAGAAAAATAGGGGAAAACAATCTGCCTACCAGGTATTCATCTGGCTAGCATCCTTAGTCTGGTCAGCTTCAGCACATTATTTTATCTCCTGGTTAGGACTTTAAAAAACCTTCTTCTGAGAGAGTAACAATGAAAGAACCTGCAAGCCAGTAAGAGCTGGGAAGATCGTTAGCACCTGGTATGGGCTAGAAAAAAACTTATTCCGAGCAAGTAGAGCAATGAAAAAAAATTCTGCAAAGACTTAGGGCTGGAAAAACATTCTTTGGAGAGAGTAACAATGAAAAAGCCTGCAAGGTAAGAGCTGGGAAGATCTGTTAGCACAGTGTTTCCCAACCTTGGCAACTTGAAGATATCTGGACTTCAACTCTCAGAATTCCCCAGCCAGCATTCGCTGGCTGGGGAATTCTGGGAGTTGAAGTCCAGATATCTTCAAGTTGCCAAGGTTGGGAAACACTGTGTTAGCACCTAGTTAGGGCTGAGGGGGGAAAAAAAAGCTACATTCGAAGTATAAGACGCACCCAAATTTTCAGCCACTTTTAGGGAAGAAAAAGGTGCGTCTTATACTCAGAAAAATACGGTGCTATGTAGAAGGAGTGGGGAAGTGTTTCCGATATGCACTGTTTTGGATGCAAAATGAGGTTTTTTTCTTCTTCTTTTGGAAACATTTCAAGCTTGAAAAACAGCTTCAAAATGCTTCCCAAATGATCAAAACAGCCTCTCTCCCCTTCAAAATGGCAGTGCTTCACATGAATTCAATACCCCAAGATTTCCACACACTACACAACTGCCTGCCCAGCCTACAGAAGCTCAAGGAAAGTTATTGGTGGGACTGTTTCCTATCTCTCTGGAAATGAATTTGATTTCTTTGTAGCTCACCTGGAGAACCTAAGAAAGGGAATAATTTCTCTTCCCAGATTGATCATTCTCTCAATTAAAGTAAAAACCTCCCTTAAAAAGCCCCATTGCTCAGAGGCGGAATACTCAACTCTTGGATTAAGGAGAGGTGTCTTCTCTCTAGGGAAATTTATTTACAAGTAGAAGAATAATTTCAATAAAAGCAGTCAAAAAAAAGATTGGTATTACTTGAAGATTGATTGGCAGGTTCTTTTTTTTAAAGAGATGTATGACTTCAAGAGCAATTCAACATTTTTGTACATCGGTTGCCCTGCAAATCTGAATTGGCATATTTGCTTGCTAGTATCTTCTGAAGCAGGACATCTGTGCGCCCGGAGCTTGGTCACTAGCCTGTGATGTGGGAAGCCACATATGTTTTCTGTTGTTGTTGTTATCCTTGTAGTTAAGAGCCATCTTAAATTATGAAATCCATCCACGCTGTGGTGAAAATCGGCTCCGAAGGTTAAAGAGAGTGGCTGAAATTTGGATGAGCTGCTTGCCTACAGACTTTCTGATTTCTCTTCTTTGAGAAGAAGCCTTACCGTATAAAGCTATTGACAGTGTAGGGGTTTTGGCACAGATGTACTGAATTGCATTGAAATGTTCTTCTCTGCCTCGTTTTCTCCTCTTCTCAAATACTCTTGTGAGGAGCCAGGAATTTTCCTAGACAGGACCTCTATTTAAGGAATATGAAATACAGTCTCAAGAGTCAGGAAAAGAACAAGCAGCTGTTACTTGTAGCCCGTTCTCACTTTCTCTCTGTAAATCAATATTCCCTACTTGGGAATTTGTTTTGTTTAAACTGTGTTTCCATCTAAAAACGGGGGTCTTTGTAATTGAAGGACTTACTGTGATAGGTACTTGCTCATTTTGAATGGGTGGAACAGCTTGATCATCACTGCTGGTCTTCTCCAGAATTTCTTAGCTGAAGTAGCCTGCAAACGTATTACTTTCTTGGCAGCCATCTTGAAATACTGGCATTTCCTTCTCATCTTTCCTTGGGATTGATGCCTCCTAGGTGAGGGACAAATCCTTTTACAGTAACTAAAGATGGAAGCTGGCCAACATAGAAGAGCTGGTTGGCGTCCAAAGAACGGGTCTGCTTGTGGTGTCGTTTCTATGGGCCATCTTCCCCTCTGCATAGTAGAATAGTAAAACTCTTATCTCCCGCACACACCCGTGTATATTTAAATAAGGAATATGGCTATAAATCCAATATATGTAAATTTTAAAAAGCGTAGTAAGTTCTGCATACGGTGAGAGAATCCAATAGAAGAGAATATCTGTAGCTCAGGGTTGAACTGCTCTCTGAGTCTGGCTGATTGCTTCCAGATGCTTCATTATCCAACCGGGTTACATCATTAGTGTGAGGAAGTTGGGGTTTGCTCCCTGTTATATACAGTTTGTAGCTTATATGTAATAAATAACACATGTGTGGCTTATATACAGTAGTTACAGAGGTGGGTATCTCCCGGTTCAGACTGGTTCGCCCGAACCGGTAGTGACCCGCTGGTGACGTCACGTAACCGATTCTGGTCTGTGGACGCCGCCATCTCTTTTTTTTAAAATCTTTTTTTAAAAAAATTTTTGAATTTTTTCCCTGGGTTTTTCTGCGCATGCGCAGAAGCCAAGTTTCCGGCACTTCCTTGACGCCACTCCCTGGGCTCCCGTAGGCAAAGAAGCCCGCCGGCGCTCTCGGTAATTTCTCCCGCAGCATTTTCCAGACTGGGAGGACCCAAAGTGGCAACTCCTTACTGTGCGCTTTCTCAGGGCCCCAAGGGCCACCCTCCTGGAGCGCCGCTGCCGCCACTCTGGAACTTTCCTTCTGCCATCGCTGCGGCTGGAGCTCCCATCAGGATCGAAGACAGTCAAGCATGTTGGGGCCGCCCAGCCGCGGGGAAGGGAGCTAGCAGCCCTCACATTGACGAGAGACGCAGCTGCTGCGCTGGGGCCGAGAGGGACGGCAGTGGGGCGTCCTGGAACTCCCGGGAAGTTTCCCTGCACGGATTTGGGCGGCGGGATGTATGTGTGAAAAGCTAGCTCCAGGCTTAGAAAAAGTGGCTTCTCACCCATCCTTGAAGTTACGATTATCCCACCATTCCCGAAATCACATGCTTGCGATTCAGGTGCTTGGCAATCGGCTTGCATTTATGATGGTTGCAGCATCTTAGATGATTGTGTCTTGAGACAGTGTTTATTTTATTAGAGAAAATGTCCCTTGTCTTTCTGTTTACTCCCAACACTTTTAACACTCAATCAAGTGAAAGATGGTGGTTTTTAACCTGGTGTTCCACAGAGTGTTTTAGCGCAGGGTCCCCAGCCTGTGGGCCATGGCCCACTACCTGGCCATGCCGTAGCCTATTCGTGAGCGGTGGGCTGGCGCTTGTGCGCATGCACACAGCTCAACTTGCCTGCCCCTCACACAAAACCATCCCCTCTTCCCTGCCCCCCCCCCCGGGGCCGGGCCACCAACCCGGAAAGTTTGGGGAACGCTGTTTTAGCAGAGACAACAGTAGAGAAAAGGATTTCCTGCTCCCTTCTCAGCCAGTGTCTATAAAACATACCAAGTCTGCACTTTCCTCCAAGAGGAAATCATAGATAATAAATGACGGAACAAGCCACTGAGCTGGAGCAGGAACATCTGGTTGGAAGGTGCGCCATCTCTGTCACCTCGACTTCCTTGGTTAGATGGCTGTCTGAAAGGAAGGAAGCCCAGCCATGACCTTCCTCCCTTTCTCTGCAGCAGCATCCCATCCAATCTCTCTTATTACAATTTTTGGTTCCACTCACTGTCTCTCTCCCTGACCCATCCCAGAAGTCCAAAAGGAGGCAGCAGTTAGAAACACAAAAAGAAACCGTTCTACCACTGCGTGAGTTCAAGCCTGACTTTGGGGTCACCCATTGGTGAAATCCAGTTTTTTTAAAACTACCGGTTCTGTGGGCGTAGCTTGGTGGGTGTGGCGTGGCAGGGGAAGGATACTGCAAAATCTCCATTCCCTCCCCACTCCAGGGGAAGGATACTGCAAAATCTCCATTCCCTCCCCACTCCTGGGGGAAGGATACTGCAAAATCCCCATTCCCTCCCCACTCCTGGGGGAAGGATACTGCAAAATCCCCATTCCCTCACCACTCCAGGGGAAGGATACTGCAAAATCTCCATTCCCTCCCCACTCCTGGGGGAAGGATACTGCAAAATCCCCATTCCCTCACCACTCTAGGGGAAGGATATTGCAAAATCTCCATTCCCATCCCACTCCTGGGGGAAGGATACTGCAAAATCTCCATTCCCTCCCCACTCCTGGGGGAAGGATACTGCAAAATCTCCATTCCCTCCCCACTCCTGGGGGAAGGATACTGCAAAATCTCCATTCCCTCCCCACTCCTGGGGGAAGGATACTGCAAAATCTCCATTTCCTCCCCACTCCTGGGGGAAGGATACTGCAAAATCACCATTCCCATCCCACTCCAGGGGAAGGATACTGCAAAATCTCCATTCCCTCCCCACTCCTGGGGCCAGCCAGAGGTGGTATTTGCCCATTCTCCGAACTACTCAAAATTTCTGCTACCGGTTCTCCAGAACCTGTCAGAACCTGCTGGATTTCACCCCTGGGGTCACCTCTCCAGCAGCTGCTCCCCACACTTAAAGGGCAGTGGCTCTATTACCTTGTGGAACAGGAAGATGGACTTGGATCTGCTACCTGGTTTTGAGGAATTACTCATCCCATAACAAACAAACAAAAAAGTTTGCTAGGTGGAGAGAATTTCATTCTTTTCCTTATAAAAATAAGTGAGCAAAATTTGGGCAGGAGACACGAAACTCCTCCTGGTTGCCATCTGGAATAAATTGTAGGAATTCTAATGTGGGCTGAAATAGAGCTGACCTCCATTTTGGCGTTTTAGGACCCTTTCTCCAAAGATCCTTTTGGCCTGAGTGTTTTTGCAAAAAGAGGTTGTCCCTTAAAACATAATAAAAGTGGCAATTCATCATTTTTATGAGTTCAGTAAAGTTTTAAATCCAGGTTAGTGGTTGGTGTCATTTTAGAAAAATAAAATTGAAGTAATAGAATTTATTGTCAAAAGTCTTCCTCATTTTGTGATTGGGATATTTTTCTCTAAGTATATTGGGGTCACATTTTTGTATTTGCTCCGATTCTTTTTTTTTTAAATATACCTGTAGTTTTTATTAAGAATTTTTACTATCACAACAGTAAAAACTAGTACAAACTAAACTTCGAGAAAGGGAATAGAAAAAGAAAGAATAAAAAGTGCAAGCAAAAAAAAAAGGATGAAAAATTTGCAGTATAAAGAAGTCACGTCCAACATTTCTCACACAAGTATAAACCAATTTAATCATTCTTTACCTCATATATGGTTACAAAGAGATCCCATCCCTTATTTGTAAGCAAATTCCTAAGACGTCAACTTTTCAATCCTTGTGTCGGCAAATAATCCGTAAAGGGTTGCAGATTTTTTAAAAAGTATTATTTTAACCTCAATCAAATAAAACAACTTTATAATCCTTCCTTTTACTTCTAACAATCTTCTAAAGATTGAATCTTTAATTCAATCAAATATTGCCATAGTATTTGATTTCCCCCTGAGTTCTTTATCTCATTGTACAGTTTTTTTTTCAAGGTTTTAACCCTCCTCTTTTGTAAATCCAATAAGAAAACATTTCCAGGTCGTTCTCTTGGATTGTATTTGTATTTCCCTTTTAATTTTTAAAATTTCAGGCAGGTTCTTTTGTATATCCAGTAAAGTGGCTTTTTCCAAATCATTCTCTTGGCCTGTAATTTATAGTTCCACTTTCAGTACTTTCTTTTGGACATAGTCTATCAAATAGAAACAGACATCATTACTAACACTGTTGATGCTATAGCTGCTAATTTCTGGTCCCATTCTTCAAAGATCTCTTAATAACAAAAATAGCAATCCCATAGTGCTTTATAGCACTCTCTGGGCAGTTTACAATGTCAGCATATTGCCCCCAACAATCTGGGTCCTCATTTTACTGACTCAGAAGAATGGAAGGCTGAGTCAACCTTGAGTCCTGTCAGGATCAAACTCTAGGCTGTGGGCAGAGTTAGCCTGCAATATTGCATTCTAACCACTGCGCTACCAGTGGTGAACCAGTGGCTGATGTTTCTGTTGTCATTACATTTTGTGTCATTTTATAAGTCCCAGTATTAATCAGGATTAAAAATAGGTTTGCTTTTTTTTCTCCTCCTCCTTTTCCTTTACTTTAGTCTCCTGTAGTATCCAGATTCTAAAATCAGTAAAGTAATTTATCTTTGTTATGTCTTGCAATAGCCAGCATAGCCAAAATAAACCTATTTCCCATGAGAAGCTATTTATTTTTTACAGTTAATTCCAAAATCTTATGCTAAAGGAAGGTCATTGTTCCAAATTTATCTGAACCCTTAATATTCTTATTTAAATCAAAATCTTATTTAGTTTTTTCTTTTTTGTTTCAAATTCTTTCAGTTGTTAAACTTTTCTTCTGAAAGTCTCTAATTGCTTGAAGAAGATTAATAGGCAATTTCCAAAAGTGATTAGAAAGTGAGGTTTGTGAACTTAGTGTCCTTTAAAACAGTCCGTGGACCATAGGTGGTCCGCAAGAAAATTATGGTGTCCCAGAAAAATTATTTGCATTTTTTATATTGCACTAAATCAGGGGTCCTCAAACTACAGCCCCTGGGACATATGAGTGCAATGAACGTTTGTGTTGCTGCAGAGAGTCTCCCCCTTCGGGGTCTTTTTGTGCGGGTCGGAGGAGGGCAGAAATTCCGACTTGGGGTCTGCTTCAGCCTCCTGGTGGGGGGCTTTGGGCGAAGGCTGGAGGGAAGTGCAGCTGGTGGCAAAGAGCCGGAGGACCTTGTTCCAGTGGGACTGCATCATGGCCTGGAACTGGCTGACCATCTCAGCCCGCTGAGCCTCCAGGCACCGGCACCTGGCCTTGCACTCCCACAGGTCTTCCCTCTGCTTGGAAAGTATGCTCGTAGTCCTCAGTGAGGTGCTTCTGCTGAGCCTCCTTCTCGGCCAGATCCAATTTGAACTGAGCTATTTTGCAAATTCTTATGGTGGCTGCTTAGCTCCAACAACTGCTTCCTGTTGGGGCCCTAAGGAGCCCGAGGGAGGCGAGGAGTGGCTGGGAGGGGAGGGGCAAGTAGAGGCTGGTGAGGTGTCCCTCGACGTGAGTGACATTGAGTTGGCCACACCCACCCAGTCACATAACCATCTAGCCATGCCCACCCAACCGGTCATTAGGCAGATCATATTAGTGGTCTGCAGGATTTAAAATTATGAATTTAGTGGTCCTTGGGGTCCGAAAGGTTGGAGACCCCTGCTTTAAAAGGTTCCTCTGTGATTGTGAGCAAAATGACTGTTTTTGTCTCTCAGCACTTAAAACAATTGGAAAATTGCTGGCTTGCAGTTTCCTTGCAAGGAGCTGTCATCCGAAGCACATATGGGCAATCTCCTTTCCTTTCCTTATCCAGAGAGGTTCCAAGGAATCGGTCTACTCACCGGTCAATTGTTGATACGTTTTTGTCACCGTCATCAGCTCTACTTTCAGAGAGACCTCTTTAGTTCTCCAAACCTCCCCTGGAACTATGTCTCAATTCATTTTTAAATGGACAGATACGATATGAAAAAAAGCTTTGGATTACTTACAAGTTTTGGCTCAACTCCAATGATGGGAAATGTGAAACCGAGATTCACACAGACCAATAACCCCGAACTTATTTTATTAGGTAATTCTGCTTCATCTCTAAAGCAACAAGGAAGATGTAGCTGTAGCGGGCAAGACAGTAAGCACCACAAGGGACTTGTGAATATATAAATATATAAATAGGGCTTCGGTATTCCCTGGTATGAATATTTCTTGTCTTCAGTAATGCACTTTTCTTGCTGAGTCTGTGAAGTTTCTGCTGTCAGCTAGTTCCTGACTGCTGAGCTGAGATTTAATGACATATCTGATGTGAAGTCTAATAGTTTCCAGTTAGGTGTGATGGAATTTGTAGCAGGAAATGTTATCAAAGAAGATTGTTTGGCAGATAAAGTTAATGCAGAAATGCACGTGTTAATTTTTTGAGTTTTGAGATTTATTGAACCGCATTGTCTGACAAGAATTGCATTGTGCAAGAAGGCGAGTCTAAGCTGTCAAACCCATCTTGTGTATGCGTGTCTTTGTACTTGTGAAGGTCATGAAAACAGATGGAACCAGCAGAAGAGTCCTTGTGGAAGACAAGCTGCCCCACATCTTTGGTTTCACTCTGCTGGGGGATTATGTTTATTGGACAGACTGGCAAAGAAGAAGTATTGAGCGGGTTCATAAGCGGACGGCAGAAAGGGAGATCATAATTGACCAGTTGCCTGATCTCATGGGCCTCAAGGCTACCAACGTCCACAAGATCATGGGTGAGTGTCTTAAACATCTAACTCCTCCTGTAGATTATTTTGTGAACATTTACATACTTTTAAGTACCCTAACCACAAGAATAAGGAATTTATGAGGATTTGAAAATGCTCAATACAGACCCTTTCAATACTGTCTAAAATGTGGGGGCGGGGAAGACCCTCTACTGATCCTGTACTTTATTTTATTTTTTTGATTTTTTAATTTTTATTAAACACACACAAAAATACAACATGAAACAATACACACATAAAACATACAGTTAGGAGTATTCTATCCCCCTCTATACAATAAGCTTTCATCGGATAACTTTTTTATATATATTATCCGGGCGTAAAAATATTTACCTTTCTATTTATTTACTTGGTCTTTAAATATATAGCATGTCCTTACTTCTACTAATCATTGACTTCTGTTCCATAAAATATAGCAAATTAATAATTGACCCTCGTTTTTCTTTTACTAATATAATTTCATTCTTTTTTGAAATAATAAAGATGAGATTGTTATAGTAAGATTTGTTACCTATTTCTTAACTACTTTAGTAGTTATTATTGTACTTGTCATATTAAATAATTCACATGTATTTTTCTAGAATACCATTTTCAATTTATATTTGAAATAATAAGATATAAAAGTCATAATTAAAAAAACCCTATTATAAGTAAAAATCAATAATTCATTAATTTGAAAGTTCCTTTCGTGAGTCTTTGGTTCTTCCACTTCCAGACCATTGTTCAGTTGATTGATTGTTCTTTCTCACCAAAATAAAAGTGTTATTTGTTCTGTTTCGTTCTTCTCTTGATGGTTCTTTCAAGATAAGGTCCATAATAAAGTATAAAATAATATTGTAGTCAAACATACTAATCCTGTACTTTAACGTAATCCTACAGGAACTTGATTTTGTTGAATTTATTTATGAAGCAACATTACATCCACATGGAAAAATGACCTAGCAAGGCTTTATAACTTGAATGGGTAAGGTAATTGTATGGTGCTTGCGAAATGGCTAACTGCTGGGAAGGACAATCTAGCAAACCAAATTGCATCCTTGGGAAAGCTATGATCCTACAAGCCTGGTTGGTCAAGTCAATTCAGACAACCTGC
Organism: Diadophis punctatus similis; assembly: GCA_023053685.1. NCBI lineage: Eukaryota > Metazoa > Chordata > Lepidosauria > Squamata > Dipsadidae > Diadophis > Diadophis punctatus. The sequence goes on along the minus strand of JALIGW010000004.1, from coordinate 76,247,179 downwards.
AGTCAAAGTTTCTTTATTTCCAAATGGAGTGATGAGTTTGGCTCTTGGTTTCCATCTGTTCCAGCCTAGGAACATCACACAATATGTTCCTTCTCATTCCTAGCCAGAGTCAACATCCAGAGCCACTCGGTCTTCTCCGGGTTGAGTTTGAGCTTGTTCACCCCCATCCAGACCCTTACAGCGTCCAGACTCCGGCACATCGCATTGACAGCTATGGAGCAATGATAAAGGCTTAGCAACGCTAAAGGCTTCGTTTCTGCTTTTCTTTAGGTACAAATCCTTGTGCAGAATCCAACGGGGGCTGCAGCCACCTCTGCTTGTATAGGCCTCAAGGGTTGCGCTGTGCCTGCCCCATCGGCCTGGAGCTCCTGATTGACATGAAGACCTGCATTGTCCCAGAAGCCTTCTTGCTGTTTTCCCGTAGGGCAGATATCAGGCGAATCTCTCTCGAGACAAACAACAATAATGTTGCTATTCCACTAACGGGCGTCAAGGAAGCCTCTGCCCTGGATTTTGATGTGACTGACAATCGCATATATTGGACAGACATCTCGTTGAAGGTAATGTGGTCATATCTTGACCATGGTTAGCATATCTCTAGTGTTTTTATCAAGCCGGACTAACCAGACCAAGTCTTTGTTCTTGTAGCAGATAGGTAAAATCCAGATGCTAGAGATGTTAATACGTCTTCTCGTCTCTCTCCTCTTCTAAATAAGTTACAGGCAGTCCTTGGCTTACGACCACAATTGAGCCCCAAATTTCTGTTGTGAAGGGAAGCATTTTGTTCAGTGGGGTTTTGCCCCACGTTACAACCTTTCTTGCCACCGTTGCTAAGTGAATCACTGCAATTGAGAAGTGAGTAACCCGGTTGTTAGGCGAATCTGGCTTCCCCATTGACTTTGCTTGTCCATAAGTTGCAAAAGGGGAATCACGTGACCCCCCCTGGGACACACAACAACGGTCGTCCGTATGAACCAGATGCCAGGCATCTGAATTTTGATCACATGATCGTGGGGATGCTACAAAGCTTGTAATTGGAAAAAAGGTCGTACGTCACTTTTTTCAGTGTGGTTGTAAGTCGAGGGCTATCTGTAGCTCCTACTTTACTTTGCTCACGCTTGTTAGTGGTATTTATTTGTTTGTTTGTTTATATTTCTATGCTGCCCAACTCCCGAAGGACTCTGGGCGGTATCATTCCAAAGAGAGAGAGAGAAATGCATCTGGATTCCCTGCCACAATACATAGGGGATCTCAGAAACAGCCATATCCTCTATATATGGTTTACTGACTTTAGGTTTGCTGACGTTTGTTGACTTTAACTGAGATGACTGGGGAATTCTGGGAGTTGAAGTCCCCGCAGCTTAAAGTTGCGGAGGTTGAAAACCCAGCTCTATTAGGCAAAGCTCCCTCCCTAACAGACTACATCTTCTCTAACGTAGCGATCCCCAGAAGGTGATCCGCTGAAGTTCACAGAATTCATAGCCACTGTAGAAAACATGCTGTCCGGGGAATGCTGGGAATTGTAGTCCTGGGATTTCTGGAAGGAGCCAGCTAAGAGTAAGGCTGGATTTGGGCCAAGAAGGGCTATGCAGATTGCCAGCCATAAGGGAATACCTGCTCATTGTCTTTGTCGAAAAGTATTTTTTAAATGTAGACTAAAGTAAGCCTCCAGTTTTCATCTAGAGTAGGGGTATCAAACTCAAGGCCCGCGGCCCGAATCCGGTCCACGATGTGGTTAGATCTGGCCCGTGGGACTGCCCTGGAAACAGCGAAGGACCTGGGCCCTGGTGCCTTGACCCTGGCCGGATGGGTGCTGATCTAAAACTTGGTGGCAGCCATCTAGGCCAGAACATGGTCAGCCTTAGATCTGCGGGGCCACCCTGGAGCCAGCGAGGGTTGTCCCTGTCCCACCCCCCGGAGACAATGGATCCACCCAGGCCAGCACAGGCACCCTCTACGCAAGTGACGGTGAGCTGGCCACGCCCACCCCAGCCTCACCCACCACAGCCCCCCAAGTTCAACCACAACCCTGATGCGGCCCTCAATGAAATCGAGTTTGACACCCCTGATCTAGAGAATCAGGAAAAGGGGATGCCAAATCTGGGTTATCCTATTAGAGATCAATCTCTGTTTGACAAGGAGCTTTGTCTGTTTGGATCCCTTCCCAAAAATACTGATAGGTAGCACGGGCACCTAAATTTTCATGCCCCCCCCGCTTTCTCTTCCTTGCAGACCATCAGTAGAGCATTCATGAACGGAAGTGCTCTGGAACACGTGGTTGAGTTTGGATTAGATTATCCAGAAGGCATGGCTGTGGATTGGTTAGGGAAGAATCTCTACTGGGCAGATACTGGAACAAATCGTATTGAAGTGTCAAAATTGGATGGGCAACATCGCCAAGTTCTGGTTTGGAAGGATCTTGACAGCCCTCGGGCTCTGGCACTGGATCCTGCTGAAGGGTGAGCTGCTTGTTTAATTCTTGATATTAAGCAATTAATCTGAATTTTTAATCTATTTTGTGAAGTCTGAGAAATCAGCCCTAAAAAAAATCCATAATATATTGTAAGATACCCACCAGTTTAAGATAGTTTATGAAATTGGGCAGAAATACATCTACAGTATAAATCAAAATAAGGATAAAAAACTGTGGATACAACAATGCACTGGATTTTAAAATTGGGTAATTCCATTTACCCCTGCTGTTTTTCTTAGCTATTTTATTATTTACATTTGCATAAAACTCCCCTGAATTGGCCATCAGGGCAATTGCGCCAAATTAGTTTAAAATTCAGTTCAAAGTTTTAAACAAATGAGCAGATACAGTGATAATCTTGTACAAAAGTTCCCTTCTGTAAACAAAAATTAAGTCCTTCCCATAGTAAAAAGATACAACGCTACTAATTTCATAACAATGTAAATTGCTATTTAGAATTATATCAGTCTGGAATTTTTTTTTTAAAAAAATCACTCCTTCCCATAGTGAAGATTCAACACTATTAATTTGTGTAACAGCAATGTAAATTGCTGTTTAGAATTACATCAGTCTGGAATGTTTAAAAAAATTGTATAAAATATCAATATATTTGTTTTAGACAAAATGATAAAAAGGAAAATGAGTGGCAATTATTTAACAAAAATATTGTTTGTATATTCCCCTTTGCAAACATCAAGGCAGAGCTAGAGAGGTTCATCTTAAAATTGTAGCACTGGTCCAAGTAGGAAAGGAAATACTTTACAAAATGAGTTGCTACTCTTTTATTCATTACCTGGTCCTATAAGAATGCAAATATATTCTGCAGTGGTATGATATTTACCTATCTTGTCCAGAATCCTTTGTCCCAGTACTAGTGTGTATGTGTATGTATATATATATAATCTGTTTAACTTGATGTGCATCAGTATCTCTATGCATATACTTCAGTATATTAACATTTTGCAAGCTTCCAAATCTATATTGCACACTTAGTGGAGGTACTTACAGTCGGTGGCTACAGCTTTAGGAAGGAAATGATTGACTGTATTGTCTGAAAATGCAGCCTATCACTTCAGCAGCAGTATTTCCCCAACGACCTTGTGAAATCAGTTCATCCAGGACAAAGGATATCTTAGATGAAACATGATTTGAAAATAAAGGTCTCCTTGGTCCAAATCCAAATTTTGGAGTTCTTCATGTGATATCCGTGGATATCGTTGGCACCTGCCATGTTTTCATCATAGCATCACAATGTTATCTTCTAAATAAATATATATTAAGATATTTTTATCTTCAAAAGAAGTAAAAGAGACCTTTCTTTTTTAAATGAAATTTTATTATTTATTATTTAAAAAAACGTTTTAAAACCTGTTTAGAAATCGTGCTCAAAATAATAAGTTTAAATTTTATCATTCGGATTTTTTTTAAATTCCTGATTTGCTTGTGCATCTTTATGAAGTAAACATGGAATATTTTGATATGTCTTCAGGTTTATGTACTGGACCGAATGGGGTGGGAAACCCAAGATTGACCGAGCAGCCATGGATGGTAGTGAACGTAGTACTTTAGTGCCAAATGTGGGGCGAGCAAATGGTCTCACAATCGATTATGTCAAAAGAAGATTGTATTGGACTGACTTGGATACCAATTTGATCGAATCTTCAAATATGCTGGGTGAGTTTTGCTTGGCCGTAGATGTCAAGTAACAGTCTTCATTATGCCAGGATCGTGTAGGTTTGTGGGTGTGCTGTTTAACAAACGTGGCTCACGTAGATAATGTGATCTCCATAAATCAGTTGGATGATGGGGAATTTTCTCCTTCAGGTGTGTCTATTGCCAGGCGGATAGTCCCTGTATTGGAAATTCTGTTTGGTTGCCAGTTGCGTAAGGGGTGGGGCACAAGGGAGTCTGGGAGGCTATTTTTCCTGTTAGAATTAAGATATGCAGGGTTTTTTGGAGTGGACTTTTCCACTCTACAAAGTCAAACGCTATCCGACACTTGGGAAGGAGCTGCCTCCTGTATCTCCCTCTTAGTCTTCTCCAAAGCCTTCTCAGGGTCGTCCATTGTTCTTCATACAATTTAATGACTTCTTGTAGTTCATGTTTTATTTAGTATCAGCCACCTCAAAATCAGTAGAAAGGTGAAAAGGTGAAAAAAATTGAACCAGCTTTAGACGTTCTAGACCAGTGCTAAAAGCGCAAATGCGTGCGCAATAGCACGCGTGTGTATGCCCACAGCCATAATTCAATGCCCCCCACGCGCTCCGCCCCTGCGCATGCATGTGCAACTCCCACCACGCTGCCCTGCCCCCTGGGCATGCGCACACAACCCCCCCCACGCTTCCCCGCGCATGCACACATGACCCCCCACGCGCTCTGTTTTGGGCCTAGCAGGCTTCCCTGAAGCCTCCAGAGGCCGGAAACGGCCCATTTCCCGACTTCCAATAGGCCCGTTTTTCGCCCTCCCTGGCTACAGAGGCTTTCTTAGAGCCTGGGGAGGGTGAAAACGGCCTCCCCCACCTCCCTGGAGGCCCTCCAGTGGCCGGAAACAGCCCATTTCCTGACTTCTGGTGGGCCCAGTAGGCCCATTTTTCGCCCTCCCCAGGCTCCAGAGGCTTTCCTGGAGCCTGGGAAAGGCAAAAATGCCTCCCCCGCCCTCCCGGAGGCCCTCCGGAGGCCGAAAATGCCCTCCCAGAGCCTCCGTGCGAGCCCTGTACTTACCTGGCATCCAAAACAGGCCATGTGAAGACTCCTGGGAGGGGAAGGGTGGCGTGGGCGGGGCCAGATGAAAATCAGCTGGCCGGCACGCTCATGCGCACTGGAGCTGAGCTAGGGCAACAGCTCGCGTGACCGCAGATATGGCTCCGCGTGCCACCTGTGGCACGCATGCCATAGGTTCGCCATCACGTTTCTAGACATTGATTTATGACACAGTCAATTCATCAAGAACTTACCTTCTACAAGTTAGATATCTATTGATGCTTTAGTACTGTTCAGACATGGAGCAAAATGTACAAATTAGCACCCCAAAAATAAAAACAGATTCAAAAGGAACCCTTGCAAACTGTCTTCTAGAAGTGAGTAATGGAACTATATCATCAGAAAAAAATGTCACATTTTGCAATTGCGATTCCTGAAAGATAATGGAAATGTATTTTAAGCTAATCTTTTTTCAGACAGGTACCGGACTCTGAACAGTGACAGGGTCAGGACAAAAATTACATCAAATTAAATTTAAAAACAATTTGAGGCCCCAATATCCCCAAGAATTCACTTTCCATACTCCAATGTCGGAACTCTTCAGAATGAACGAGGCCTTACGGGCCCTGATTTAAGAAATTCCTTCTCCCTGAAGGTACAAAGGTTGTCAGCTTACTCTCTTTTTGGCACTAGCTAAATTAAGACATTTTGCAGATGATGGCCAAAAGATAAGCAAGATTAGGCCTGGGTAGGACTTGGATGGGAGCCGGTGAGGAACTCTTTTGGGCTTGGAAGTTAGAAAAGTATCTCAGAGGAAGGCAATGCCAAACCATTTCAGTACGATTGCCAAGATGTGTCCTTCACCTTTGAATGAATTTCCTAATGAGCTCCTGGTGAAAGGGAAGCAGTGTTTTTCACACAACATCAAGACCGACAAGATGCTGAGCCAAACAGCCTAAATTTTAGACTTCTTTTATGAAGAAGATAAACAGGCTTTTATATTTATGATTCAAAAAATAACATTTTTCCTATGCCTATATTCCAGCAATTGAATATTATACACATAGCAATAGCACTTAGACTTACGTACCACTTCACAGTGCTTTACATCCCTCTCTAAGCCGTTTACAGAGTCAGCCTATTGCCCGCAACAATCTGGGTCCTCGTTTTACCGACCTCAGAAAGATGGAAGGCTGATCCTTCAGCCAGTCAGGATCGAACTCTTGAAGTGATCAGTGACTTAGCTTGCAGTGACTGCATTCTAACCACTGCGCCGCCATGGCTCTTAATATTATATGCACATTGTTCCCTTTGATAAATGCAATAGTTTGGGCCATTTTGTATTTTATTGACAAGTTTCATAATGTTCCAGATTCTGCTTTGTACATGGGGATAAGCAATGTGTGTGAGGCAGGGCATTCATGGCAACATACAGGTAGTCCTTGACTTATGAATGTAATAGAGCTTGCCCACTTCAGTTGTAAATTGTGATGCTCATAAAGCAGGTCACCCCCATGACCAACCCAATTTTAAAATTTCATTCATTCGAGCAAACCTATTGTTAATTATGAGTCGTTTTCAGCAAAAAGGCATCAGTTGAGTCATGCGATCATGGAACGCTGCAAACTCTCGTAAATTGTGGCCAATTGCAAGTGCCCAACGTTTGATCACATGACTGCGGGGAAGGGGGACAACCATTGGAATTTCAGAACCAGGTTGTAGATAATATTCCGGGGAGGGAGTTTATTGTAACTTCAAACAGTTGCTAATCAACCAGTCATAAGTCAAAGACAAGTGGTCCTCAACTTACGATCACAGTTGAGCCCCAAATTTTGTTGTTAAGTGAGACATTTGTTAAGTGAGTTTTGCCCCATTTTGCGACCTTTCTTGCCACAGTTCTTAAGTGAATCACTGCAGTTGATAAGTTAGTAACCCAGTTGTTAAGTGAATCTGGATTCCCCATTGACTTTGCTTGTCAAAAGAGGATCACATGACCTTGGGACACAGCAATGGTCATAAGTGTGAACCAGTTGCCAAGCATTTGAATTTTGTTCACATGATCATGGAGATACTACGAAGGTCGTAACTATGAAAAATGGTCATAAGTTACTTTTTTCATTGCCGTTGTAACTTTAAACGGTCACTAAATGAACTGTTGTAAGTCGAGGACTACCTGTAGATAATTTGTTACTGATTACCTGTAGAGGTGATACATCTAGTGATCTTCCACCTTTCTTTCATTTCATTCCCTTCCCCAAATCCAGGCCTTGACCGTGATGTTATAGCCGATGATTTACCGCATCCCTTTGGCCTGACTCAATACCAGGATTACATCTATTGGACAGACTGGAGCCGACGTAGCATCGAACGTGCCAACAAGACCAGCGGACAGAATCGGACCATCATCCAAAACCATTTGGATTACGTGATGGACATCCTAGTCTTCCATTCATCCCGCCAAGCTGGCTGGAATGAGTGCGCTTCCAGCAATGGGCACTGCTCTCACCTCTGCCTGGCAGTGCCCGTAGGTGGCTTTGTCTGTGGATGTCCCGCTCATTATTCCTTGAACCCTGACAACAGAACATGCAGTGGTAAGCCAGAAACACGGACGGTGTTGTTAACTATATTCCTAAAGATTCTGTTCTGACCTAGGATTCCACAAACCACGAAGCAGACTCCTTGTCCCGACAAAACCCCCTTTTTATTAAATTACTGTGAATTCTTCTCATTCACATCCAGCAAAGTCTTTCAAGAGTAAATTTACAGTCACAGATCTTATCTGGCTTGGAGAGCTGCCAGGCCAACATCTTCAAAACTTGGCAAAGAGTCTCTGAGATTCACGAACTAATTAAGCGAACTAATTGTCTCCTGCAAACTCCCATCCCCTTTTGCTCCTCTTTTATTCCCTATGGGAGGGGCTATTTATTGTCCACCTGTGGCCATACTCCCAAGTCGACCCTTGTTCCTTAGCTGTTCCCTTCGTCTGGCAACTCTGCGCATGCGCACACTGAGAACAGGCTCCACTGTTCATCTGCTTCACTGATGTCTGACTCCAAAGGCAGCTGATAACTGTCAGACGGCCCTGGCCCCATCTCTGCCTCCGACGCAGAGCACTCATCAGAGCCTTCCCCAGACTCCAGGAATGACCCATGTTCCTCCCCAACCTCCTCACTGTACGAATCTGGTAGACCACCACAGGTTCACTTGCCATAAACTGAGGCCAGTGTTTTTTATGCTCGTACTCAGATAAGATTGTTGAATTGAATCAAGGCTATATTTGTATTCCTAATCATAAAGTTTGCATCTTTTTCTCAAATCCAGAAGGGCTACAGAAAATGAAATTTTTTTGAGAGGCACACCCGTAGGATTATGGGTGGGGGTTTTCCCCCACTTCTTTGATGTGCATTGGTTAGCCATTAATTCCTATTTTTAAACAATATTGCCTGAGAACAGATATTAACTGGATTTGCAAACCAGATTTGGACATTTTAACCTGTGCATCTAAAAAGATATTTTCTATTTTTAAAGATGGTGTTATAATTTCTCTATCCCCCCCCCCACCCCTTAAAAACTTCCCTTTGAATAGCACCTTCCTTTCTCCAATCGCTCTCTTTAGGCTCAATTTTTTCCACAAAGGAAGGCCTCTCCTTTAATTGCTGCTATCTTTTCATTCTGTGGGCACTTTGGAATATTTTCAGAGTTCTGATCTTAACATCTTCAGTCTAACTCACACTTTCCCTTCTGTGTTTGCATTTCTCCGTAAGCCCCTACAAGTTTCTTGCTCTTCAGTCAGAAGAATGCAATCAATCGTATGGTGATCGATGGGTTGAAGAGTCCAGAGATCATCCTTCCGATACACAGCCTCAGAAATGTTCGGGCAATCGACTATGATCCACTGGAGAAGCAGCTTTACTGGATCGACTCTCGCCAAAACATTATCAGAAGATCACAAGAGGATGGCAGTCAGGTATCTAAACGAGGGCTGTTCAGTTTTCAAAGAGAGACAAGGGGCAAAACAATTCGTGTCTTTCCGGATTTAATGTTTGAAACACTTTATAAACGCTGCTGCTTGTGCAGTAGAATTTGCTGGTTATTAAACTGACAGATGGAAATCAGCTGAAAATAGGAACATCTTAATTTTGGGTAGAGGAGGCAAATTCAGTATTGAGTTTAGGTAGAGCTTAATTTTACAGCAGGAATGTTTTAAAGGTATATGAATAAAGCCCATCATACCTCACCAAATACAGTATTCAAAAGATCTTCATTTAAATGTGTCCTATATAGAGCTGAGGTGGTGCAGTGGTTAAATGCTGCGACTGCAGGCTGACTGCTAGTTCAGCAGTTCAGCTGTTCAAATCTCACCAGCTCAAGGTTGACTCAGCCTTCCATCCTTCCGAGGTGGGTAAAATGAGGACCCAGATTGTTGGGGGCAATATGCTGAACTCTGTAAACCGCTTAGAGAGGGCTGTAAAGCACTATGAAGCGGTATATAAGTAAAGTGCTATTGTTATATGTCTATAGTTCTTTGGCTTCTTGAAAAAATAGACAGGATCAGGCCAGTTTCTGAATTTGTAAGCCATGAGCTCTGAATGGACCCATTCAATTTCTTTTTGATACTCAAAAGGGCCAGAGATGAACTGAGTTTAGAATAAGACATGCTTTTTCCAGACAATTAACAGAGTAACAGAGTTGGAAGGGACCTTGGAGGTCTTGTAGTCCAACTCCCTGCTCAAGCAGGAGATGTTATACCATTTCAGACAAAGGGCTGTCCAGTCTCTTCTTAAAAGCCTCCAATGATGGAGCACCCACAACTTCTATAGGCAAGCCATTCCACTGGTTAATTGTTCTAACTGTCAGGAAATTTCTCCATAGTTCTAGATTGGTTCTGTCCATGATTAGTTTCCTTCCATTGCTTCTTGTCCTGCCCTCAAATGCTTCAGAGAATAGGTTGACTTCCTCTTCTTTGTGGCAGCCCCTCAAATATTGGAACACTGCTATCATGTCACCCCCTAGTCCTTCTTTTCACTAGACTAGCCATAACCAATTCCCGCAATTATTTTACTTCACATGCACCTATCATAAATGTAGAGGATTTCAGACCATTTTTCACAAATTAACAACCACAGGCAGAAATACTGATCATGGCTGGAGATGTCTTTTGAAGTTAATTTATAAACTGCCTTTTTGGGGAACAGCACTGGACATTTTTTAAAATTAATTTATTGCTATGTTTAAAATGAAATACAAAGTAAGGAGCATGCACAAAACAAAAGCAGTAATATAGATACATTTATTTATAAATACATGCAACAAATTGTTAACTTACAACACCAAACAAACAAAATGAAAATAACCCCAAATTTTTGATTCACCAAAAATCAAGGAAAAAACTTTGAAAAAGTAGTACGGTAGTACAGTAAATTGATATATCACCAAAATATATCCCTTATTCATTTAATAACTGCATCAAATCACACATAATCACACATAATAATAGTTTATTTCTGTTAAATATTAAGAAATCTATATCAAAGTTTTCATAATATTTACCAGGAATAAACTATTCATATTTCCATTAGTAGAAAAAATATTTTCCAAAAACAGACAAGCAGTACATTTTTAAAATCTAGTCTTCTTGCTGTCCAGAGTAAAAATGTATTGAATGTTAATTAGTTCTGAATATTGATTATTCCTGTGCTTGATATAATCAAAATTTCCCCAAAACTATCAGTTTTAATGATTTTGGAATATAATTCAAAGCAACATTGACTTCTTTAAGTTCAAAACATTTATCCATACATCTCCTTACATATGTTGTAATCATGGAAAAAAACACCTCAAGAACCCAGGTTTTTGATGTTACGGTAGAAACATAAAATGAGTGCAGACCTTTAGTATCCATTTTGGTACTGGCTATAACTGAAGGAACCTTGGATCTTGTAATTAGTCAGAAGGCCATGACTCAGTATAAATTGACTTGGGTAAATTGTCTTGGTAGCTGATCAGGCATATATTAGTGCACCTACAGCAGGGCTGTCAAACTCGATTTCATTGAGGACCGCATCAAGGTTGTGTTTGACCGGGGGGGGGGGGGTGGTGGCTAGGGTGGGAGTGGCCAGCACGATGTCACTCATTGAGGCTCCATTTCCGGCCACATCAGCCCTGTTAATTGTAGGGTTTATCAATATTTGCTTAACAGGGAAAGTTGAATTTGATTCCTTTTTCACCATTTATGCTGCTGGGTCACTCTTACTATCTCTTGTTCAGTGAAGAAGAACGAACAATAATAAACTTCATTGTCATTCACCACTGATCATTGTGTATGCTAGCTGGTGGGACTGTCTAAAGTATTTTGGAGGGTACCAGGTTGAGAGAATGGCAATTCTATAATTTGTGCCAAGTTCCAGTTTGTTTCTGATGGAATCGCTGAAGCATCCTGTATCTCGCACCTTCGTTCCAGAGTTCTACCATTGTGATGAGTCCCGTCCCCAACCAAAATCTAGATATCCAGCCGTATGATCTGAGTATTGATATTTACAGCCGTTACATTTACTGGACTTGTGAAGCCACAAACGTCATCAATGTCACACGCCTGGATGGACGGTTGATGGGCGTGGTGTTGAAAAACGAACAGGATCGGCCTAGAGCTATCGTCGTGAATCCAGAGAAGGGGTAAGTGGGTTGCAGGATGGGAAACGTTTAGACATTCCACCTCCAGATCCTTTTCTCTCTTGAGACTTTTCTCCTGGTCTTGTTTTCTGCTGTGCCACGCAGAGGTCGTATTCAGCCGGTTCGGACTGGTTCGGGTGAACCGGTTGAAGCAACCTGCGGGTGGGCCTGCCCACCCGCTCCGGCGCTATGCCATCCTATTCGGGCACGTTTTGAAGCACGCATGCATGCAAGCTGCACGCATGAGCAAAGCGCATGTGCGGAAGGCCGCACACATGTGCGGAAGGCGCACACTCACATTTGCGAACCGGTAGGGAAAGTAAGTGAATACTAACTCTGGTGCCACGTCAGCCATTTTATGTTCGAATGCTTTAAAGAAAATCAATATCACAATATAAATCCTGAGGCGCTAACACTCCCATTCTAAAATGTGCATTATCTAAACAAATGAAATATTGTTGTATGCCTTCAATGGTTCTGCACATTTTAGTTTGGGTGTGTAAAACATGAGGAAAAACAAGGAACAATTCAAGGAACTGATGCTAATTTTTTGTTACTTCCGCTTCTGATTTCTAGAAACTTCAAGAAGCTCCAGCGTTTAGGAAGCCATGAGAGAAAGAAGGGAAAACGATGAACAAAATATTACATTTTTTATATCCCTTTTCAAATTTGTCAAACTTAAAATAGTGGGAGTTATTTTTTATTACCTTTCTAAGTTGCTTAACAGTTCCATTCTTTCAACATGCTGGCTGGGGAATTCTGGGAGTTGAAGTCCACACATCTTAAAGTTGCTAAGTATTGAAAAACACTTGATTTAAACTACTGTATATTACACAAAATAAAAGCAGGTCCAAGGAAACATGGAATAAACAAGTTAAAATCAGTGGCGCGATATTTGTAATAAAGAGCGCATATAATTACTAATAATAAATCAGTACAGAAATGTGAACTTGTTTTCATAACATCTAAGAATTTTAAAGATGTCTTCATCTATGAAGCTAAAGGATTAGGTAGCACAATTTTGTAAATAGTGTGTGTAATACAGATAAAATAGATGAGTAGGAGAATCCTCCATAAATTAAGCAGCTTCCTAATCTTTATAGAAGCAGAAGGATAAAATAAAATGTTTAGGAACTATTTAGTCTCACGTTTTTGTAAACCACAGAATATTTTAAAAATTAAAATATTCTCCCTGCTAGAAAGCGCAGGGGGAGAAAATCCAGAACAGTTGGTGGACTTTTAAGCTCTAGTTAATGAACTGTACTTTGTTAATGAGAGCTTAAAATTATGTATGCAGTCATAATTAACAGATTAAGATATCAACTGCTTTTTAACATGCAGCTTTTCTGTTTATTTTTTCAAATACAACAATGCAATTATTATTATTTTTAAAAAATGAACACCAAAGATTATCTGCATTTCAAACTTTGAATCCTAAGTAACTGATACCATCAAAACACGTAGCTTTGGAAAATTGGAAGCAAACTTTCATGGGTTGTTTTTTTAAAATTAGTTTTAAATAAAATAAAATGTTGCATTCCATGTAACTCCAAGTAGTTTCTTTGGCAATGGTGTGGAATTGTCTTTTTCCAGAACCTTCATTCAACCTTGAGCTTCGGATTTTCTTACAGCCTCCCACCCAATATGCACCACATTTAATTATTTCAAAATCAGCTGTTTGCTACCATTTCTTGTGTCCTTTTTAGTTCGTGTTCTCTTCCCGGCATCCACAAGCAGTCCAGCGATATCCAGTCAGCTGATTTAGTGGGGGACAGGATAGAAAGACCATGCGTGAAATAACTTGATCGTCTTTCATTTTGCAGGTACATGTATTTCACCAATCTCCAAGAACGATCTCCCCCTAAGATTGAAAGGGCAGCATTAGACGGAACTGAACGGGAGGTCCTCTTTTCCAGCGGGCTGAGTAAACCCGTTGCCTTGGCCGTTGATAGCAACTTGGGGAAGTTATTCTGGGCAGACTCTGACCTGCGGAGAATCGAGAGCAGCGATCTGTCTGGTAGGATAAAGGAGTGGTGTGTTTTTTTTGCTTTCAATTAATCCCTAATTAATACCCTTCTTCGTACCTTCCTTTTGAAAATCAAACTGTGTTGCAAACTGTTTGTTACAAAAGTTGTGCTCTAACAACATTCCTTTTATACTTAGGCTTGCAACACAACGCATTCCAGATTGAGCCATGGTTTCACTGTCCTAATCTAAAAACCCAAATGCATGGCGCTAGGTCTAATATATACAGCCCGGCATTGTTCTCTCCCCTATTATGGTGTAATTGCAGCTTTTCCATGGATGATTCCTAGTTATCTTTGTAACAACCTGTGTATTCCTCTTGTGTTAAATTGGTGCACTGCCTATTACAGAGAAAATAGGGAAATGCATCGGTCTCCTGTACAATAACCACGTGGGTGTATGTATTCTGATACTGACATTAAAACAGTAACCCATGTGTGGTTAAACTGACCAGAATAGTTAGCTGGGCTTTCTGATCAAAGAGGTTACAGCCTTCCTTTTGCAACTTGGGCAAGCAATAAAAAAAAAACAGCAACTATGGCTTGCAAAAGTCCTTTCCTACCTTCTTTTCGTTATTCATTATTTCAGGTTTTGATTTTCCTCTACAGGTAGTTCTCAACTTACGACCACAATTCAGCCCAAAATTTCTGTTGCTAAATAAGACATTTGTTAAGTAAAATTGTGCCTCATCTTACAACCTTTCTTGCCGCAGTGGTTAAGTGAATCGCTGCAGTTGATAAGTTGATAACATGGTTGTTAAGTGAATCTGGCGTCCCCGTTGATTTTGCTTGTCAAAAGATTGCAAAAGGTGATGATATGACCTTGGGGAAACGGCAATGGTCATAAGTATGAATCACTTGCCAAGCATCTGAATTTTGATCACAGTATCACGGGGATTCTGCAAAGGTTGTAAGTGTGGAAAATGGTCATATATGACCGTCTTCGGTGCCGTTGTAACTTTGAACGGTCACTAAATGAACTGTTGTAAGTCAGGGACTACCTTTCCTTACAGATAGTGATTTACGTTAAACCACAAGAGCGTTTTTACTAAGCCTCTTGCTCTCCCCTCCTTCCCCGTATGATAGAACACATTTGCAAGTCGTAATTGGGGTTTCTGGAAGACTTATTCTATGGTTAGAAAATTACTTCTTGCGGTTTGGTTGGATGAGATTTAGAGAACGTTATAGCTCTATTGGTGGGAAGAGTTGGAACCATTGATTTTCTTTTTAAAAAAATAAAACCTCCCACGATCGTCAATCCCTGTCAAGGAAGGTGGCTTCTCCTTTTCAACCGGATGAGTCAGAATTACAAACGTGACCCCAGTGATTCTTCAAATGCCCCCAATTCTACTCAGAATAGAAGATTGTTGTTGTTAGTTGTGAAGTCCTGTCCGACCCATCGCGACCTCATGGACAGAGTTCCTCCAGGCCTTCCTGTCCTCTACCATCCTCTGGAGTCCATTCAAGCTCACGCCTACTGCTTCAGTGACTCCATCCAGCCACCTCATTCTCTGTCGTCCCATTCTTCTTTTGCCCTCAATCTTTCCCAGCATTAGGCTCTTCTCCAGTGAGTCCTTCCTTCTCATTAGGTGGCCAAAGTATTTGAGTTTCATCTTCAGGATCTGGCCTTCTAAAGAGCAGTCAGGGTTGATCTCCTCTAGGACTGACCGGTTGGATCGCCTTGCAGTCCAAGGGACTCGCAGGGGTCTTCTCCAGCACCATAGTTCAAAGGCCTCAATTCTTTGGCGCTCAGCCTTCCTTATGGTCCAACTTTCACAGCCATACATTGCAACTGGGAAAACCATGGCCTTGACTATACGCACTTTTGTTGGCAGGGTGATGTCTCTGCTTTTTAGTATGCTGTCTAGATTTGCCATAGCTTTCCTCCCCAGGAGCAAGCGTCTTTTAATTTCTTGGCTGCAGTCCCCATCTGCGGTGATCCAGGAAAATAAAATCTGTCACTACCTCCATTTCTTCCCCATCTATTTGCCAGGAATTGAGAGGGCCGGATGCCATTGTCTTAGTTTTCTTAATGTTGAGTTTCAAGCCAACTTTTGAATAGAAGATTCTACAGAATAAAATAATCCCTGGAGTTTGGAGGGAGAGTCTTTTGAGCTCACTCTGTGGAAGAACAGGTGTTGACAGTAGCAAGAATGTCTTCCTCAGATTAGCAGGTGAGATACCTGGAGAAAGCAAACTTTTCTTCCCACATATTCTCATAATAGGACACTCTAGCGTTTCTGCTTTTTCACAGCATAGAGACTTCACCTGTTTCAGTTTTTTAGATTGTAATGTTAAGCTCAGTTGATAACATTGTCCTTTGTAATGTTCTAAAACCATACTTCCTGGAGGTAGGGTTTGTCTCTTCCCATATGAAATTTGGCATCCATATCTGCTTTTGGCTCCATCGGAATGCTAGGCATTGCTAGAAAGACTTTTTCCACCCCAGGGATGTTAATCATATCTCAAAACAGGCGTGGTTCCATTCAGATCAATTTTAGATACATGTTAAATATACTTACCTTTCACTTTCTGTTGAAATGCATGCTAATCAACTTAAATCAGGAACTTTTATTGGTTGCTGATATTGATGTTGGACTTGATCTGGGTAGTCCACTTTTAACGTCATGGAAGGTATGCATTGCATCTTGTGACTGGATGTCCCATCAATTTAATATCTCTTATGCAAATTATATTGTCTTTATGTTGAAACGTCTGGCAATCAGCTCCAGAGATTTTGCAGCATTAGAGGAGGAGACAAATCTTTTGTAACCTTTTAGTTTCCAAACATAAACTTGGAGCGTTTGAAATTTGTTTACGGCTGTTGTGCATTTTATTGAGCTCATTCAGCATTATGGCTTAGGCATCTCACAGTCATAGCATATGTGAAGTTACAAACATTTTTGTTTTTGGTTCAGTTTCCCCCCTCTTTTTATTTTACCATTTCCAAGGTGCAAATCGGATAGTACTAGAGGATTCCAACATACTGCAGCCTATAGGCCTGACCGTATTTGAAAAATGGCTTTACTGGATTGATCGTCATCAACAGATGATTGAGAAAATTGACATGACTCGCCAAGAGGGACGTACAAAGGTTCAGGCTCGAATTGCTCAGCTGAGCGACATCCATGCGGTTAAAGAACTCAACATGCAGGAATACCGTAAGTCAGGGGTATCAAACTCGATTTCATTGAGGGCCACATCAGGGTTGTGTTTGACCTCAGAGGGATGGGGTCTGTTCTTGTGTCTAGTTGTCTTGGTGTGCAGTGCTCTATAGCGACGTTTTGAGGGTAGGAGTTGAAGCAATTTATGTCCAGGATGCGAGGGGGTCAGTAAATATTTTCACGGCCCTCTTTGACTCGTGCAGTATACAGGTCCTCAATGGAAGGCAGGTTGGCAGCAATTGTTTTTTCATCAGTTCTGTTCTCCTTTTATAACCATTAACAAGCCTACAATGCTTACAATACATTTAAAGCAATACCACTTTTTGACACAAACATAGATTAGTGGTTTATTCATACATTAGTAAACCCAATCAGTTTGGACATGGTCCTGACAGTGGGATATGAAACTTTGGCATCAGCCTTGCAACATCTGTTTTTGGCTGCATCAGAATGATAGGCATTGCTAGAAAGAATTCTCCCCCCTCCCCAAGGAAAATGTTAGATTTGCAGCTCATTTCCCCCCAGGGATTTTAGATTTGCAGCTTATTTCTTACTGTTTAACTTTCTTTGGAAGGAAAGTGCATCAGTAAGTTTGACAAGATTTATTTATTTATTTATTTATTAAGAGTTCTTATAGGCCGCCCAATCCCTTGGGACTCAGGGCGGCTTACAGCAGAGATTAGAACTACAGATTAAAAAAGGCATTTAAAAACATCATATTACAATATAAAAAACCATTCATCCTTGGGGGAATCATCTCTTCACCCCGCCTGCCGGAAGAGCCACGTTTTTACTGCCTTGCGGAAGGCCAGTAGGGTGGGGATAGTCCGGATCTCTGGCGGGAGTTGGTTCCAGAGAGATGGGGCTCCCACAGAGAAGGCCCTCCCCCGTGGGCCCGCCAGCCGGCATTGTTTGGCAGACGGGACCTGGAGGAGGCCCTCTCTGTGGGACCTCACTGGTCGTAGGGAGGAATGTGGCAGGATGCGGTCCCGAAGATGACCATCTTAAGCTTGTTGGGATACTATGCTGACTTTATATCGTTCCCAGAAATGTCATCATGCAGAGATAGCTTCGCATTAACATTCCGAGATATTGAAAAGAGGTTTTGGTGCTAAAGTTTGCTCTTGCGTTTGTCCTTGTTGCTTAAATCATTTGTACTTTTCCAAAGAATGATTGATAATGGAGAGGTAGCTGATCTTCATGGAGATTTTGAGCCACTCCTAGGAGGCAGTCTGAAATCTATAGTTCTGTAATTTTTTTTAAAAAAGCAAGCAAACAGGTGTTTGAGATATAAAATACCATCTGTGAATGCACTTCGTCTTTCAGAACAGCACCCCTGTTCCCAAGATAACGGTGGCTGTTCTCACATCTGCATTATTAAAAGCGATGGAACTACGCGATGCTCCTGTCCCATGCATCTAGTCCTGCTTGAAGATGAACTTTCCTGCGGAGGTAAGACTTTTTTAAAAAAAGGTAATCTTGATTTAGGTAGAAGGAAGTGCGGTGGCTCCGTGGCTTAATGATGCTGGAGATGGTCTCAGCACCGGTGGTTCGAGCCCAAGCACTGCGTGGCAGGATGAGCTCCCGTCCCTCACCTCAGTTTCTGTCCACCTAACAGTTCGAAAACATCTTCTGTGCAAGTTAATAGATGGGTACCACTTCAGTGGGGAGATGAGCTGGTGCTCTGTGCGGGCAGGCAAATTCATGATGGCTCTGAACCTTCCTGGTTGCGGTGCCCACTCTGCGAAGGGCTGGAAGCCTTGGGTGACGCTGCAAGAAGAGCCACTTGTTTCGCCCTCCTGTGGCATACTTTGGGAAGTGCGCAAGCGGGTCCTATAAGAGCGCTGGTACCTTGGCAAGTCCAACTACTATTCTGCAATAGCATTGTGGTCTCCTGGCTACTGTAACGACTGCATATGTTAATAGCAATTAGACTTACATACCGCTTCACAGTGACTTAGAGCCTTCTCTAAGGGGTTTACAGAGTCAGCATATTGCTTTGACTCAGCCTTCCATCCTTCTGAGGTGGTGAAATGGAGACCCAGATTGTTGAGGGGGCAATATGCTGACTCTTTAAACTGCTTAGAGAGGGCTGTGAAGCACTGTGAAGCGGTATATAAGGCTAAGTCGCAGGGGTGAAATCCAGCAGGTTCTGACAGGTTCTGGAGAACCGGTAGCGGAAATTTTGAGTAGTTCGGAGAACCGGCAAATACCACCTCTGGCTGGCCCCAGAGTGGAGTGAGAATGGAGATTTTGCAATATCCTTCCCCCAGGAGTGGGGAGCGAATGGGGATTTTGCAGTATCCTTCCCCTGCCACACCCACCACGCCCACCAAGCCACGCTCACAGAACCGGTAGTAAAAAAAATAGGATTTCACCACTGGCTAAGCGCTATTGCTAATTCGACATTGATGTACAACTATGGTTTCTAGAGTCATTGGTCATGGGCAGAGAGAGTTTATTTTTATTTTATTTTATTTTATTTACATTTCTATGCCACCCCATTCCCGAAGGACTCGGGGCGGCTTGAGTTCAATCAATGCATATTTCAATCAATTCCCAAATTGAAATAATAGAATAGAATAGAATAGAATAGAATAGAATAGAATAGAATAGAATAGAATAGAATAGAATAGAATAGAATAGAATAGAATAGAATAGAATAACAGAGTTGGAAGGGACCTTGGAGGTCTTCTAGTCCAACCCCCTGCTTAGGCAGGAAACCCTACACTACTTCAGACAAATGGTTATACAACATCTTCTTAAAAACTTCCAGTGTTGGAGCATTCACAACTTCTGGAGGCATGCTGTTCCACGGATTAATTGTTCTATTTCCAGATAGGTAATTTCAGATTGTGCAGAGATACTTTGTCACTGTATTCAGACAGCTACTTCACTTATTCTTTTCGTTGCATCTGAAAATAGAGGTGTGTTTTTTTTCTCTACCTCTCCCCAACAGAGCCTCCAACTTGCTCCCCTCAACAGTTCACATGTTACACAGGAGAGATTGACTGCATCCCTGTGGCCTGGCGTTGTGATGGGTACACGGAGTGTGAAGATGCCAGCGATGAGAAGAATTGCCCCTTGTGCTCCGATTCCCAGTTCCAGTGTGACAGCGGGCAGTGCATTGATGCCACCCTGCAGTGCAACGGAGAACCAAATTGCCAGGATAACTCAGACGAAAAGAAATGTGAAGGTATTCCATGTTCCTGAGCAAAGTAGGGATTGTTACAGGTAGTCCTCGACTTACGACCATCCTTGACCACCAAACTCCCGTGGCTAAGGAAAGCAGCCGTTAAGTCAGTTTTTCCCCCATTTTACGACCTTTCTTGCCACAGTTGTTGAGTGGATCACAGGTGTGTTAAATGAGTAACACGGTACAGTGAATCTGGCTTCCCCGTTGCTTGTCAGAAGGTCGCAAAAGGGGACCGCATGACCCCCTGGGACACGGCAACCGTCATAAATGTGAGCCAGTTGTCAAGCATCCAAATATAAATCACGTGTCCATGGGAATGCGGCAACGGTCATAAGTGTGAAAAAATGGCCATAAGTCACTTTTTTTCAGTGCTGTTGTAACTTGGAATGTGAACTGTTGTAAGCTGAGGACTACCTGTAATTGATGGGTTCAATTATGGTTGTTAAATCAAAGATTAGTTGTAGTAGGCAGTGTTGTCCACTGAGGGGAGTTGTTGTGCATTTGTGGCCAGCAACTCTTGTTGTTGTTGTTCTTTGGCAATGCAATTCTGGCATTGTTTGTAATGCTGTCATTAGCCTAAGCCAGGGGTCAACAACCCACGGCTCTGGAGCCGCATGTGGCTCTTTCATCCCTCTGCTGCGGCTCCCTGTCACTCAAAATATGCTTCACAACTGCCAGTGTGCAACACCCACCGACATACAATTTATTAAGCTTTTCGACCCCCGGTAGGCCAACCATGGATAAATCCTAGAAAAGAAAAGTTTCAGAAGAAAACATAATCTTTAATTCAACTATATATGCTAGTTTTGTGGCCGCTCAGGAAATAGTCAGGCAGGGAAGAGTTTTGTGGTTCCCGGTGTTTTCTTTTCTGTGGGAAAGTGGTCCAAATGGCTCTCTGAGTGTTTAAGGTTGCCGACCCCTGGCCTAAGCAGCATAAGTTACCGTGAGGCCCACTTTCACCCTGAGTAAGCCATCCACCCCTTTGAAATTCTTTGTTAATCTAGTTTACATGTTTAGTTTCGCCACATCATGGCTTTGAAAGTGTACCTTTT
The DNA here is from genome assembly GCA_023053685.1 of Diadophis punctatus similis. Lineage (NCBI taxonomy): Eukaryota > Metazoa > Chordata > Lepidosauria > Squamata > Dipsadidae > Diadophis > Diadophis punctatus. The sequence continues at coordinate 76,225,901 of JALIGW010000004.1, read as the reverse complement.
TCTTTTTTTAAAATATAATTTTATTTTTTAAAAGCTACAAGACAATACAAACATATAACAACATACATCAACACATCAACACATATTCACTTTTTACAGCAGTTTACTCACGGTATTTATGCTATTATTTACATTTTTCCCTTTTAATTTACTCTAGTTTTCTTTGTGTTTATTGACCTATGTACATATTTCTATCTTTATTTCTTCACATTAGTTACTTATAACACCGTTATATTTTTCCCATACTGTTTCTTATTTCACCTTTCAGCATTGAGCCATTAATCTCTATTTCTAATATCTAACCATTTACATAATTTATCCCAGACCAAATAGTCCTCTGCCTCTTCTTTTTCTTTTATCTCTTTTGTTAATTCATCCATCTCCGCGCAGTCAAGCATTTTCCCTATCAATTCTTCCTCAGATGGTGTTTTATCATTTTTCCATTTTTGGGCGTATGCTGTTCGTGCGGCTGTGATTAAATGTAGAAGTAGATACTGTGTTTCCTTCGTATATTTTCTGTTTAACAGTCCCAATAAGAATATCTCCGGCCTCAGATCTATGTGTTGTTCCGTTATCTCTTCTAACCATTTACTGGTTTTAATCCAAAAATTTTTAACTTCAGGACAGGTCCACCCTAAATGATAATATGTACCATACGATTTTTTTACATTTCCAACACATTGGTGAAGTCTTTGGATATACCGGTATATTTGCCAATCTTGCTGGGGGGAGGTGCCACCTGTAGAACATCTTCAGCTGGTTTTCCTTGAATGCCGCCGACATTGTCAATGTTATATTTGTTACCCACATTTTTTCCCATTTCTCCAATTCTATGTTCTATCTAAAAAAAAATTGCCCATTTGATCATTGTTTCTTTAACAATCTCCTCTTCCATTTTATATCTCAGTAGAAATTTATATATTTTGCTAATTAATTTTTCCTCAGTTCCTTGTATAATTTTATCCAATTCTTGCTGGCCCTTCTGTATTTCATATAATCTTTTGTCTTCTTTAAATTTGGACTGAAATTGGGTATATGTCCACCAATCTACTCTGTCTATATCATGTTCTAATTGTTGTTTTGTTTTCAAATTTAGCTGTTCATTTAACAGATCCTTATATGCTTTATCCTTCTATCTAATTATTTTGTCAATGGATATTAAATTTGGACGTGTCACTGCTTCTATTGGTGATATCCACATTGGGATTTTTATATAGTTATTTTTTTTTATTTATTTTTTCCATGTCTGTAAGAGAGCGTTTCGTATTATATGTTTTTGGAAGTAACTATGTGTTTTGTATTTCTCATCCCATAAAAATGTGTGCCATCCCGTTTGCAGATCATGGCCCTCTATAACTAAAATTCTTTTATTTTTTAGTTCAATCCAATCTTTTAGCCAAATTAAAGTAGCTGGATTATAATATATTTCCCACTCCGGTAATGCCAATCTTCCTCTAACTTTAGTATCCTGTAAGAGCTTTAATTTAATCCTAGATTTTTTACCTTGCCATATGAATTTGGTGACTAATTTATTCAAATTTTTGAAATTTTTTTTGCCTAATTTTATTGGGATAACTTGAAACAAAAAATAGTATTCTCGGGAGTATGTACCTTTCATTGTACACTCCCTGGGGAAATTTTTTTACCTTAAACAGCAAGCTGCAAAATTTAAAATAAGGTATACAATAATGAAGGCAATCCAAGATAAGGAATGATTGTTTTTGTTCAGTCTAAAGCCTTCACCGATGCAGTTACTTGTCTTATGTTTTTATGTTGAATACCTAACTTGCAAAATTTTAAATATTTTTCTCATCCCTTAATGATGGATTTGCTTTGTGTCCTCCAGTGCTTTGTTTAACTGACCAGTTCCGGTGTGCAAGTGGTCAGTGCATTGGGAAAAACAAGAAATGTGATCACAGCCTAGATTGTAATGACAATTCAGACGAACAGGGCTGCTGTAAGTGTACCCATATGGTGGTTTTTTTTTAATGTTTTTCTTCTTTGTTTTGCTTCATTGTCTTTTTTGTTGTTGTTGTTGTAAGCTGCAAGGAGTCAGAATATCATGAAATAACTGACCTGTTTCACTATATTGATACTTGACACAAAAACTGAATTTTAGTAAAGCGGAGTATCTTCACACATGAGCAGCCTTCCACACGATACACGAATTAAAGCAAAATTACACAGAACAAATCAAACTGAGGGGTCCTTGGTGCTCTCACTCCCCCTTGGTTATTTTCTTGCAAGTGTGTCATTGCCCAAGTTGGGTAACATCAACAGTACAAATCAAACCGAACACAATCATGTTTAGTTGCACACAGCAGAACACTATTAGAACGTGAAGGGCTAAGCCTGCCATTCAGCAAAGCAAATTTTATTATTTAGTAATTTTTGCATGCTGCTGAATAATTCTGACTCCTTCTGTTAATATAATTGGCCAGATTTCAGAACACATTAGAATAGAAATAGAAATGATTAGGGTAGGGTAGAATAGGATAGCAATAGCACTTACATACCACTTCATAGTGATTTACAGCCCTCCCTAAGCAGTTTGCAGAGTCAGCATATTGCCCCCAACAATGTGGGTCCTCATTTTACCGACTTCGGAAGGATGGAAGGCTGAGTCAACCTTGAGCCCATCAGGATTGAACTCTATGCTGTGGGCAGAGTTAGCCTGCAGTGAGATAGCCTGCATTCTAACCACTGCGCCACCACGAATAGAATAGAATAGAATAGAATAGAATAGAATAGAATAGAATAGAATAGAATAGAATAGAATAGGGGAAGAGAAGAGAGAATAGAATGGAATGGAATGGAATGGAATAGAATAGGGGAAGAGAAGAGAAGAGAGAATAGAATAGAATAGAATAGAATAGAATAGAATAGAATAGAATAGAATAGAATAGAATAGAATAGAATAGAATAGAATAGAATAGAAAATATGGAATGGAATAGAATAGAATAGAATAGGGGAAGAGAAGAGAAGAGAGAATAGAATAGAATAGAATAGAATAGAATAGAATAGAATAGAATAGAATAGAATAGAATAGAATAGAATAGAATAGAAAATATGGAATAGAATAGAATAGGGGAAGAGAAGAGAAGAGAAGAGAGAATAGAATAGAATAGAATAGAATAGAATAGAATAGAATAGAATAGAATAGAAAATATGGAATAGAATAGAATAGGGGAAGAGAAGAGAAGAGAAGAGAGAATAGAATAGAATAGAATAGAATAGAATAGAATAGAATAGAATAGAATAGAATAGAATAGAAAATATGGAATGGAATAGAATAGAATAGGGGAAGAGAAGAGAAGAGAGAATAGAATAGAATAGAATAGAATAGAATAGAATAGAATAGAAAATATGGAATGGAATAGAATAGAATAGAATAGGGGAAGAGAAGAGAAGAGAGAATAGAATAGAATAGAATAGAATAGAATAGAATAGAATAGAATAGAATAGAATAGAAAATATGGAATGGAATAGAATAGAATAGGGGAAGAGAAGAGAAGAGAAGAGAGAATCGAATAGAATAGAATAGAATAGAATAGAATAGAATAGAATAGAATAGGGGAAGAGAAGAGAAGAGAAGAGAGAATAGAATAGAATAGAATAGAATAGAATAGAATAGAATAGAATAGAATAGAATAGAAAATATGGAATGGAATAGAATAGAATAGAATAGGGGAAGAGAAGAGAAGAGAGAATAGAATAGAATAGAATAGAATAGAATAGAATAGAATAGAATAGAAAATATGGAATGGAATAGAATAGAATAGAATAGGGGAAGAGAAGAGAAGAGAGAATAGAATAGAATAGAATAGAATAGAATAGAATAGAATAGAATAGAATAGAATAGAAAATATGGAATGGAATAGAATAGAATAGGGGAAGAGAAGAGAAGAGAGAATAGAATAGAATAGAATAGAATAGAATAGAATAGAATAGAATAGAATAGAATAGAATAGAAAATATGGAATGGAATAGAATAGAATAGAATAGGGGAAGAGAAGAGAAGAGAGAATAGAATAGAATAGAATAGAATAGAATAGAATAGAATAGAAAATATGGAATGGAATAGAATAGAATAGAATAGGGGAAGAGAAGAGAAGAGAGAATAGAATAGAATAGAATAGAATAGAATAGAATAGAATAGAAAATATGGAATGGAATAGAATAGAATAGGGGAAGAGAAGAGAAGAGAGAATAGAATAGAATAGAATAGAATAGAATAGAATAGAATAGAATAGAATAGAATAGAATAGAATAGAATAGAATAGAATAGAAAATATGGAATGGAATGGAATAGAATAGGGGAAGAGAAGAGAGAATAGAATGGAATGGAATGGAATGGAACAGAATAGGGGAAGAGAAGAGAAGAGAAGAGAGAATAGAATAGAATAGAATAGAATAGAATAGAATAGAATAGAATAGAAAATATGGAATGGAATGGAATAGAATAGAATAGGGGAAGAGAAGAGAAGAGAAGAGAGAATAGAATAGAATAGAATAGAATAGAATAGAATAGAAAATATGGAATGGAATAGAATAGAATAGAATAGGGGAAGAGAAGAGAAGAGAGAATAGAATAGAATAGAATAGAATAGAATAGAATAGAATAGAATAGAAAATATGGAATGGAATAGAATAGAATAGAATAGGGGAAGAGAAGAGAAGAGAGAATAGAATAGAATAGAATAGAATAGAATAGAATAGAATAGAATAGAAAATATGGAATGGAATAGAATAGAATAGGGGAAGAGAAGAGAAGAGAAGAGAGAATCGAATAGAATAGAATAGAATAGAATAGAATAGAATAGAATAGAATAGAATAGAATAGAATAGAATAGAATAGGGGAAGAGAAGAGAGAATAGAATGGAATGGAATGGAATGGAATAGAATAGGGGAAGAGAAGAGAAGAGAAGAGAGAATAGAATAGAATAGAATAGAATAGAATAGAATAGAATAGGGGAAGAGAAGAGAGAATAGAACGGAATGGAATGGAATAGAATAGAATAGGGGAAGAGAAGAGAAGAGAAGAGAGAATAGAATAGAATAGAATAGAATAGAATAGAATAGAATAGAATAGAATAGAATAGAATAGAATAGGGGAAGAGAAGAGAGAATAGAATGGAATGGAATGGAATAGAATAGAATAGGGGAAGAGAAGAGAAGAGAGAATAGAATAGAATAGAATAGAATAGAATAGAATAGAATAGAATAGAATAGAAAATATGGAATGGAATAGAATAGAATAGAATAGGGGAAGAGAAGAGAAGAGAGAATAGAATAGAATAGAATAGAATAGAATAGAATAGAATAGAATAGAATAGAATAGAATAGAATAGAATAGAATAGAAAATATGGAATGGAATAGAATAGAATAGGGGAAGAGAAGAGAAGAGAAGAGAGAATCGAATCGAATCGAATCGAATAGAATAGAATAGAATAGAATAGAATAGAATAGAATAGAATAGAATAGAATAGAATAGGGGAAGAGAAGAGAAGAGAAGAGAAGAGAAGAGAAGAGAAGAGAAGAGAAGAGAGAATAGAATAGAATAGAATAGAATAGAATAGAATAGAATAGAATAGAAAAGAAAATATGGAATGGAATAGAATAGAATAGAATAGAATAGGGGAAGAGAAGAGAAGAGAGAATAGAATAGAATAGAATAGAATAGAATAGAATAGAATAGAATAGAATAGAAAATATGGAATGGAATAGAATAGAATAGGGGAAGAGAAGAGAAGAGAAGAGAGAATCGAATCGAATCGAATCGAATAGAATAGAATAGAATAGAATAGAATAGAATAGAATAGAATAGGGGAAGAGAAGAGAAGAGAAGAGAAGAGAAGAGAAGAGAGAATAGAATAGAATAGAATAGAATAGAATAGAATAGAATAGAAAAGAAAATATGGAATGGAATAGAATAGAATAGAATAGAATAGAATAGAATAGGGGAAGAGAAGAGAGAATAGAATGGAATGGAATGGAATGGAATAGAATAGGGGAAGAGAAGAGAAGAGAAGAGAGAATAGAATAGAATAGAATAGAATAGGGGAAGAGAAGAGAGAATAGAATGGAATGGAATGGAATAGAATAGAATAGGGGAAGAGAAGAGAAGAGAAGAGAGAATAGAATAGAATAGAATAGAATAGAATAGAATAGAATAGAATAGAATAGGGGAAGAGAAGAGAGAATAGAATGGAATGGAATGGAATAGAATAGGGGAAGAGAAGAGAAGAGAGAATAGAATAGAATAGAATAGAATAGAATAGAATAGAATAGAATAGAATAGAATAGGGGAAGAGAAGAGAAGAGAAGAGAAGAGAAGAGAAGAGAGAATAGAATAGAATAGAATAGAATAGAATAGAAAAGAAAATATGGAATGGAATAGAATGGAATAGAATAGGGGAAGAGAAGAGAAGAGAGAATAGAATAGAATAGAATAGAATAGAATAGAATAGAATAGAATAGAAAATATGGAATGGAATAGAATAGAATAGGGGAAGAGAAGAGAAGAGAAGAGAGAATAGAATAGAATAGAATAGAATAGAATAGAATAGAATAGAATAGAATAGAATAGAATAGAATAGAAAATATGGAATGGAATAGAATAGAATAGAATAGGGGAAGAGAAGAGAAGAGAGAATAGAATAGAATAGAATAGAATAGAATAGAATAGAATAGAATAGAAAATATGGAATGGAATAGAATAGAATAGAATAGGGGAAGAGAAGAGAAGAGAGAATAGAATAGAATAGAATAGAATAGAATAGAATAGAATAGAATAGAAAATATGGAATGGAATAGAATAGAATAGAATAGAATAGAATAGAATAGAATAGAATAGAATAGAAAATATGGAATGGAATAGAATAGAATAGGGGAAGAGAAGAGAAGAGAGAATAGAATAGAATAGAATAGAATAGAATAGAAAATATGGAATGGAATAGAATAGAATAGGGGAAGAGAAGAGAAGAGAAGAGAAGAGAGAATAGAATAGAATAGAATAGAATAGAATAGAATAGAATAGAATAGAATAGAATAGAATAGGGGAAGAGAAGAGAGAATAGAATGGAATGGAATGGAATAGAATAGGGGAAGAGAAGAGAAGAGAAGAGAAGAGAAGAGAAGAGAGAATAGAATAGAATAGAATAGAATAGAATAGAAAATATGGAATGGAATAGAATAGAATAGAATAGAATAGAATAGAATAGAATAGAATAGAATAGGGGAAGAGAAGAGAGAATAGAATGGAATGGAATGGAATGGAATAGAATAGGGGAAGAGAAGAGAAGAAAAGAGAGAATAGAATAGAATAGAATAGAATAGAATAGAATAGAATAGAATAGAAAATATGGAATGCAATAGAATAGAATAGAATAGAATAGGGGAAGAGAAGAGAAGAGAGAATAGAATAGAATAGAATAGAATAGAATAGAATAGAAAATATGGAATAGAATAGAATAGGGGAAGAGAAGAGAAGAGAAGAGAGAATAGAATAGAATAGAATAGAATAGAATAGAATAGAATAGAATAGAATAGAATAGAATAGGGGAAGAGAAGAGAGAATAGAATGGAATGGAATGGAATAGAATAGAATAGAATAGGGGAAGAGAAGAGAGAATAGAATGGAATGGAATGGAATGGAATAGAATAGGGGAAGAGAAGAGAAGAGAAGAGAGAATAGAATAGAATAGAATAGAATAGAATAGAAAATATGGAATGGAATAGAATAGAATAGAATAGAATAGAATAGAATAGAATAGAATAGAATAGAATAGAATAGAAAATATGGAATGGAATAGAATAGAATAGAATAGAATAGAATAGAATAGAATAGAATAGAATAGAATAGAATAGAATACTACTATACTATACTAATGCTAATATACTATACATGCCATACTTACTATACTGTACTAATGCTATACTATCCTAATACTAAACTACTAAACTAATACTATGCTAATGCTATACTATTCTGTACTATACTATACTTTATTTTTTTCTCCGGTGCATAAGCTCTCTGTGTACATACAAAACGACAGAATAATAACAATCATACTAATGATACCCATTAGAGAAGGCAGTAGAAAAGATGAGAAGGATAATAGTTACAGCTATAGTAATGGGTAAATAGACATAAGACATTAAGGAGTAGGGAAGTTCTACAGAGCTGTAGTCTTTTTTTTAAGTCTGATTTTTCTCCTTCCTTTTAGACACAACCGAAGAGCCCGCCCCACCTGCCACCAATACAGTCGGCTCCATCATCGGTGTGATCCTTACGGTTTTTGTGGTTGGTGCTATGTACTTCGTTTGCCAGAGAGTGCTGTGCCCGCGCATGAAAGGAGATGGAGAAACAATGACCAATGACTACGTTGTCCATGGACCGTCCTCTGTGCCTCTGGGTTATGTGCCTCACCCAAGCTCCCTTTCTGGATCTCTTCCAGGTCAGATTTATACAGGTAGTCCTCAATTTACATACAGTTCATTTAGTGACCCTTCACAGTTACAACGGCACTGAAAAAAGTGACTTAGGTCCATTTTTTTCACACTGATGACCTTTGTAGCATTGAGGAATCCATTTTGCTACTTGAGAAAATGTCCAGCGTGGCTGGAAATCATTGTAAAATAGCTACAGATTTGTGATTGGCATTTGGGAAGGCAAAAGTGTCGCATCAATCCCATCTCTTCCTTTTTTTTAACTTTTTTTATCAAACACAATAAACAACAACACTTAACATTAAAAAAACAGAACATATAACAAACAAATGGGGCATTTTTGGCCCCCTATCCATCATAAGCTATTATAGGATATATTCTTTTTACATATCGTTTCCTTAAGTATTCATATTGCTCTCAAACATATTTTCCTATTACACTATATACCAGTGATGGCGAATCTATGGCACGGGTGCCACAGGTGGCACGCGGAGCCATATCTGCCGGCACGCGAGCCGTTGCCCTAGCTCAGCTCCAGCACGCATGTGCGTGCCCACCAGCTGATTTTTGGCTCGTGCAGAGGCTCTGGGAGGGCGATTTCGGCCTCCGGGGTGGTGGGGAGGAGAGTTTTCACCCTCCCCAAGCTCCAAGAAAACCTCTGGAGCCTGGGGAGGGCGAAAAATGGGCCTACCGGGCCCACTGGAAGTTGGGAAACAGGGGGGCCGTGCATGCATGCACAGGGGGTTGGGGCAAGTGGGGGCTTTGAATTATAGGTGTGGGCACGCACATGCGTGCGATAGCGCACACGCACACTATTTTGGCACCCGAGGAAAAAAAGGTTCGCCATCACTGCTATATACGTTTAAGAGCTTTACGTAGTTACTTGAGTATACACCATTAAACTTTTTTCTATTATTAATTGCTTCTTTCTTTCAACCAATTATAAAATTTGTTCCAGGCTTTATAGAAATCAGATTCCTCTTTTTCTTTTAATTCTCTAGTTAACATATCCATCTCCGCACAGTCCATTGTTTTTTTAATCATCTCTTCCTCTTTGGGTATCTCCTTGTTTTCCCAGGACTCTGCAATCGCATCTCTTCCTTAGTGTGTCAAATTAGAGGAGAGGGCAAACAGATTCTTTAGACTCATCTTTTTGGGGGTCTCAAGCTCTCTCTTTTCCCCAGAATGCCTCCATCGGTCCTGGGAAATCCATCTTCAGAATGGCCTCTGCGTCATTGTGATCATAAAGTAAACAGGACTCCTGTTAAATTAGGTTGGACATACGATGCTTAATAAATACCTTTTCTTCCAAGTCTTTAACTGGATTCCCTTGGTTTTCTTTATAGGAATGTCCCGTGGTAAATCTGTGATCAGTTCGCTTAGCATCATGGCAGGGAGCAGCGGCCCACCTTATGACAGAGCTCACGTCACCGGGGCGTCCTCCAGCAGCTCCTCCAGCATCAAAGGAACCTACTTCCCTCCAGTAAGAGACTTTTCTGGGGAATCTAAAAAATATTGATTCACAACACAAACGGAAGCAATTCGGTAAAGTTTGACGGAGCCCTATGAATAACGTGGGAGAAAATGTGAGCTTAAGTTTGCATGAAAAGTTGGGATTAACCACATTGCCCTATCCTACTTCCCTTTATTGGCAGCATTTTATAATGAAGGGCACATTCTCATTACTTACAGTATATTCTTTCACAAACACTTTCAACTGGTGTTTTAATCTCAATTTCCTTCCTTCTTGCCTCTTTCCTCCCTCCCTTCCTCCTTATTTCCTTCCTTCCTCCCCTCCCTATTTCCTCCCTTCCTCTCTATTTCCTCCCCTCCCTTCCTTATTTCCTGCATTCCTCCCTATTTCCATCCTCCCTCCCTCTTTCCTTCCTTCCTATTTCCTTCTTCCCTTCCTTATTTCCTCCATTCCTCCCTATTTCCATCTTCCCTCCGTCTTTCCTTCCTTCCTATTTCCTTCTTCCCTTCTTTCCTCCCTCCCTCACTATTTCCTCCCTCTCTCCCTATTTCTTTCCTCCCCCCCCTCCTTCCTCCCCTATTTCCTTACTCGCTCGCTCGTTCTTCCCAGATCAATAAAATACATGGACACATTTTAAATTACAGAAATCCAAGCCTGAAGCAGTTAACAATGAGCAAAGGGCACCAATCAAAGACTTTAGTGGAAACTTAACTGTTTTCCTGGCTTCTCAGTTAGGTCTTAGAGAAGGAAGACTGACCTCTTGATCAGAAAAACCACTAAAAGGCCTTTTGGTACATTTGCTTAAAATTGCAGGGAAAAAGGGAAATCCTTAAGCATCCTTGTGGGAAGGACAGTGTGATATTCATCGTTGTGGCATCTATTGATCATTGTGGAAACTCCTGCGTAATTGTGGAGATCTGGTGGAGTAATTGAATGGGATCCTGGCTAATCTGAAATGTTTAATTTGTATATTGGTGGAGGACTTTTGGCTTTGGTGAAATTATCTGAACAAAATACTCTATTGGCCAGTTTAAATTTTATTTATGAAGAATGGGTGCTTCAAGAAGGAAGGGTAAAAAATAAATAGAATGAATAGAATGGAAGTAAAGATCATTTGGGGGATTTGATTTAGCATCATTTGAAGAAAATGTACTGTAAGAAAGATTTATCATGAGATTTGAGAAGAAACAGGTATAACTGCTGATGTATTTTTAAAAAAAATTCTCTGTGGCACTATTTCCAACTTTAGCATTCTTTAAGATGTGTGGACATCATCTGCTGATGTGCTGGCTGGGGGATTCTGGGAGTTCGCACATCTTAAAGAATGCTAAGGTTGAGAAACACTGCACTAAGCACTCCTTTGCATCTTAAACAGAAAAGCGATTTATAAAGTTATTAAGTAAATACGTCCTTAAAGGATCCAATTCCAGCTGAACGTAACAGGGACACAGAATGCAAATTAATCTGACGATGGTCAGAATCCAAATGGGAAAGATGGCTTATAATTACAGCAGAGGGAAATAAATCTAAATTTAAATGTAATAAGTGAAAAGAAAATACCTCTACAAGAGCAACGCTGGTAGTATATGTAGTAAACTTCAGTTTGGTGTTCAGTACGGATGGCCTTCCTGGTGTGGAGAAAAACATTTCCTTGGGACAAGTACGGTGCAGAGGTGGGTTCCTGTTGGTCGCCGCAGAACCGAAGAAGCCAGTGGCATTCGCAGCGCGGGGCTTCCCCCGCCCGCTTTCCCCTGGACGCCGCCATTTGCGTTCTTTTGCCCTCTGCACAAGCAGAACATTTTGCACATGCGCAGAGGGCAAAAGAACGCAAATGGCAGCGTCTAGGCGGGCAGGGGAAAGCGGGCGGGGGAAGCCCCGCGCAGCGAACGCCACCGGCTTCTTCGGTTCTGCGGCGACCAACAGGTAAGAGCGTACCGGCAGGAACCCACCTCTGGTACGGTGCTTCTCGTAAAACTGACACTCCCTCTATTCTCCCTTTAAAGATTTTGAACCCTCCTCCATCACCAGCAACAGAGGATTCCCGCTACACAATGGAATTTGGTTATTCGTCCAACAGCCCTTCTACGCACAGGTCGTACAGGTAAGGCCGCATGTCCCCAGTCTTGAGTTTTGTGCTACTTGCACGATAGGTTCAGGATAATTCCTGGCCGTGATTTGCATTGCATCTGGAGAAAAGATGGGACCACGGGGCCAGGCTTTCTGTATAAGGCATGACGTTCTTCTGGCTTGATTGCTGGTGCAGCCATGAAAATAGGATGCTGTTTTTGAAAGCCTGCTTGATGGAGGATACAGAGGGAGCCACCTTCCATCTCATTTAAGAGCCATTCACTCTGTAAGAGGAAGTCAATCCAAAAACCATGTCTTCCTTGAATGTCTACGGAGATTCTCAGTCATCCAGGTCACGGTTGTCCCAAAGGTGCTTTTTTCAAAAGAGGCAACTGGACTTTCTGGTTTTTCTTTGAAGACGTTTCGCTTCTCATCCAAGAAGCTTCTTCAGCTCCCCATCATCCGGCCAGAGCTGAAGAAGCTTCTTGGACGAGAAACGAAACGTCTTCAAAGAAAAACCAGAAAGTCCGGTTGCCTCTTTTGAAAAAAGCACCTTTGGGATGACATGCCCTTTCTTGGTGGCAACAGACGACAACGCCACATGGCTCGAGAAGACCTTTGGCTGTCCTCAGGTGTTGATGCTCACACGCCTCTTAATGTTTTCTGCCCAGTTACAGGCCGTACAGCTACCGCCATTTTGCACCTCCCACAACCCCGTGCAGCACCGACGTTTGTGACAGTGACTACGCACCCAGCCGTCGGGTGATGACCATGGGGGGCAAAGGCTATGCCAGCGACCTCAACTACGACTCTGAGCCCACGCCACCGCCACCAACCCCACGCAGCCAGTACTTGTCCGCAGAGGAGAACTATGAGAGCTGTCCGCCCTCCCCGTACACAGAGCGGAGCTACACACACCACCTCTACCCACCGCCACCTTCTCCTTGTACCGATTCCTCGTGAGGGAAGCCCCCGTTCAACTGGGTCCAGCTCAGCTGTGTAAATAGTGTTGCTTGCCCTTGTTGAGGCCATGGGGGCAGAGTCTCCTGTGTACAGTTAAAATATTTGACCTGGGGAGGTTGCCTTTTGTAGAATGGGGAGAGGGAGGGAGCAAAGAGGTTATTTATATATTTTTCCTAAAAGAGAAATTGCTGCTTTGTGACATAAGAAATTTTTTTTTAAAAAAAGTTTGTATACAAAGGTTTTTTTAATTATTATTTTTCCAAATGGAACACAAGAAGATGCCTTAAATCCGTGAAGGGACTGAGCATGTAAGGAAACGGAAGGACCTGGAGATGTTGCTGTTCAATGAGCCAAATATAGAAAAAGAAGACAAAGAAAAGAAGGAAGTGGGTTATTTTTTTTAAAAAAAGAGGAAGGAAAAAACAAGGAAAAGAATGAAAGGACCGGTACCACAAAGCAGCATTTAAAAAATATCTGCAAAGAGCTGAGTAACTTAATGTTTTTTTTACTCTGACAGAGGAGCAATTAAATTAAACTTGAAGAAAACTGTTGAGACAGATCGGTACACCGAGAACTTTGTTTTCTACAAAAATGGAGCTGTCGGCGCACTCAAAAACGTTATGCTCACCCACACTTCTGAACATTTCCTGGAATTCCCACCAGTGAAATTGTCCTGGATGTTCTATGTTACCAGCTCTTTGTCCCTATTTTGAAGTTCCATCATTGTGTGGCAGGTGGTTTTGTCCAAAGCTGTAGAAATGTCTTGTAGTTGAATCCAAAGTGGACAAAGATGCTTGAGATCTGGAGTGGGAGCATCTCCGCTACCTGCTAGCAATTCCTTCAGGAAGCAGCACCTTTTCCTGGACTTAGGAGGCCCCGAGTCCCAGGAAAACACACATTTGAGTTAAGGAGCCTTGGTAACCACGTGACCGCACCACTGGTGGGATTCAAAAAAATTTTTACTAGCGGTTCTGTGGGCATAGCAGGGGAAGGATACTGTAAAATCTCCATTCCCTCCCCACTCGAGGGGAAGGTTACTGCAAAATCCCCATTTCCTCCCGATCAGCTGGGACTCGGGAGGCAGAGAATAGATGGGGGCAGGGGCCAGTCAGAGGTGGTATTTACCGGTTCTCCAAACTACTCAAAATTTCCTCTACCGGTTCTCCAGAACTGGTCAGAACCTGCTGAATCCCACCTCTGGACCGCATCCTGTTGGCCTCCCTCCTTCCCTTTGACTCAGCCATGTGTTTCCCTGAGCCTGCGGGGACCTCATGCAAGCCCAGGAAAATGTGTGTCTTCTTATGAAGCCGCCATCCAGTAAAGAGGAGCTGCTCTTGCTGCATCCGAAGCAAACTCACCTGTTCAGACCCAAACACGGGCATGCCAGCACGAGGCGTACATGCCTTTAATATATATATATATATTTCAAACTGGGGAAGCTATTTGCTTGGTGCTTGCGCCCCTCAAGACTTGCTTGTCATGAAATGAGAACGGATCCAGCTGAGCTAGGCCATGCGCACCCTTTTCCTGACACAAGATACAACCTTTTGCAAGATTGGGAAAGTTTTCAATGAGGGGGAGTGGAGTTGGTGTGTTCTCTTCTTCTTCTTCTTCCAAAAATTGAGGGATTTTGCTTCCATTGACAAATATTTTCTTCTGTTGCTAACAGGAGAGGGAGCAGACATATCACTGGGGTCTCTGTTTCTTCCTTACTTGCGTAGCAGTCCCAGGGTCTGAGTCCTTGGTGAACAGGCTCTTTGTGAGTGTGAGTGTGTGTGTGTGTGTGTGTGTGTGTGTGTGTGTGTGTGAGAGAGAGAGAGAGAGAGAGAGAGAGAGAGAAATTATGGGTGTATGCAAGAAATGATTTTCATTTCTTCCTGCCAGTACAATCGGATTAGTTCTCCTACCACGTCAGACCCGAGACAAGGGTAATTACCTCTGAAAAACCTCCCACTTTTCAGTACACTATTCAGTAGACTATTTTTTTAAATCACACAAAGAATAAAACATATAGGTGGCATGTTTATGAGAGTGAACGTTGGATTCTTAGATTAATGTAAAAGAGAGCGTATATTCTTGCCGTTCATTCAGCGATTCTGCGTGCACTGAATCGCCACGTCCAGCTTTATATTTTAAACCGTGCTATTTTTTTTTCTTTATCAAGAAACTTGCGAACACTTTTTTTTTTCCCCCAGTCTGGCTGCCTCCTTGATTGGAAATGCCGCTTCTCACCGGGGCAATGTCTATCCGGCCGAGGCCAGGCTTTACAGCGTGCGACATCAATATGCCGCTTCCTGCTTCTCTGGCAGAACTTTCCATTCTTAAGCCTGAACCACTATTGAATGCCCGTTTTTGAACTTCCTCTTTGTCGAAATATTTTCTCAGCTCTTTACATCGTTGATTTTTTTAAAAAAAAATCTCGGTGATATAAAAAAAAAGGAGAGGTTGTTCAGTTGTCTTCATTATATGTTACTGAAAAAAAATGTGAGAAACTCCCCAATGCTACCAGTTTTTAGCTTGCTTTTTTTTTTAAATAAAGCAGAGGGAGTAGCTGAAATTTTTATTAAGGGTGCTCTGAATTGCAGACTTTGGGACTGAAGAACATGCAGGGATTTTAAACAGTCCTTGGGAGATAAGATTGACCTCGCTTTGTGCTGATTGATAACCTTTACCGGATTTTGGGACACAAGTTTTTAAACCCATCTGGATTCATAAATACAAAGTACTATAACTAGGTATGCTCTTTTCTGAATTGGTTAGGGATGTGTGGACTTTCAAAAATCACACACACACACGCACAGAGTATATCACAGAAGTTTATTTTGTTGCCAGCAGTTTAGACATTAATGGCTGTGGGTTACGTTATTTTGAGGGGACAGCACATTTACACTGTTATACAACTGTATACTCACTACTATACATTGTAGCCAAGTATCATTTCTTCAGTGTTGTCACATGAAAAGAAACACTTAAATATTTACAAAATGTGAGGGGGTGTACTCACTTCTGTGATATACTCTGTGTGTGTGTGTGTGTGTGTGTGTGTGTGTGTCTCCAAAACTTGTTTAATGTCTTTGTGAACCAGAAGTTGCCTTCATTAGAGGCAAAGAATTCCCAAGGTTTACCTCCTCTTCGGATGGCTCCAGGCAAATGTAATGAAACAGTATCTTCCTTACAGGCTTGATTTGCCTGTAAATAGGCAAATAAATAGGTTTCCTCCTGTTCTCCATAATTTTCTTGTTTCTCACAATAACAATTTTCATCCCAGCAGGGAAATGTAAGCTGCAGAGCCCAGTAACAGATCCATTCCAATACTAGAGATATAAATAGCTCAGACCTGAATTGTTGGGTTGTTGATGTTCTTATCAGGCTAAGACAGTGATGGTGAACCTTTTTTTTTTTTGCTCGGGTGCCAAAAGGGCGCGCATGCAATAGCACGCGCATGCATGCCCACACCCATAATGCAATGCCCCCACACACACATGCGCACAGGCCTCACCGAAGCCTCTAGACTTCCGTTGGGCCGTTTTTCGCCCTCCCCAGGCTTCAGGAAAGCCTCCGGAGCCTGTGGATGGCGAGAACAATGATAGATTCATCCTCAGACTTTTTAAGAAAGGCAGGCATCGAGATGCTCTGAAAAAGACCTACTAACGGGCGGGTTCCTAATTTTTTACTACCACTCTGTGGGCGTGGTTTATTGTGTGGGTGTGGCTTGCCAGCCATGTGACCGGGTGGGCATGGCTTGCCGGCCATGTGACTGGGTGGGCGTGGCTTCTCGGACTGCTGAAGGGAGGGGAACTACGATAGGTCCTGCTGCCCATTCCCCCTCCCCTCAGCAGCTCGAGAAGCCTCAAATGTGCAAAAATGCCTAGGATCATCACTGCGCATTCGTGGCTTCTCGGACTGCTGAAGGGAGGGGAATGGAGATAGGTCCTGCCGCCTGTTCTTTCAGCGTCTCACGCGCTCCCTCAGCCATCCTCCCCTGCTTGGACTCACCGTGGGGTAGGAAGGCAGCGCATGCGCAGTGCCGGAAGCTCGGCTTCTGGGCATGCGCAGAAGAATTTTTTATAAAAATGTTTTTTTAAAAATGGTGGCGCCCAGGCACCGGCAACCTACCGCACCGGTACTGTGACGTCACCAGTGGGCCGCTACCGGTGCTATAGAGTGGACCGCACTGGTAGGAACTCACCACTGCCTACTAACCCTTTGCAACAACCGTAATGAATCTGATTAGTCTGATCATGTCAAAGGCTATAAAAGTAGTATATACTTTTGCAGCCATCTTTGCAGATAATGTGTTTTGATCGGGCTGAGCGTGTGTCTCCTCCCATTTACTCCCACTCTCCTTGAAAACCTTCAGCAGGCCACAATTTTAGTTGCGTGATGTGTGAGAGCTGCAGGTCCATTTTGCACCACCTCATATTCTCTCGCATTCTAAAAAGTGATTCGTTTGCTTCAGTGAAGACATAAATGTAGGACAACTAGTTTTAGGGAGCTTTGTGGCTGGTTTTAAAATGCTCTTATCTTAAAATAAACTCCCCCCCCCCACACATGTTCTGCAACAACAACAGTATTTAAATTTTAAAAAAAAACCACTTAGAATTGTTATTTTTAATTGCTTTGAATAAAAAAACGACCTGTAAAAATCCATGGAAGCATTCTTAACAACATTGCTAGTTTTTACTTAAGGGGTTTAAATTGTGAAATACTTTTTAAAATATGAAAGGAGTAATCAAAACAGCTTGACCAGTAGTTAAATCTTTATAAAGGAATGGATTATTTTATTTTATTTTTATGGAAAATGGAATGTTTCAGTACATGTTCCAAATATAGGCAGGTTAGGACGTTCAATTCCCAGTCAAATCTATTAAATACCTCATAGGGATTTTAAACATGTTCTTATTCATCCATTTTTGCGCTGAATGAGGCTACAAAGGAGGGTTTGTATTTTACATTGATATATTAGTTAAAAGGTACTGGTTAATTTGATCCCAGGGGCCACTTTTATATTGCAAATATTTTTCAACCAAGGCTATCTATGGAAACTGCTGTAAAAAAAAATTCCTTTTTTTTACCACCAAAATTAAACTAGGAAAGGAAGCTTGACAGTAGCAGAGAATGTCAAAAGAGAAATTAAAAGTGAAAGCTTATAATACCAGACTCCACCCTGACACCCAACCCCAAATGAAAACGAAGTCTGGTGTTCCTGTTCAATTGTGCTATTATTATTTTTTAAGCCAGTCAGGGGGAAACGGTGAAGAAACTCTGAGCAAACAGACTGCTAGGAGCTTAAGCAAGACTTGTCTCTTTTAAGTCAGGGTTGGGCAATTCTGGCCCCTAAAAAACTTGTGGACTTCAACTCCCAGAATTCCAGAGCCAGCTATGCTGGGTCAGGAATTCTGGGAGTTGACGTCCGTAGGTTGTAAAGGGGCTGTAGTTGCCCACCCCTGCTCTATGTGAAGGATCCTATGCTGCTTTTTAACCTTTGAATGTTCTTCTTTTTGTAACTTTTAAACTTTGTCACTGTCTCTTTTTTTTAACCCAAATAATATGTTCATAAATGTCTGTATGACAGTGCTTTGCAAGGATATATGATGACGACCAACATTTGGTCAGCCCAGTTCACTCGAATCGCTAAAATGTTTGTACTGTAAAATAAAGAATGTTTTACTTGCAAGCTGTACATAACTCTTGTACAAAGTTCCTCGTCCTTTTTTTTTCATTTATTATTACTATAAATGGAGTTGTAATAAATAAATTGATTTTTTAATAATAAATTTGGTCTGAAAATCTCTATTCAGTGCATTGATGGCTTAGATCTAAGCTAATAAATGGAAAAAAATAAGGTACGGCAGTTAAATTAGGTCGCTGTGTAATGCATTAAGGTAGTCCTCCAGTTATGACTGAAATTGAGTGCCTCTAAGGCAGGGGTCCCCAAACTTGGCAACTTTAAGACTTGTGGACTTCAATTCCCAGAATTCTCCAGCCAGCTATGGTGGCTGGAGAATTCTGGGAGTTGAAGTCCATAAGTCTTAAAGTTGCCAAGTTTGAAGACCCCAAATCAGGGGTGAAATCCTCCCAGTTTGCTCTTACCTGTTGGTCGCCGCACAGCCAAAGAACCTGGTGGCGTTCGCGGCACGGGGCTTCCCTTGCCCGCCTGGATGCCGGCATTTGCTTTCTTTTGCCCTCTGCGCAAGCAGAACGCTTTGCGCATGCACAGAGGGCAAAAGAACGTAAATGCCGGCGTCCACGTGGACGGGGGAAGCCCTGCGCTGCGAACGCCGCCAGGTTCTTCAGCTGTGCGGCGACCAACAGGTAAGAGCAAACCGGGAAGATTTCACCCCTGCCCCAAATTGACAAGTGTTTTATAAAATCCCACCTGAAATGCAGGCAAGTATTTTGATGGGGAGAAAGGGGAGCGGATATTGCTCTGCTCTCGTATACACGTTTCCTTTAAGTATCATCTTTTTTGTGTGTGTGTCTAGCTACGTTCTCCAGTTTGTCAGTTTTTATACTTTATTTCACAGAATAAAAATGGTATAAAAAAATAAGGTTTGATTTTTGTCGAGTCAGAACTGATTGATCCTATTCCACCCACTGCACAAATGATGCAGACCTTTGACCTTAGGGTTTTCCGCGTGATGAAAAAGGGGCCTCTGGCGCGCACTGATCCTGGTAGCCAATTCTGTGCTGAGGCGGGAGTAGCAATCGGCGCTGGAGAAGAAACACACCTTGTGCATCTCCGGAGCACTACACAATTGGGTGTTTAATAACACAAGGGCTGCCCTTGAATTCTTGTGCCCCATCTTAAATCTGTATTTCTGCAATTCATTTGGAAATGTATTTCTAATAATGGGCATGTAAAACGCAGCTGCTCTACCATGTGGAGATGATAATGATGTTGCATGTGAATTTTTACTGTTGTGAGCCGCCCAGAGTCTCTGTGGAGTGGGCGGCATACAAATGCAACTAATAAATAAATAATAAAATAAATATTGGGCAATAGAAAAGTATGAGATAATGTTAACTGGGTTTGGTTTACTTCAGCGGTGGGTTGCTCCCGGTTCGGCCCGGTTCTGCGAACCGGTAGCACCGGCGGCGGGAGGCTCTGCCCACCCACACGGGACACTTCTGTGCATGCACAGAAGCATCGCGCGCACAGCGCACGCACTAGCCGGTAGCAACGGGTTTTAGAACTTGGTTTACTTCCTAAATAAATGGAGCCGTTTCGCTTCCCCTCACCTCCATCAATTCACTGCCATCTGCGTAGGCTGAGGATGAACAACACCTAGTTCTCCCTCTACTCTGAGCCAGAAACCTCCATGATCTTCACCTTATTCATTCTGGTTAGATGTATCTGGAACTGAAGTACATTGTATGGAAGCCATACATGATCCGTCTCCTTCTGGGTCATTCAGAGATGTGGCAAGGGTGGGATTCCCAGCGGCCCACAAGTCTACACCAAGAATACAGTAGCTACATCTTAGCAGACAAAAATTTCCTCCATGCCAGCTGCTCATTGTGTTAATTTTTTTCCTTTTGGACCCAAGAATTGAATAGCCACTAGAATATAATTTCATTCAAGACTGTTGAAAAATTCAGGCACTCTTGAATTAAACTTTTACATCACTTTTGGGTGAAGCGAAAGTGACAAAGTAGAGAAGACAGATAAATTCCTTGTGTGTCCAATCACACTTGATCAATAAAGAATATTCTATTCTATTCTTCATTATTTTTCTATTCTACTTTGTTCTATTGATGTTCTTGTAGTCTGGGTTATCTTTTAGGCTCACAAAAATTTTGCTAAGTAACATCAGTGCAGGTCAGGAGACATAGAAAAATGAGGTTTGTGCGTGACAAATAGCAATAGCAATAGCACTTAGACTTATATACCGCTTCATAGTGCTTTCCAGCCCTCTCTAAGCGGTTTACAGAGTTCAGCATATTGCCCCCAACAATCTGGGTCCTCATTTTACCGACCTCAGAAGGATGGAAGGCTGAGTCAACCTTGAGCCGGTGAGATTTGAACAGCTGAACTGCTGAACTAGCAATCAGCTGAAGGTCGCAATGCTGCATGTCAGTTATGCATGATTAATGGGAAGGACTCTGGATTATTGCAGTTTGAAGTTGGACACATGACTAATCATGTGTGTGTGGATAATATTTATTATTAAAAGGTTATCTTCGGGACCGCATCCTGCCGCATACCTCCCTACAACCGGTTAGGGCCCACAGAGACGGCCTCCTCCAGGTCCCGTCGACCAAACAATGTCGGCTGGCGGGGCTGAGGGGGAGGGCCTTCTCTGTGGGAGCTCCCTCCCTGTGGAACCAGCTTCCCCCGGAGATCAGGACCATCCCCACCCTGCTGGCCTTCCGGAAAGCAATAAAAACTTGGCTCTTCCGGCAGGCGGGGTGAAAGTGGGACCAATTAGATGAAATAAGGGTCTCCCCCCATGATGGTAATGAGATACTCTTTTTAACTTTTGTATTTGTTGTATTTTTTAATTATTGTATTGATATTGTTTATATTTTAATTATTGCATTTTACTTGTAATGGAATCTAACATGCTGTGAGCCGCCCAGAGTCCCCAGGGAGTGGGCGGCATAGAAATCCATTAAATTAAATTAAAATTAAATTATTACATTTTGTAATATAAGATACAAGTGAAAATAGAAATAGGGAAATGAGGAAGAGAAAAAGTGTGGGGCAGGGGGGAAAAAGAAGAAAAAAGCACTGACTTCCAACTTTTTTCAGCACAATAGAATAAAAATAGCAAAGTACAATTTTACAGTAGGTGGCAGCACCAAAGCCAACTTCAACTGGCCAGAATTTAAGCCTTGCATGCCCAGGGCCTGGGGATCTGGAGAAGCTAGCCTGGGGGGAAAAAGAAAACACACAGCTATTTCCATCTTGCTGCCAAGAAAACTGTGTGGATGCAATCACCAGGGGCCGAGCTCAGCTGACCAGCATTTGTCTCTTTATTCAGAAATGAATAAGCTAACTTTGGGGTTATTTTTAAGGAAGTAACAGCATGTATTAAAAGAGACAATTGATTCCCAAGGCTTAAAACAGGAAGCAGCACGTGCTCGAAGAATGCCAACTGTGCAGAAAAAAGGATGGAGTCAGATACACTGGAAGCTTTTTGGCAGCCCAGGGTGGGTCTCGTTTTTTTAAAGGCAGGGTGGAAAAGGAGGAGGGGCTTCCACATTCTCTTCATCCTTAGGAGAAGAGAGAGACAAAGAAGAGGTCTGTGTGTGTGTGTGTGTCAGTGGTGGGTTCCTACCAGTGCGGTCCACTCTATAGCAGCGGCCCGCTGGTGATGTCACAGTACCAGTGCGGTCGGTTGCCAGTGCCTGGCCGCCATTAAAAAAAATTTGTTTTAAAAAAAATTTCTTCTGCGCATGCCCAGAAGCCAAGCTTCTGGCACTACGCATGCGCTGCCTTCCTACCCCACAGTGAGTCCAATCAGGGGAGGATGGCTGAGGGAGCGCATGAGACGCTGAAAGAACGGGCGGCAGGAGCTATCTCCATTCCCCTCCCTTCAGTAGTCCGAGAAGCCACGAACACACGGTGATGATCCTAGGCATTTTCGCACGTTTGAGGCTTCTCGAGCTGCTGAGGGGAGGGGGAATGGGCGGCAGGACCTATCTCAGTTCCCCGCCCTTCAGCAGTCCGAGAAGCCACGCCCACCTGGTCACATGGCTGGCAAGCCACACCCACAAAATAAGCCATGCCCACAGAGTGGTAGTAAAAAAGTTAGGAATCCGCCCCTGGTGTGTGTGTGTGTGTGTGTGTGTGTGTGTGTGTGTGTGTGTGTGTGTGTGTGTGTGTCTCAACCTATTTTCCAAAGCACAGGAAGGCAAGACAAGAAACAATAGATGGAAATTTAATCAAGGAGAGAAGCCGTTTAGAGAGCGATGTAAAGCGCTATGAGCCAGTAATGTGCAGCAGCAGCCCAAAAAGCTAATACAATCCTGGGTTGTATAAATGGAGGCATAGAATCAAGATCACGTGAAGTATTAGTGCCACTTTACAAAACTTTTGTTTTGTAGATAAGCCGGCCCAACCTTTTGTCTTGTAGATAGGTTGGCACCAAAATATCTGCTGGCGGGAGCAGGGAGCTGAGGCTCTGAGTTTATGTCCTTAGAAACATGTTTCTCATTTAGGGAAAATATAATATTTTGTCTTTTTAATATTTCCTAGAATATTTCATTCTTCTAGAAGAGGGGTGAGTGTTAACTTTCTACAAATCTA
The DNA here is from genome assembly GCA_023053685.1 of Diadophis punctatus similis. Classification (NCBI taxonomy): domain Eukaryota; kingdom Metazoa; phylum Chordata; class Lepidosauria; order Squamata; family Dipsadidae; genus Diadophis; species Diadophis punctatus. The sequence continues at coordinate 76,202,688 of JALIGW010000004.1, read as the reverse complement.
ATGCAAGGTCAGGTCAGCAAAAGGAACCCAGCGATGAGAAAGGCGCGAAATTGCAGGATCTGTTTCCAAAACAACCTAAGAACTTTTAATTGGACATTGAGTGAAAACGGGGGGGGGGGGGGTTGGCGAGGGAAAAGGGGGACTCAGTTGCATCTTTTTCATGCCATGCCAATAGACTCTGCCTTGCTCTCGTCTGTAACTGCTTCGTTCTCAGAGTCAGACGCGGAGGAGGTGTAGGGAGAGCCTGGGCCGAGGAAGCAGAATCAGAGGCAGAGCTGATTCCGTCCTCCCCCAGGTGGAGAGGCAGCCTGAGCTGAGTGAGGGTGAGGAACAGATGGGACCCATCCCAGTGTGTATGCTCAGAGAGGAGAGGAGAGGAGAGGAGAGCAAAGGAAAACAATAAGCCGGCTCTCAGGGAAAAGCAGACACAGACGCTAGCCAGCCCCTTCCTGGCTGGGAAATAAATAGTAGGGCTTTGAGTGTGGCCGGTTATCCCAGACAACCATTCGCTTTTAGGATACAGCAAGCAATTCGAATTTCTTGGCCAGATCTGTTGGGACTAATTACATCTGATTTGTGTTTATCCACGTGAATAAAAGACTTTTCCTAGCCTGTTTGACAAGGGGTTTGTTTATACTCACAAGTAAGCGGCTTATTGTTACTTTCTAAGGCTGGGTCAGAACAAGTAGCTTTTGTTGGTGGTACTAGACAAGGGCAAGGGGTTAGGTGGTGAGAAAAACAACAGTAATGATAATTAATGTGTGATTAATTTGAAAACTTAATTACTAAGACAACGGTCTTCATTCAAAACCAAGAAAGCCATCTTTGTCTCTTAAGAGACTTTGAAGACATCATCACCATGATTCCAGACCTGTTTGCTAGATTTTAAGATGCCAAGGAAGGAACAGAGCTCACGCCGCAGAGCAACTATACAGGAGATTGCAGAGAAGAGGAGAAATCACTTGTTTTATTGCTCTCTTAATTATGTACATCTAAATCAATTGTTGTGACTTAAGCTAATTTTGTCCCTTAGGATTTAATCACTTTCAGAATCAGGTCTATCATCCCTTAGTACACCTTTATTTGGCCAAACCCATTGTGTCATGTTCTATTTACACCTGTACCAAACCTCCCAAGGAAAGAGTGCGAGAGATATGTTCAAGTAAAAAAGCACGCATCTCAAAGACGGTGATGCCAAAGAGCTAGAAAGCAACCAGCAGCTCATGAGCAATACTGACAACGCCCCCAGGGAAGAAGGGAGGGAGCTCCCAAAGAGTCAAGAAGTAGCAGCCATCTTGCCTTTTTGGAACCCCACCCTTCATACACACACACACACCCAGGAAAAGGAGATTGCGGCAGCCCAACGTTCGTCTTCACATTCCTGGATCAAAGCAGCCATCATTCTTGTCCTGAAGTCCTCATCCAGACTGGGTTGCACGCTTAACTTAGACCCAGAAGCCGAATTTGCAAAATAAGTAGCTTCATTCCACCAGAAGACTTCGGGTCCCTCCAATAATAAGGCTGCATGGCTCCTTCATCTCTTGTTCACGTTGAGCAGGACTAAAACAGAACTTGCAGACCCTGTCCTTGTCCCATGACATCTACTGCTGCAGTTGCTGGTCTTCCAAAAGTCCCATGATGCATCATTTCCCCGTATTGGAGGCAATCATGAGAATGACTAAGTTTTTTTCTCCATATTAACCAACGCTCTTGAAGATGAGCGCCTTTCCTCATTCAACTTCTTCCTGGTCTGGTAATCTTAAGGCTTTTAGCTGTGGGGGGGAAAGGAGAAAGGGGATCAATGGGATTTATAAGTGTCTCCGGAGATTCTCAATCACCCAGGTCATAGTTGTCCCACAGACAGGTGCTTTTTCAAGAGACAACTGGACTTTCTGGGTTTTTTTCTTTGAAGACGTTTCGCTTCTCATCCAAGAAGCTTCTTCAGCTCTGAAGAATGGATGGTCCTTCCATTCCCCACCATCCAGTCAGAGCTCAAGAAGCTTCTTGGAAGAGAAGCGAAACGTCTTCAAAGAAAAAAACCCAGAAAGTCCAGTTGTCTCTTGAAAAAGCACCTGTCTGTGGGATTTATAAGTGTTTCCAGAATTCTTGTAAGATGACAGTAAGTTCTGAGTCAGAAGCTTGAATACACGCCAAGCAACCAGGGGCGGGTTCCTAATTTTTTTACTACCACTCTGTGGGCGTGGCTTATTTTGTGGGTGTGGCTTGCCAGCCATATGACCGGGTGGGCGTGGCTTCTCGGACTGCTGAAGGGAGGGGAACTGAGATAGGTCCTGCCGCCCATTCCCCTCAGCAGCTCGAGAAGCCTCAAACGTGCGAAAATGCCTAGGATCATCACTGCACGTTCGTGGCTTCTCAGACTGCTGAAGGGAGGGGAATGGAGATAGCTCCTGCCGCCTGTTCTTTCAGCGTCTCACGCGCTCCCTCAGCCATCCTCCCCTGCTTGGACTCACTGTGGGGTAGGAAGGCAGCGCATGAGCAGTGCCAGAAACTCGGCTTCTGGGCATGCGCAGAAGAATTAAAAAAAAATTCCCAGGCACCAGCAACCGACCGCACCAGTACTGTGACATCACCAGCGGGGCACTACCAATGCTATAGAGTGGACCGCACTGGTAGGAACCCACCACTGCAAGCAACGCATCTCAACTGAGAAACAGGTTATCACGGACTGTCTGAAAGAACTTTCCTCTTTCTTATGCCTGCCTTCGGGGCATGAAAGGAGTTACCAACTTCCAAGCAAGTGAACAGACATTGCCTGTGGTTTGCAGGCTATCTGATCAGCCACATGTGTGCAGAAAATGCATCAACGAAACTTTGCTGGAGCTCAATTAGAGTTTGCTGAATATGAAGATAGCCTTCCTAAAGGACGTAGAACTTACATGGTTATTCCTACAGCTTATTCCTACAGTTCAGTGGGCAAGACTAACACAAAAATCAGCCCTGGCATCAAATGGTCCAAGCATTGAAATGAGGGGGGGGGAAATGCCCCAAATTCTCAAATCCCACAAAAGCCGATAATTTGAAATGTCACCTGTTCTTAAGCAAAAAAAAAAAAAAAAATCTGAACTCTCATATGTAGCTGCCTAGAGTCACTTAATAGGGAGATGGGTGGCGTACAAATAAATAAATATTCTTGCCACAGATCTATTTTTTAAAATGTCCCTATTCAGAAAAAAATAATTAAGAAGGCTCAGAGACACTATTTAATATAACTGTGGTCACGGCTGGTGCCCATAAACACATTGCTGTGTGTTCTTGAACCAAACTACACATCATTTGTAATGACACTGGCTTGATATAAGCTCTATACAAAAAGCAGATTTTTTCCCCCTAAGATTTTCTCTTCTGTATGCACACTCACATTCCAGATTCCTGAACTAGGATGTTGGGAACAAAAAGTAAACTATAAATGACCTGTGACCAGCTTGGAAACAGGGCTGAGGGAAAGCACCCATATCACCTAAGAACTTCCCCTACTCCAGAAACCTGCGTTCCTATTATTATGGACATCTATTATTATTATGGGCAAGCAACTTTTCTGAACAGGACTGATCCCTGATCATTTGAAAAGGGATGAGAAGCCTGAGTCCTTCCTAGCAAGAAAAGGACAAGTGACACTGGAAGGGGTTGAGCAGCCCTGCGGTTTCTTCACAACAAAGACCATCTCCTGAAGCTGCTAAGCCTCTGCTGAAGGGCTTTTGAGGAATAGGAGGAACAGTGGTATGTTGCTGCCGGTTCGGACCGGTTCGCCCGAACCGGTGGCAGTAATTTGCCCCCGCTCGCAGAACCGCCAGCGATGGCCAGCTGGCCACGCCCCCGAACCGGTCCTCCGATTGCCGCTTTCTGAAAGTGGCTGGCAAAAAACCCTCTACCATGTACAGAGGCTTCTGCGCACGCGCAGAGGGTCATTTGCGTGACGTGACTTCTGACGCGACGCGAACCAGTAGGTAAGTAGAACCCACCCCTGAGGAGAAAGTAGGAACTGAAGACTACCAGAAATATAGTCATTCTGAGCAGCGTGGACCTTTTCTTCTAAGCTAGAGTGAAGAAGAGCTGCTTTAGGAATGTTCTCCTCATCTTGCTCCTCATAGTTTGACCGGGACAGACATACACACAAAGAGAATAGAGAGCACAAGGCCACCATGTTCCCTCTTTTTGATACATCTCCTAAAATTCTCTTAGAGCAGGGATCAGCAACCCACAGCTCTGGAGCCACATGTGGCTCTTTCATCCCCCTGCTGCGGCTCCCTATCGCCAGTCAGCTCCACAATTGATAGGGCTTTCAGTTAGGATAGGTAGAGGAAAAAGAACGCCGTGCAGGAGGAGACTCTACGGTGGGGGAACAAGTTGGCAGAGGAAAAAGGACGCCGTGCTAGGAGGAGACTCTCCGTTGTGTCATGTTGCAGTTCATGGAATTCTCTGAGAAGATTTAATTTTTCAATTCAATGACTACATTCTTCTTGAAAGAGCTTATGAAAACATATGCAATTACAGGAATAATATTGATGAAAGCACTGGTTTCCTTTAATGTTGATGCCCTTTACAGACTGCAGAGAACCCAAGTATACTTCTCTCTCTCAAAGTGGACAACAGACAGTAGCATCTAAGAACATGTGGCTCAGGTTCATTTAAACCCAGGGTGGCCAAACTATGGTTCTTTGAGGACCTGTGGACTTCAACTCCCAGAATTCCTGAGCCAGCCATGCATGCATGGCTGGCTCAGGAATTCTGGGAGTTGAAGTCCACAGGTCCTCAAAGAACCATAGTTTGGCCACCCCTGATTTTAAACCATTGGTTTTTTGACCCTGGCAACTTTAAGATGGGTGAACTTCCACTCCAAGAATTCCCCAGACGGCATGCTCTGGGAGTTGAAGTCCATCCATCTTAAAGCTGCCACAGCTGAGCAAAAACAGATCTATCTCTTACCCATCCCCCTTGGCTTTGGATCCAAGGGCTGAAGTTTTCCTGCAGGTATTTTGTTCCAAAGCCCAGCACAAGATTCATGGGATGGTTGTCCACTGCAGTGAGTCTTGTTGTGGCTTCCATAATCAATGCAACTTTCATGCTCTTAACTTCATCCTCCGAACTGACTGTGGAATCTATGGGCATCTCCTCAAGGAACTGGTCGGTCACTCTCCTGAAGAAGGAGTAGGAGGTCATCATATCCCAGATGGTCTGACAGAAGGTCTTGTCCTTCTTCATCTGGAAGAGGAAAGAGAAGCTATTATATTTATTATTTTATTTTATTTTATTTCATTGTTTTATTTTATTTTACCGTATTTTTCGGAGTATAAAACGCACCGGAGTATAAGATGCACCTTAGTTTTGGGGGAGGAAAATAGGGGGGGAAAATCTACCCACCAGGTATTCATCTGGCTAGTGTCCTTAGTCTGGTCAGCTTCAGCACATTATTTTATCCTCTGGTTAGGGCTGAAAAAGCCTTTTTCAGAGGAAGTAGGAATGAAAGCAAGCCTGCAAAGACTTAGGGCAGGAAAAACTGCTTCGGAGGGAGTAGGAATAAAATAAATGCAGCAAGCCAGGAAGATCGTTAGCACCGCATTAGGGCTGAAAAGCACCGCTTTTTCAGAGGGAGTAGGAATGAAAGCAAGCCTGTGAAGACTTAGGGCTGGAAAAAACCTTCTTTGGAGGGAATAGGAAGCCGGGAAGATCGTTAGCACCTCGTTAGTGCTGGGGAAAAAGCTTCGAAAAAGCTACATTCAAAGTATAAGACGCACCCAAATTTTCAGCCTCATTTAGGGAGGAAAAAGGTGCGTCTTATACTCCGAAAAATACGGTAATATTTGTTTGTTTGTTTAGCCAAGTTCTTCAACAAGTGTGTAAATGAATTGTAAATGAAGAAAAACAAGGGAGTGACATGAAAGCTTCTTCAGTTAATTTGCAAACAGAGCTTCGGAGTCCATGCCACCTTAGGTTACCTTTTCCTCCAGCTCATCTCCTGTCTTCCGTAACAAGGCAACTATTGCATCAATAACATTTTCTTCGTTGTCTGGTAAAAAGATAAAAATAACTGGCTGGTTTTCTTTTCTTAACACAGCAAGTAAAATAACAAAGCTCTTGGACTAAGATGCTACTAGAAATGATTGATTGCTTAGGTGCCATCAAATTGTTTTTGACTCCTTCTTTGACCACGTAGATTTTCTCCATGAAAACATGATTACTGGATAAACAGTAAATAAGGCACTCAAATGCCTTGAGCTTCCTATCGCTTTCAAAATCCTTATTGATATAGTTTAAAATGTCAAACCCAAATTAGGAGGGAAATCCCATTGGCACCATCATCTACACCAGGGGTCAGAAACCTTAAACACTCAAAAGAGCCACAAAGGTCCTAACCGGAAGCCCCCGTTCAATTCTGGAGCCGACCGGAAGTCCGGTTCCCCCACCATAGAGTCTCCTCCTAGCGCGGCATCCTTTTTCCTCTACCAGTCCTAACCGAATGCCCTATCAATTGTGGAGCTGACCGGAAAACCCGCCCCTTGCCATAGAGTCTCCTCCTGGCACGTCCTGCTTCCCCCCTCCCCTAACAGGAAGCTCCTCTCAAAATTGTGGTGCCGACCAGCAACAGGGAGCCGCAGCACAGGGATGGAAGAGCCACATGCGGCTCCAGAGCCGCAGGTTGCTGACCCCTGATCTACACCATCATCAACAAGGTCAAGTCCTTCAAGCCAAAGGTCTATAGAAAGTTTGATTCAGCAGCAGGAGATAAATTCACTTCAGAAAGACATGCACTGTTTCAATCACCACGAGAGGATATAGCCAAGAACCATAATGAAATGAGGAATGATATGGGAGAGATGAAGACGGAGATGGGAGAGACGAAGGAGAAAATGGACAAAAAAAATTGGGAAATTTTCAGCAGACGTTAGCTAAAACCCGAAGAAAAGATCAAAACAATTGAAGAGAAAGCAAAGCAAAGCAGAGGAGGTTGTTGTCGTTTGGTCTCCTTCTGCTGCCAAATGAAAAATCTGAAATGAGGACAGATCTCTTCTCCAGAGAAAGAGGAATCTGTCGGGATCCTTTCATGAGCCACACTTGCTTCTCCAGGCTGGCTCAGAGAGGCTCTATAGCAGTGATGGCGAACCTTTTTTGGTTCGCATGCCAAAAGGGGGGAGGCGTGGGGGGTGCGTGCGTGCGAACCCATACCCATAATTCCATGCAGAGCCCCCCCCGAGCATGCACGTGTGACACTCCCAACCCCACTTCCGGCACACAATTGCATGCCTGTTTTTCGCTCTCCCCAGGCTTCAGAGCCTTTCTAGGAGCTTGGGGAGGGTGAAAACGGCCTACACCACCACCACCCGGAGGCAGAAAATGGCCCATTTGCCAACTTCCGGTTGAATCGGAAGGCCCTTTGTTTTGCTCTCCCCAACCTCCAGAGCCTTTCTAGGAGCCTGGGGAGGGTGAAAACGGCATTCCTCACTCCCCCGGAAGTCCTCCAGAGGCTGGAAATGTTCCATTTGCCGACTTCTGGTTGAACCAGAAGTTCCATTTTTTTGCTCTCTCCAGGCTTCAGAGCCTTTCTAGGAGCCTGGGGAGGGCAAAAACGGCCTTCCCCACTCCCCCGGAGGCCCTCCAGAGGCCAGAAATGGCCCGTTTCAAGATGGGAAACGTGCCATTTCTGGCCTCTGGAGGGCCTCCGGGGTGGGTGGGGAAGGCCGTTTTCGCCCTCCCCAGGCTCCTAGAAAGGCTCTGGAGCTTGGGGAAGAGCAAAAAACAGGCCTTCCGGAGGCTGAAAACAGGCTGTTTCCCGACTCCCAGTGGGCCCAGAAGGCCTGAAAATCAGCTGGCCAGCACGCCGGACCTGAGCTTGCGTGCCCACCGATATGGCTCCACGTGCCACTTGTGGCACGCATGCCATAGGTTCGCTATCACGGCTCTATGGGGTAGGTTGACTGCAGGGCCAACAGGAGGGACAGCTTGTGTTGGCTGCTCAGGGGACTAACTCCACTGAGTGCAGCAGAAAGCCAAAATGGCTGGAAGAGGCTGTGATGCTCATAGCAGCTTTCCATGGCCAGCATGAGGCACTGAAGCAGCCGGTTCCTATATAGCTGGCTAAGGTTCCTGTTTTGGGGGACAGTGCTGCCTCTTGCAACATCTGATTTACTAAGCAGTTCCAGGCTATGGTACCTCTAATCTTGTCACTAATCAATGCTCCTCAACCTTGGCCATTTGAAGAGGTGTGAATTTCAACTCCCAGCGTTCCCCAGCCAGCATAGCTGAAGTCCACACATCTTCAGGTGGTTTTCAAACGAAAACCTGTTGGAATTCATTGTTGGAATGTATTTTTATGCAACAACTGCAGTAGTATTCAACCAGTAGATGGCAGTGTTTACAAGTTTGGATCTATGGTATATACTCTATGCTCTTTTGTTCTAAGTAGAGTTTCCTGTTTCCTATTACTGTTAAATAGATGAGCAGTAAAGCACATGGTGACTGTACTCTTTGTTTGCTCTGTGGAGCTATATATAAACAAAATTTCTAACCTCATCACTGCCTTCTTCTCTTCTTCCTCTTAAATAATACAGATTTCTCCTTTTTACTAGAGGAGTTGGGTATATGTGTGTTCAGCTCCCCCTCTTAGCTTCCCCCAATGACAATGGATGTACATTCTTGCCAACCCCTCCTTTCCAAGTCCTTTATTTGAGCTGTTTTGACTAGCTAAACAAGATGACCTTTCCATGACAGTGCTGTTGAGTAGCCACGGTTTGAAAACAAGGATCTAGAAATCCCTCAATTACCAGCCTGGGAAATTGTTTGCCCTGTGCATGTCCTGTGAATACTTTCAAGACCCCTCAGTAAAATATTGTGGAGGATAGTTGTGTTGAAATGGGTAGAACTGCTACAAGGATACAGAAAGCAAGTTAGGGTCTCATCTAGAACTTGTGTTAAAATGGAAACCTTCTGCAGTGCCCATGTGGGCAAGGGACTGCGAATGTCCGTGAACAGAAAATCAGTAGCAAATGTCCCCATGAATTAAAAAAAACACTTTACCTAGTCCATCAATCCCAGCTGGTGGGATTGGCTTGCTGGTTGAGCCACCATCTTCTTCTAGACTCAATGCACGTTGCAGTACTGGGATGGTCTTCTTCCCACCGGGAAATCTGGAATGATCCACTATCTCAACAAGTCTCTGTGCCAAACGAGAAATGTCCGTGTCATCTAGGAAAGCAAAACAAAATAAGACTGGAATAATTCCATTCAACCATCTCCCTTCAGCTAATGCATTATTCAGGAACATACAATCCGCTGCATCATCCAAAGATGCATTTAGTCGAAGAGCAGCCATTTTGGAATCCAGTTTGGCTCCTCACCAGAGGGAAAGGAGAACAGCCCATGAAAATTACAGGTAATCCTTGGCTTATGACCACAATTGGGACCAAAGGTACCTTTCATAAGCAGTTAAATGAGTCATGCCCAATTTGATGGCCTTGTTGAGTACCAAAAACGATGAGTACCAAACAAATTTTCCCCATAAGGAATAATGTAGTGAGTCACAAGGCAGCCGACACTGACACGTTTTAGCTTGTGCGTTGAGTACCACGCACGATGAGGACCAGGACAAAATTTTCATATCAAAATGCATTGAGTACCAAATTCGATGAGTTTCAAAGCAGTTGAGTACCGAGGTACCACTGTACATAAAAGACAGACAAAACTTCAGGCACACATTCCAGTTGCCATCTTGACTTCTCTCACCGTATCTTGTGGTCAACTGTTGTTAGAAATAAGTTGTGGGAAGGCCACCTTGAAGAAAGGCTGCTATGCGATCGCAATTAATCCCCCTTACTGTAGACAACCCAAGTTGTAGGAAACCCATGGCATGCCCACCTGGTAAACCCTCAACTCCGGTGATCAGCTTCATGGCATGGCCATTGACGGAGTCCTGCTTTAGGGATACTCGGTTCCTGGCGTCTCTTGCTTGCGGCCTTAGGCAAGAAGGAATACAGAAGCATTTCCAGTTGGTTCTTGTCTTCGTCTTTGCTTTTTTCTTCTTCTTTGCCTTCTTCTGGTCCTTCTGCTTTGGTGGTTTATGATCTTCCGGAGAAATTTCTGCGAGGGTCACTTCTTCTTCCTTGGCTAGAGTGTCAGTTTGCACAACCTCACCCCTTTCTTCCTGGACTCTGGGTTCTCTTTCTAACAACTGCCCATATTTGCTCACAGACAGTCGACGCTGTGCGTAGACCATCAGAACTCTGAATTCTACGCTGGTTCTGTCTGTATCCTCCAAAGAGATTTCTTCCATGTCGGCCAAGCTGTTCTTGTATTCGCTGTTCATCCTGCAGGTTCTATCAGGTCCTTCCACCCTATAGCAAAAGAAGAAAACTTCTAAGTCACGTCTAAATTTTTAACACTTTCCCTTCTTTTCTGCCATTTTAATTCTCAGCTGAGGAATGTAATGGACATTTTGAGATGTCAAGATGGTTGCTGGAGGAAACTGTTTTACATCCAACACCCAAGTCCAAGGGTAGTCAAAAACAGCTGAGATGGCATCTCCAAATGGTAGGACATTAAAAAAAAAGGAGAGACAAGGTTTTAATCACACAATTAAAACCACCACAATCTTGACACTTTTTACCTCTTCCCATGGACTCCCCAGACCAGAGGTGGGTTCCTGCCGGAGCTGCCCAGTCCGCAGCTCCGGTAGGGAGCGGCCGATTGCGCAATTTGCGCGCAACCACTCCGGAGCCCTCTCTGCCAGTCCACCGCGCGCGTCACCATTTTTCCCTGTGAATTTTTGGCCGATTTTGCTTCTGCGCATGCGTGGAAGCAAAATTGTGCCAAAATCTCATGAGGGGACGCGTGCGAGAGAGATATTTTGGCGAGATTTTGCTTCTGTGCATGCATGGAAGCAAAATCACGCTAAAATCTTGCGCGTGTGCACGTCCCCTTGCGAGATATCGGCACAATTTTGCTTCCGTGCATGCGCAGAAGCAAAATCGTTTGAGGGGGCGCGCTTGTAGCGAGCGCGCGAGCGCCCGAAGCATGGAGATGCGCGCACAGCGCACCGGCACCAGTAAGGGAGCAACCCGCTGCTGCCCCAGACCCATCCCCTGTAGAAGGAGAACCATCTCAGATATGGTGGCCAAGAATCAGAAGGAGTCGAGTAACCCCTTTCCTGACTAACACATTTTATCAAAGCTCACAAAAGTTTCTACTTTTAATAAAGTGTATTAGGTTAAAAAAAAGGTGCTATTTGTCTTCTTCTGATTGTTAGCCCAAAAATCAGCGAAAATGACGGAAAAAAATGGCGATGCGCCGGGTGGACCGGCAGAGAGGGCTCCGGAGCGGTTGTGAAATCCGCCGCTCCCTACTGGAGCTGTGTACTGGGCAGCTCCGGCAGGAACCCACCTCTGCCCTGCTCCCTTCTAGCACTGATGATGTTACCTATTTTGGTTAATGAAACATCTGCAAGAAAACAAGCAAGCTCAGAGAGTACCAAGGACCCCACAGTCCTCTTCCTTCTCCTCCTCCTTTCCACAAATCCTACTCCCTTCTAGCACTGATGATGTTACCTAGTTTGGGTAATGAAACATCTGCAAGAAAACAAGCAAGCTCAGAGAGCACCAAAGACCCCTCATGTCAGCCTTGAGCCACAAATATTCTCCTTTATGACAGCTTCTGCACAGGTTGACATTGAGCAATAAGAGGCATTTGTCTGGTTCAGCTGGCAGGGGAATTCTGGGAGTTGAAGTCCACACATCTTCAAATGACCAAGGTTGAGAAACATTGGTTTTGTCTCAGCTGCCCATTCACATGTGCTTTCCACAAATCAAATCCCTCTGCATTTGCTAATTTGGATTTTCAAGAACTGAAACTGGTGATGCCTGGTATCTGGGGCATGCAAGGAGGGGAATCAAAGAATTTAAGCAACTGAAGCTCCCATTTTGACATTTTGACTTTCTTCACATGGACAACCCTGCCTGAAGGACCGCCAACTGGTCAAAGGGTTACTTCCATTATGATCCCTTGTTTTGAGAATTATAACAAAAGAGACCTATTTTAAACTTTTAGTGGGAAGGTGCTTCAAGAGTTGGCCTGGACAATGGGTATAAAACAATAGAATAAAAAGGTTTTAAAATGTACCTAAGAGGAAGCACCTTTGGCCATAAATTTGTGTATTGATGGTTCTAATAGTGAAAAGTGAATAACAGAAGGAAAACAGGTGATAGTGGTGATAATAAAAAAAGGTGACATTTGTAACAATAGTGAGGAAAGATGGAAGGACACATTAGTTCCCACAATGGAAGAATGGATGGAATAAGGTGGTAGGAGTTGGCAGAGTTGACAAAATTAACTATCTTAATTAAAGAACTTAGCTAGTTTTGTTTCTATTTCGAAACCACTTCTGGATTTTGTACTTGACACTGAAAAAAAAACATGGAATTGTAATGTAAGGTTTTGATACTTAGCTTGATTTTGTCCTTATTGAAATGGCTTGAAATATTTAGAAATGTAAAGCAAAAGGCCGGAGCAATTATTTTATTCTACTGCACTGAAAAAAGTCAGAACTCACTATGTTTTCTTTCTTATTTCTCTTTGCTTCTTTTGTCCTCTTTTTTTCTAATTTTTGTCTGTATTTCTATTTAATTCTACAATAAACTTTATTAACTTTTTTTTTTTAAAATCAGCCTTGATGTATAGCACGCTGCTTGTATTACCCCAATGTCTGGATTCTCCTATTGAGAATATCTGGGAAAGGCAAGCTGCCTCATATTAAATAAGACCCCAAACACTTAGAAAAGTTTTTAAATGAAACAAGTGGTTGCTATCTCTCTTGCACTCCATGTCAAACCACATTCAATTTTGAACCTGCAGGCATCCCTAAAGGTTTGATTAGTTTGTAACTCCTGAAGTTACCCTAATCTTTTAATATGTATTGCTCAGCAACAGAAGCTAAACTCTCGACAAATGATAAATTCTCTCCTCTCACACAGCACGGAGTTTTTCAAATTCTGTTTCAGGTTTGAGCTATGCTTCCAAAACGTACCTGTGGTCCTCTAAGAAAAAAATGGTTCTTATAGGTCAGTGATGGCTAACCTTTTCCGGACCGAGTGCCCAAAGCACGCACACGTGCGAACTCCGGAAAATGCAATGTGCGTGCTCCCCCACATGCCCCCCACCCATGTATGCGCTGTGCTCCATCAACATGCACCCCACACATGCGCATGTGTCCCCCAGCATGCGCCCTGTCCCCCTACACTTGCACCCCCTACATGCGCCCCACCCCGTGCATGCATGCTCCACCCCACATGCACCCCGCCCCCTTGCATGCACAGCAGAGACCTGAAGACTGGCGGGAGGTGCATGCACATGTGGGGCAGAGCTGAGCTGGGGCGACGGCTCGCGTGCCCACAGAGAGGGCACTGTGTGCCACCTCTGGCATGCATGCCATAGGTTTGCCATCACGGTTATAGGTGATACCAATTCAACCTCTCACTGTTGAGAGCCACACATTTATTTCAAGAAGAAATTCAGTGACTCCTTATATTTTCTTCTTATTCATCCGATTCCATTAGATTCAGGATGGGAAACTCTAATTTTCTTCTCTTTGAAAACAGCAACAATAAGAGCCACCAGAAATCAAATGTTCAACTTCTCTAAAATTTAGCGCAGGGTTTCTTCACCAGCAGGGATGACTAATGCTACAGATTTCAACACTTTCTGTGCCCAACCAATTCATGGCAGTTGAATAAAACCAACAAGTTAACCTCTTTTTTTGTGTGTGGTTTTACACGGGAATAAAGGTCTGCTTTTCCAAACAGCCCACCTTACTTGGGCTCACCTGGCCCAATCCTAAGTGCCTCCAGATCCTGACAATGTTATAAAAAATCAGTCCATCTGGTAAATTAATTCACTGATGTAGCCAGGTCTAATATCTCCATACATTCCAAATGATGACCTGTGCACCAAGTTAAAAAAAAACCTGCTTTGTTTAGGATGCTAATTGCATGGATCAAACATGCGGCACACCTGAAAAGCCTAGGAAATTCCAGGTTTCATACAAGTCCAAAGGTGCCCATTCTCTATCTCCTTGCTTCCTTTATTATACAGAAGCTAAAATGAAATTGCTAGCAAACTATTTCTAGAGCAGCCGATTTATTTTAGGCGTATCAGCCTTCGTAAACTTGGTAAACTCTGATGTGATCTCTCTTCTAGAGGCTGTTCAAAGTACAAAAACAAGTTTGTGCCAGTTTACAAAAGTGATGTGATTGCCTTGCTTCACTTCTCGTTTCTGAGAAATCAAAACATTTCTTCTGCATAGAATTGCCCACTACTTCTCTGGCAGTGCTCTGTTGGCTTTAAGAAGTTCTTTTCAACAAATAAGCTTATATCATTTCAATAACCATCAAGGGGGTATTTTGTGTTACCGTACTTATCCTTTCCATCCAAGCATAAATTAGAACTAGAATTCTTTATTGGCCAAGTGTGATTGGACAGACAAGGAATTTGTCTTCGGTGCATAAGCTCCAGAGGTGGGCTTCACATAATTTAACAACTGGTTCGCCCAAAATCAAAAATGTGAGCGTGCGTGCACGCTTGCTTCACTCTCTCGCACGCCTTGTGCACATGCGTGCAGCATAAAAAAAACACAGCAATTCACTCATGCGCTACATCCGCGTATGCGTGAGGCGTCAAAAAACACAGCGACATAGGACAGGATTGCGCCAGGTCGCAACTACCGGTTCGCCCAAACCGGTCGGACCCGGCTGAATCCCACCCCTGATAAGCTCTGAGTGTACATAGAAGATATAAGTGATAAATCATGATCATAGTCATCATAAAAATACATTCATCATGAATCATATAAGATACAGCACTTAGTGATAGTCATAGGATAGTAAATAAGCAATCAACGTAAATCGTACCAGGAAACTAAATAAAACAATATAAATGGTAAAGATACAAGCAACAAGGTTATAGTCATAAGTAGAAAAGGAGATAGGTAATAGGAAGGATGAGAAGAAGAATAGTAATACAGTCTTAGTAGATAATTTGACAGTGTTGTGGGAATTCGTTGTTTAGCAGAGTGATGGCATTCGGGGAAAAAATGTCCTTGTGTCTAGTTGTTCTGGATAGATAAATGGAGACCCTGTTTGGTACTCTGGTGAAGGCACCAGGCTAGGGACCAGGAAGCTATGAGTTCCGATCCCACCTTAGGCACAAAGCCAGCTGGGTGATCTTGGGCCAGCCACTTTCTCTCAACCCTAAGAAGGAAACAATGACATACCACTTCTGAAAAACCTTGCCAAGAAAACTGTCACGTAGTGAATATTGTCAGTTGTATGTCTATGCAGGTTGATACACCCCTATCCTAATATTATGGTACATTCCAACATAAGCAGAACACGTGATATGATGAGTGCGCATGTGTGCATTCCTAAACCACCATTAATTCTCTTCTGCCTTAGCTGTTGACCTGAACGGTCGTGTTTTCTTAGCAAAGAAGTAATTATTCAGGATTTATTGTTTTTGTACTGAAATAAATATTTTCTATTAGACTTTTAATCTCGGCTTTATTTTCTAACTGTCTGAATTCCAAGAAAAGATCTAAATCGCCTCTATGAGATCTTATTCTCACCCCAACAAAAACTGTCCAGGCAGCCTTTGAGAATCAGACACAACTGAATTGAATTTTTTTTAAAAAGATGAGTGATTCAGACAGAATTCTGAACGATATCTCTTCCTCCTTGCCTGCATCCAGCCTGGTTCATTATAAAGGCTTTTCCCACATTGGGAGCTAAGGGTGATACAACAAGAAATTCTTCCTAGCGAAAGAACAGCTGCTAGGAGGAGTTTATTTTTCATGAAAATAAAAATTGACTCGTATAGTGACACAGTGGGGACACTGTTTCTGGGCTCAGCTGCAGACGAGGGGATCAATAAAAACTTCCCCAAAGAAATTTGAACAGCCCATTAAATTGGGAGAGGGGCATGTAAATTAAGAAGGCAAAAAGTAGGGACATCTTTTGTGTGGCATCTTATCGTCTTCTCCCAGATGCCTACAGGTAGAGCTCCCCTGCAAGGAGGCTCACCTCCTTCTTACAGATATTTTCCACCAGCCCAATAACCCAAATTCTCTGGAAAGATTCCAGGTTTATTTATTTTATTTTATTTTATTTATTTATTTTTGCCAAGTACGTGTTGGTAATATACATAGATGTAACATTGTTTATATACATAAGATGGGTACTTATAAGAGGGAACATTAGGACAGGGACGGTAGGCACGCTGGTGCACTTATGCACGCCCCTTATTGAACTCTTAGGAATCGGGTGAGGTCAGCAGTGGACAGTCTAAGGGTAAAGTTCTGGGGGTTTGGTGACGAAACCACAGAGTCAGGTAGTGAGTTCCAGGCATTTACCACTCTGTTGCTAAAGTCGTATTTTCTACAGTCAAGTTCGGAGCGGTTCACTTTGAGTTTGTATCTGTTGTGTGCTCGTGTATTGTTGTGGTTGAAGCTGAAGTAGTCGTTGACAGGAAGGTTCAATCAAAAAAACCACCAAAAACATTACAAGCACAAAAAGGATCCAAAGCTTGAGTAAAAATTCCACGGGAAAGGATATGCAACCAAATTGATAAACCAGGGGTCCCCAAACTTGGCAACTTTAAGACTTGTGGACTTCAACTCTTAGAACTGGCTGGAGAATTGTGGGAGTTGAAGTCCACAAGTCTTAAAGTTGCCAAGTTTGAAGACCTCTGTGATAAATCGATGGAGAATCAACTTAGAAATGCAGCCTCCACTGAAGGCAAAAAGTTTCTTCACAAACATTTTGGGAAGTCAAAGGGATGAAGAAGCTTGCCAGGAGCGCCAGAACCTTCCCAGAGAAAATGGCAATACCTCATCCCTTTCCACTGCCAGGAACATCAACCATGAGAACCTCCTGTTTGGGGGGGGGGGTTGGACTAGATGACCTACAAGGTCCCTTCCAACTCTGTTAAATCTGTTAACCTTTCAGCCCCATTTTAACCCATTTGCCACCTCCTTTGCCCAAGGAAAAGTCAGGACTACAGAAATTCAAAAGAAAGGAGCTTGCTGTTTGACTTAATACAGTTATTTTAAAAAAACATTGCTTTAGGATCTCATATGTGCGTGTTGTTTATATTATTATTTTACATTGAAATGTTTATAACATAAAATCAACAACTGTCCTTTAAAGTTCTTATTCACATTATATTGTTAGTATTAAAATTATTTAAAAAAAATAAACATTCAAATCCAGAAAAAAAGAAAAGAAAAGAGAAGTCAAGACTAGAACATTCAGCAAATGAATGTCTGGTGCCAATATGTAATGCAGGATCATTTTGAAACACTGTCAATATTTTTTTCCCCTTCCTCAGCAGAGCTAAAAGTTGCTCCGCTTGGTAACATTGATGTAACAAAACTCCCGAGAGGATATCTACCATCCAGGTTTAAACAAGCCCAACATTTAAATTTAGCTCATTATTATGAATAATTTGAAGCAATACCTTTGAATTTTAATGCCCAGACGGTCCTGAAGAAATATCTTCCTGGTCTTCCTTACCGACCTTGCCTACAAAATTACTAAATGGTTGAGAGTTGATAAAATGGAATGTCCCCCGTTTCACTGCGAGTCCCAACAGCCAACGTGAGGAATTCAAGTGAGGAATTCAAATGAAAGAGTAAGAAGAGCTTTCACTTCCTCATTAGTCAAAGGTTAAAGGGTGGAGTTACCCAAACAAGCTCAAACAGAGTTAGAAATCAAACTTAGTTTGAAATCAAAGGGCAAAGGGCAACTGGAAAAGATATGGGTGAGGAGGGACATCTAAGCAACATCTTGAAACAGTGACAAGGGGACATCTTGGAAACCCCTTGAGCAATCCCCTTATCTCTCAGCACAGCCTCTATTGTTTTGGAGGCGAAGAAATTCGCTTGGGAGATATTCCTCCAGCATAGACATCTAGACCAGGAGAACATAAATCAAATAAACAACCGAACAAAACGAATTCCAGCAAAGCAGAACATTTTTTGTGTGTGTGTTCTTCTCACAACTCCAAAGTCTCGGTATTTTCTAGAGAAATACTATCCATGGTCTTTTCTCCTTTCAGTGCAGTTGCTCCTTGGTTGAACACCTGGAATCTATACCTTCAACTGACATTGTTGCAAGATATTCCATTCCTTGATCTAGAACCTGTTACCTCTCTAGTGGCTGACCACTAAGTTCCCTATCTCCACTTCCGAGATCAACCATCAAAAGAAGAGTAGAGTCTTTTTTACAACATGAGTCATTTAGAATATAATAGAATAACAGAGTTGGAAGGGACCTTGGAGGTCTTCTAGTCCAACCCCCTGCTTAGGCAGGAAACCCTACACCACTTCAGACAAATGGTTATCCAACATCTTCTTAAAAACTTCCAGTGTTGGAGCATTCACAACTTCTGGAGGCAAGCTGTTCCACGGATTAATTGTTCTCACTGTCAGGAAATTTCTCCTTAGTTCTAAGTTGCTTCTCTCCTTGCTTAGTATCCACCCATTGCCTCTTGTTCTACCCTCAGGTGCTTTGGAGAATAGTTTGACTCCCTCTTTTTTGTGGCAACCTCTCTGTGGGAGGGGGAAAGGTTGCATTGAAAGACAGCCGAGACTGAATAAAATAAGCTACACTTGGAGGAGGAATTAAGTTCTATACATTAAGGAGGAAAGAGCTGCTGTTTCCAGGATCAACACCATTTTCTTCAAATTGGCAACTGCAATGGGAAACCACTGTGGTCGGAAGTAAGCAAGCTCTTTCTCAAAGAAGAGAGATTCAAATCTACTCTTTTAGGATTTGCAGCCCACTCTCCCTGTATTCACTTTCAGAGTAGGGGAATCTGTTCTTAATTGGTTCTCTGCCTTGACTATGAGGGAGCTGAGGGAGCGCGTGAGACGCTGAAAGAACGGGGCGGCAGAAGCTATCTCCATTCCCCTCCCTTCAGCAGTCCAAGAAGCCACGAACGCACGGTGATGATCCCAGGCATTTTCGCACGTTCGAGGCTTCTCAAGCTGCTGAGGGGAGGGGGAACAGGCAGCAAGAGCCTAGGATCATCGAATGGGGAGAAGCATTCAGGCCAGACGGAGCCTCCCAGAAGAACCACTGCCGCGGTCTTGCTGCTCCCGCTGCGGGGGGCCGCGTTGCGGGTGGGCAATGCCCCCCCACTTCTCCGGGGGGGGGTGCAAGGCCCACGCCCACCGGGTCACATGGCTGGCAAGCCACACCCACAAAATAAGCCACGCCCACAGAGTGGTAGTAAAAAAAAATTAGGAACCCGCTCCTGGTGCACAGGTTTCTGAAATTAATCTGCCAAAAAAAAAAAAAGAGATCCATAAACATTGTTCAGACTTCAGTTCCATTTCAGGAGGAAAATCACCCCATTGAGTTCCTGCTATTATAGCCCAAGCCCCTGTAAATGCAGACCTTGGTCAATACACAGGCAATAAGCCAATCTGTGACTTCTGTTTCTAAAATGTGTTGGTTCAGTGGCACAACCCTGACTTCTAGTGGACAAAAAAATATTAAACATGGTTTTGCGGAAAGCACTTGGTCCAGTTTAGAGATCTGAACTGGGAATTCTGGAAATAACCGATCAGGTTTGAGCCTATCTATTTATTTTATTTATTTATTTATTTATTTTGTCAAGCGTGTATATGATTACAAACAAAGTATAAACAAAGTATAAGCATGATTGTGAATATATAAGAAGTACAAGCATGGTTATAAGTACAGGAAATTTTACGAATACATGGGTACATTACGACAGGGACGGTAGGCACGATGGTGCGCTTATGCACGCCCCTTACAGACCTCTTAGGAATGGGGTGAGGTCAACAGTAGACAGTCTAAGGTTAAAGTTTTTGGGGTTTGGGGAAGACACTACAGAGTCAGGTAGTGCATTTCAGGCATTGACCACTCTGTTGCTGAAGTCGAATTTTTTGCAATCAAGTTTGGAGCGGTTTATATTAAGTTTGTATCTATTGTGGGCTCCGGTATTGTTGCGGTTGAAGCTGAAGTAGTCATTGACAGGTAGGACATTGTAGCAGATAATTTTGTGTGCTACACTTAGGTCGGATGGAAGGCGGCGTAGTTCTAAATTTCAAGTCTGGTGGCATCGGGTATTCTGTTGCGAATAGAGGAATATAGTACTCTTCTCATGAAACATCTCTGGACATTCTCAATTGACCTAAGTGCTACACTGTAACAACATTGCCAAAAAGGCACTAAGAGTTGTTAATCTAATCCGTTCTGCGGTTAGAGGCAGTACTGCAGGCCATTTTAGCTGACTGTGATCCGCAGGTCAGCAGTTCAAATCTCACCAGGCTCAAGGTTGACTCAGCCTTCCATTCTTTCCGAGGTCAGTAAAATGAGGACCCAAATTGTTGGGGGCAATATGCTGAATCTGTAAACCACTTAGAGTGGGCTGTAAAGCACTGTGAAGCGGTATACAAGTCTTAAGTGCTAGTGCTAATGGGATTCATAAACCATTGTTGCACAATCACCCAAGACAAAAATAAATGGTAGAATGAAAGACCTCTCCACCATCATCAGAAATGAGTGGCCAATGATAGCTTGATCTGAGGGTAGTTCCGTGGCTTGTCCCCATTTACTTTGTCGTACAATTTTATATAAACTGGAAGACAGTTTCATTGGGGCCCAGAAGTATAATGCAGTGGGTGGAGACCTTTCTTATCTACCTGAGATCCATCTAATAAACCCCATTAACCAATCACGTTCTGATAGTTACACTTTATTTATTTATTTATTTATTTTATTTATTTGTCAAACATGTATAGTAGTAATTTGTATAAACATAAGTAAAAAGTAATGATAAAAGAGGACAATAGGACAGTAGGACAGGGACGGTAGGCACAGTGGTGCGCTTATGCACGCCCCTTACAGACCTCTTAGAAACGAGGAGAGGTCAACTGTAGACAGTCTAAGGTTAAAGTTTTTGGGGTTTGGGGAAGAAACCACAGAGTCAGGTAGTGCATTCCAAGCATTGATCACTCTGTTGCTGAAGTCATATTTTCTGCAATCGAGTTTGGAGCGCTTTACATTTAGTTTGAATCTATTACATGCTCGTGTATTGTTGCGGTTGAAGCTGAAGTAGTCATTAACAGGAAGGACATTTTGGTATATGATTTTATGAACTACATTTAGATCAGATCGGAGGCGACGTAGTTGTAAATTGTCTAATCCCAGTATTTCAAGTCTGGTGGAATAAGGTATTTGGTTGTGAGCGGAGGAGTGAAGGACTCTTCTTGAGAAATATTTCTGGACTCTCTCGATTGTATTTATGTCTGATATGCAGTGCGGGTTCCAGACAGGTGAGCTATATTCCAGAATTGGTCTAGCAAATGTTTTGTATGCTCTCGTTAGTAATGTGATGTTGCCATTACATTTTCTGGAATGTTAGTTTCTAACTTCCTGATTGTATCAGAGATGCCCTATCAAGACGTGGCCCTAGACTACAACTGTGGAGTCCTTAAAGTTAGGATAAGGTGTGAAAAACTAATTACCATAATGCACACTAAGGAGAGGCCTGAATTGGAAACCAGGTGAGAAGCCTTGGATAAAAACACTGCATTACCTCTACTCCTAGAACCCCTGCAGGTGTTCACAAGGTGCAACACACATAAAAACAGGAAGAAGTTCACTCTCACTGCTGTGGCTGCCATCTTGATCTCTTTTTTTAACCATCCCCGAGTCCTCTGGAGGATGAAATATACCTGTTTCCTCTTGCTATTCCTTTGTAAACATAAACTAGACCAGATTATTCCTGCAGTTCAAAAGAGGTGAATCTTTTCATACTAAAATTCAACCGTGTTCATTTAGTTTAATTTGGATTCTGCCCTCCCCTGGGGGAATGGAGAAGTGTCAAAATAATAACAATCAAGATGGCGGCCATGCAACTGTCCTCTTGACATTTTGGATCCTTTCCATGGAACCTCCCCTCCAAGTGTTAACCAGATCTGGACTCTACGGGTAGTCCTTGGCTTATGACCACAAGCATGGCCGGAACGTCTATTGCTAAATGAGGTGGTTGTTAAGTGAGTGGCACCCATTTTTACAACTTTTACAACCTCTTTTCTCTTTTCCCTGTGCAGAACACAGAAAGAAAATTTAGGGGGAAATTCTAGGGAGCAGCTCAGAGGTGGGTTTCAGCAGGTTCTGACCAGTTCTGGAGAACCGGTAGCGGAAATTTTGAGTAGTTCGGAGAACCGGTAAATACCACCTCTGACTGGGCCCGCCCTCATCTATTCTCTGCCTCCTGAGTCCCAGCTGATCGGGAGGAAATGGGGATTTTGCAGTAACCTTCCCCTGGAGTGGGGAGGGAATGGAGATTTTACGCTATCCTTCCCCTGCCACGCCCCTGCCACGCCCACCAAGCCACACCCACCAAGCCACGCCACGCCACACCCACCAAGTCACACCCACAGAACCGGTAGTAAAAAAATTTGAATCCCACCTATTTGAATAAATTTGAATCCCATTGCTATTAGAAAAAATTCTAATAGCAGGAGCAGCTGCTATTAGAATCCAAGGACTGGCCTTCAAGAGGACATGAATAGAGTCCATTGTTAACACTGCTTCTTCGTGACCCATTGCATCTCACATTTATTTTAGCCAGAGACCAGAACAAGACTGTCTTCCCATGTAATTATGGATGGGACTAAATTAGCTATTTAATTTCTTTTTCCACCAGAATAGAATTTGCAGCAAAAACCAAGAAAGGTTGCCTGAAGAATGAACATATATTTGTAGCAATTTGGTGTGAATAGAACTGCAGTTTTACAGACTTGCAAAAGGGTTATCTTTAACAATGAAGTCTGTGTCCGACTTAAATTATTCTGCTGCAGAAAACAATGGGATTTTAAAGTATTGTATTTTCAAGATATTCTCCTGTCTAGCTGTGGTCTAAATATAAATCTGCCTAGTTTTGAAAGGGAAAAAGATTTGGTATTTAACTAAGTGGAATCTTCAGGGAACATCCCATTTGAAAAGAAAAACTGAAGGCTTTGATTGTGTGGTTGTGGCTACCATCTTGCCTTTTTTTTAAACACTCCTTGTGGACCCCATGCAGACTAAGTGAATGAAAAATGATAATTATCCCCTTTTTAAAAAGTTCCTAACTTTGCACATGAATTGACAGGAGGCACTAAGCAGGAAGCAGGATCTGGGTCAGTAAGATGGAAGATGGGCTCTGATTGCCAATGTATTTAAACCTGTAATGTCTCAAAGGAGCTTTTTTTAAAAAACAGATTAACAGAGTCGGAAGGGACCTTGCAGGTCATCTAGTCCAACCCCCTGCCCAAGCAGGAGATCCTTACATCTGCCTCTACCTAGGATCAAACTCACAACCTCCTGATTGTGAGACAAGAGCTCTACCTCTAGGCCACAGCAGCAACTGGAGGCAACTGGACTTTCTTGTTTTTTCTTTTGAAGATGTTTCACTTCTCATCCAAGAAGCTTCTTCAACTCTGACAGGATAATAGGGAATGGAAGGATTTATATTCCTTGCAGACAGCTGGTCATTTGCATCCTTTTAGAGGGTCATTGAAGCCTTTGGAGGTTTATCTGTGTCCTCAGGGTCACCTGGGTAGCGCAAATGGTTCCTGTAATCTGCAATCTTTCTGGAAATCCATCCATAGTCCCGCACCATTCGAAGGGTGTTCATCCCAAAGTGCATAGCTAAAAGTCTATGGAGATTCTCAGTCATCCAGGTCGTGGTTGTCCCAAAGGTGCTTGTTCAGGAGGCAACTGGACTTTCTTTGGTCCATCTCCATAGACCTGTGATGCAGAAACATCTGGACTCCCCATCAGCTAGAGAGATGGAAAAAAATCCAAAGCCACCAGAGAGTTGGAGAGCTTCTTCATGAAAAGTTGGAGCCTGTAATTAATATGCTTCTAAAATTAGTTTCACTGGGCAAAGAGCTTCGGTACACACACAGAACACCTCACAACTCATGGAGCAGTGATCTCCCTGAGCCCTTGGTCTTTAATGCAGAGGAAGCCAAGGCCTGATCTTCTGGGTACCCACTGAAAGGCTACAATGGAGATAACAAACTTCCAGGACCCTTATCTCCTTCTTCCTCCATTTAGACAATTTTTTAAAATATAATTTATACCCCGAACTCTCAACCTACAGCTGAGATCAAAAAATGTTGAGAGATGAGAATAAATCTCATAGAGGCGATTTGGATCTTTACTCGGAATTCAGACAGTTACAAATAAAGCCGAGATTAGAAGTCTAATAGAAATATTTATTTCGGTACAAAAACAATAAATCCTGAATAATTACATCTTTGCTAAGAAAACGCGACCGGTTCCGGTCAAGAGCCAAGTCAAAAGTAATTAATGGTGGATCAGGAATGTGGACATGCGTACAAGATCATATCACGTGTTCTGCCTGTATTGGAATATACCATAATATTAGAATAGGGGTGCATCACCCTGCATAGACATACAACTGACAATATTCACACCGTGACAAAAAAGGCTGTGTTCTTTAAACTTTGGAGACACTTCCTGCCACCAGATGGCAATCCCTGTCAGCATCTCATTTCTCTAATCCTATTCAGGTTGTGCTTTATCAAACTTTTAAATAATAGAATAACAGAGTTGGAAGGGACTTTGGAGCAGTGGTGAAATCCAATTTCTTTTACTACCGGTTCTGTGGGCGTGGCTTGGTGGGCGTGGCAGGGGAAGGATGCTGCAAAATCTCCATTCCCACCCCACTCCTGGGGCCAGCCAGAGGTAGTATTTGCCGGTTCTCCGAACTACTCAAAATTTCCGCTACCGGTTCTCCAGAACCTGTCAGAACCTGCTGAATTTCATCCCTGCTTTGGAGATCTTCTTATCCAATGCCCTCTGCTCAAGCAGGAGACCCTGTACCATTCCGGACAAATAGCTCCCCAATCTTTTCTTTAAAAACTTCCAGTGATGGAGCACCCACAACTTCTGGAGGCAAGCCGTTTTGCTGATAGTTCGCACTGACAGGACATTTCTGCTTAATTCTAGGTTGGATCTTTCTTTGAGAAGTTCACTGCTCCTTGTCCTGCCTTCAGGGGCTTTGGAGAAGAGGTTGACCCCTTTTCTCTGCGGCAGCCCTCAGATATTGGAAGGCTGCTAGGTCATGTGGATATCTGCAGCATGTTTCGCTTCTCATTCAAGAAGGTTCTTCAGTTCTTCCGAAGCTTCTTGGATGAGAGTTGATGTGGCAGCCATGCAAACAAAGACTGGCCCCTTTATTGCTGACCAGCAGTTTCTTTAAAAACAGCGTTTCTCAACTTTGACAACTTGAAGTCCTAGGGAATTCTGGGAGTTGAAGTCCACACATCTTGAATTTGCTGAGGCTGAGAAACGCTGCCCCAGAGTAACATTTCTAAACTCTTCTTTCCCCCAAATCTAAGTAGGAACTAAGGCCTGTTACAGTGAATCAGAGGATTTTTCCAAATGTTGTCTGAACTCGTGACTCATTTCAAAGAAGCTGGATTCTTTCCTACTCAACAGTGTCCTCAGGACAGGAGTGGAATGCTCCCTGTTTGCTTTAACCTGTTGGTCGTCGGAGAGCCGATCGCGAAGGCAGCGCGACGCTCCGCCCACCCGCCGGGACACCACCATTTGAGTTCTTTTACCCTCTGCGCATGCACAGAACGCTTTGTGCATGCGCAGAGGGTAAAAGAACTCAAATGGCGGTGTTCCGGCGGGTGGGCGGAGCGTCGCGCTGCCTTCGCGATCGGCTCTCCGATGACCGACAGGTAAAAGTGAACCGAGAGCATTTCACCTCTGCCTCAGGAGACTAAAAAGTTAAGACGGTGTCCATCTTTCCATAGCAATAAAATCCTATCCCCTTTTTACATGCCACACCGGTAGTGGGTTCTAAAACTTGTTGCTACCAGTTCACGTGCGCGTGCGCGCAATGTTTCTGCGCATGCACAGAAGCATCCTGGGCAGGTGGGTGGAGCCTCCTGCCGCCGCTGCTGCTACCGGTTCGCAGAACCGGGCTGAACCGGGAGCAACCCACCGCTGTGCCGCACGTGTTCTACACATGGAGCAAGACTTTGTTCACACATCCATGGCTACTCCCATGATTCTTTTCACCATCCCCCTCGGCAGATACCCAATAAAGACGCAACATGTTGGGAAGTCTTCCTTTAACTAGTCCCTTGAGAGACCCCCTCCCACCTCTAACAATCCATTTTAGGATTTGTCCCCTCACTTTTGATGTTTGTCATCAAACTTTTGTAGGAAGTTAGCATCCACCCCCTCCTGGAAAAATGAAATATCCTAGGAAATATTAAAAGGCAGAATATTATATATAGTAGAATATCCCTGGAAACATGCTTCTAAGCAGACAAAAGACTCATCTTACTAGCCCCCACCCGTTGTCAATGTGCCAGCTCCCTCCCACCCTTGCCAATGGGCCATCAAGGAATGGCCTAGCCCAGCTCATTCCCCCCACCTAGCCTGAAACAGTATTTTATATAACAAGCACCTACAGGAAGAACAATAATAGGAATCCCAAAGCCTTTTCATTACACCACCTGGGACCTGGGAAGATTACATCAGTCAAGCCTAGGACTTGGGACAGCCCACAAGAGTTGCCCCAGCATGCCCCTGGGAATCTGACAGCCAATTTATTTATTTATTTATTTATAAGAGTTCTTATAGGCCGCCCAATCCTGTGGGACTCAGGGCGGCTTACAACAGAGATTAGAACTATTCAGTAAAATAACATCTAAAAACATTTTATTACAATTTAAAAACCATTCATACATGGGGGAATCGTGTCTTCACCCCGCCTGCCGGAAGAGCCATGTTTTTACTGCCTTGCGGAAGGCCAGTAGGGTGGGAATAGTCCGGATCTTTGGTGGGAGTTGGTTCCAGAGAGATGGGGCTCCCACAGAGAAAGCCCTCCCCCGTGGGCCCGCCAACCGGCATTGTTTGGCTGACGGGACCCGGAGGAGGCCCACTCTGTGGGACCTAACTGGTCGAAGGGAGGTATGTGGCAGGATGCAGTCCCGAAGGTAACCTGGCCCTGAGCCATGTAGGGCTTTAAAGGTCAAAACCAACACCTTAAATTGCGACCGGAGACTAATGGGCAGCCAATGCAGCTGGCGGAGGATGGGTGTTACGTGGGTGTATCTTGGTACACCCATCACAGCTCGCACAGCTGCATTCTGTACCAATTGTAGTCTCCGGATGCTCTTCGAGGGTAGCCCCATGTAGAGCGTGTTACAGTAGTCAAGCCGTGAGATGACAAGGGCATGAGTGACTGTGAGCAAAGCCTCCCTCTCCAAGTAGGGTCGCAATTGGTGCACAAGACGGATCTGTGCAAAGGTCCCCCTAGCCACAGCTGAAAGATGTTGCTCCAATTTAAGCTGTGGGTCTAGAACACCCAAATTGCGAACCTGTTCTGCGGGGGTCAATTTTTCTCCCCCGAGAACCAAGGAGGGACAGTCGACATAGTCCTTGGGGGGCAATATCCAGAGCCACTCAGTCTTGTCTGGGTTAAGCCTGAGTCTATTCACTCCCATCCAGACCCTCACATCGTCCAGGCAGCGGCACATTACATCAACTGCTTCACTGAACTGACACGGGGTGGAGTATGGAATACATTTCTATATAGGAACAGGAAACAGTTAGGGAGGGGCCCAAGAGAGAGTATAAAGCAAGGGACTCAGCATCTCTTCCTCCTTTTTCTCTGGACCCAACACCTGAAAACATGTGATCCACCTTTTCTGTTCAGGAGCTCATGCCATGTGCTCCTGTTCCTTTGTTCTCCATTAAAACCTTCTTTCCAAGCAACTTCCATGAATCCAGTGTTCTTTTTCCCCACTTGGAACTGAACCCAGAAGAATATTACTTCCAACACTTTGTTCTAAGAAAACATACCAATATGCTTCTTAGCAGCTTCTTGAGTCTCAGTTCAACCAATTTCACAGTCAATGCTGTACTTTATGATACTTAAATGATTTCTGTAAACGTTTATGGAGGAAGGCTGCAAGACTACTGCAATGCGCTCTACATGGGGCTACCCTTGAAGAGTATCCGGAGACTTCAGCTGGTGCAAAATGCGGCTGCGCGTGCTGTGGTGGGTGTGCCAAGGTACACCCACGTGACATCGATACTCCGCCAGCTGCATTGGTTGCCCATCGGTCTCCGGGTCCAATTCAAGGTGTTGATCACCATCTATAAAGCCCTTCATGGCTTGGGACCAGGTTATCTACGGGACCGCATTCTGCCTCATACTTCCCTTCGACCGGTTAGGGCCCACAGAGTTGGCCTCCTCCAGGTCCCATCGGCCAAGCAATGCCGGCTGGCGGGCCCTAGGGGGAGAGCCTTCTCTGTGGCTGGCCCCTCGCTCTGGAACCAACTTCCCCCAGAGACCCGAACTATCCCCACCCTGCTGGCCTTCCGGAAAGCTGTTAAGACATGGCTTTTCCTGCAGGCGGGGGGTAGAGCCTAATTCATTCGAGCTCACCCCCCAAGTATGTATGATGTTGAATGGTTGTTGATGATTTTCTTTTTATATTGTGTTTTAATTTTTATACTTGCTTTTAATTAACTTTTTAGATTTTGGCTATTCTTGTATTTTCTCACTGTTGTACGCTGCCCTGAGTCCTTAGGGAGTTGGGCGGCATATAAGAATTCCGAAATAAATAAATAAAGGCTGAATGTTAACCTGGTCTTATTCTTCGAAACAAAGTTTTCTCCACCAACATCCGCTTTTGAAGGAAGCTTGACAAACCAGTCCTGCATGGGACAGCTGCAGTTTAAAGACTCTGCCATTTGGATTTGTTATGAAGTTTTACATTAATTACCAGGGAGATGAGATGCCCTCAAATAGCTGGCAAGAGGCAGATGGGGGTGGCAGCAGGAAGATTGGAGGGGTAGGTTGAGTACAGCTGCTGTGAATGTCATTTCACACCTCTGTTGTGTGGGGTCGGTGAGAAGAAAGGAGGGAGGGAGGAACACCAGAGCGGCTGTGCCCTTTGGGACAGAACATTAAGCAGCCCCCACCTCTCTTCTATCCACATTTGAAGCTTGTGGAATTGTCCACATCAACAATAATGTATTAATCCAAACTTTATTCTTCCAGCAGGTGGCAGGACATAACTGAAACTGAACTTAGCAGATCTCCCAAAAAAAAAAAACACCCTACCGTATTTTTCAGAGTATAAGACGCACCAGAGTATAAGACGCACCTTAGTTTTTGGGGAGGAAAATAGGGGGGAAAATCTACCTACCAGGTATTCATCTGGCTAGCGTCCTTAATCTGGTCAGCTTCAGCACATTATTTTATCCCCTGGTTAGGGCTGAAAGAAATCATTTTCGGAGGGAGTTGCAATGAAAACAAGCCTGCAAAGACTTAGGGCTGGAAAAAACCTTCTTCGGAGGGAGTAGCAATGAAAAAATCCTGCAAGTCAGGAAGATCGTTAGCGCCTCGTTAGGGCTGGGGGGAAAAAGCTTCGAAAAAGCTACATTCGGAGTATAAGACGCACCCAAATTTTCAGCCTCTTTTAGGGGGGGGAAAGGTGCGTCTTATACTCCGAAAAATACGTAAAGTTGGACTTGGTTAATGCTTGGATGGAATCCCACCACAGTTAGAGGATAGACTGTTGAAGAAACAGCTCATAAGGTTGTTGTGACAAGCCCCTGTCATAGGATGGTCATGAAATTATGTGGATGTATCTACAGTGTAACAAGGAATTGTGCTTAACTGGAGGGAAATGTTGCCTTTATTACTTTTTTAAGAGAGTTCAGGATTTATCCAGGTGGGACTTTGAGGAAGCACTACCAATACAACAGAACATATGCCCACTATAACTATATATGGATTTGCTGTAATTTTCAAGAAGGTGTGAGGATGGAGACAAACTCTGGATGGTGAGGATTGAACGCACACTTTGGAATGCACTTTTAGGGAAGGGGATAAGATTTCAGAGCTCTTCCAAGCTGAGGTGGGATTCACATAATTTACCTACTGGTTCGCCCAGCACTGAAAATGTAAGCGTGCATGTGCGCACAATCGCTTCGCTCGCACGTGCCGGTTCCATGCATGTGCGCAGCCTTCCACACATGTGCGCAGCCTTCCATGCATGCGCTTTGCTCGCATGCGCAGCTTGCTCGCATGCACACGGCTTGAAAACGTGGCTAAATAGGACGGCATACAACCTACAGGTCGCTACTACCAGTTCACCCGAACCGGTCCGAACCAGCTGAATACCATCTCTGCTTCCAACTCATTAACGCTTCGTTAGATGTCCCCGTCAACGCTATTTGGTGTGTTTATGAATGAGCCGAAATGGATTCTCAGCTCATAATGAATTACTTGCGAGCCACTTTCTGTATGGACAATACTGCTGCAATACTTTTATTTCATTACACCATTATATTTGTGTAATCCCCATTGAATTCAAGGGAGATTATAGTTATTTTGGCATTTTGGCCATGCCAGGCGGGGAAATTCGCTGGAAAAAGCAATTATGTTGGGAAGAGTTAGCTGTAAAAGGAAACCAGGCGGCCGAACACAGTGGCTGGACACCATCAAAGCTGACACCGGCCAGAGCATAGAACAGCTCAAAGAAGCAGTGCAAAGATAGGAAGGCCTTGGCCCATAGAATCACCAAGAGCTGGGCATGACTGAATGGACAACATTTTCATCAGCATCATTTATTTATTTATTTTATTTTATTTATTTGTTTATCAAACATGTACAAGATAGCAGGTATTGGTATAAACATAAACATTAGCAAGGTAGGTACAGGTAAATAAGGCAATAGGACAGTAGGACAGGGACGCTAGGCACGATGGTGCGCTTATGCACGCCCCTTACAGACCTCTTAGGAATGGGGTGAGGTAGACTGTAGACAGTCTAAGGTTAAAGTTTTGGGGGTTTGGGGAAGAAACCACCGAGTCAGGTAGTGCATTCCAGGCATTGATCACTCTGTTGCTGAAGTCGTATTTTCTGCAGTCGAGTTTCGAGCGGTTTACATTGAGTTTGAATCCATTGTGTGCTCGTGTATTGTTGCGGTTGAAGCTGAAGTAATCATTGACAGGTAGGACATTGTGGTAGATGATTTTATGAACTACATTTAGGTCAGATCGAAGGCGACGAAGTTCTAAGCTATCTTAGAACTTATCATAGCTTAGAACTTATCATTATCTTAGAACTTATCATAGCCAGGTGTGTGGGTGTGGAATAGGAATAGGAAGGACATTGCCCTCTGCTGTCTCAGAGTGACCCAATGTCACAACCCCTGAGATGCTCCAGTGCTCTGCGGGAAAAAATGGGGAAAAGGGACAGAGTCTTGCCAATTTCACCTTTTGCTCAGTTGACCTCGATCATGGAGCTTCAAAACCTTTAAGCCACCATTCTCTTTATAGGACCTTCCAGATCAGGGGTGTCAAACTCACGTCGTCACAGCATCATCACATGACATATCGGGACTTCCCCTCCCCTTCACTAAACCGGGTGGGGGCGGGGCCAGCCCATGACGCATCCGGCCCGCGGGCCGCGGGTTTGACACCCCTGTTCTAGACTGATTGAAGGTCAGGAGCCAAGAAGAACAATCTGGTAGTCCAATAGTGCTGTAATGGAGTGCATCCACTGGTCATCCTCTTCTCTTTTCTTCCAACATTAGAATCTTTCCTAGAGAGGTGGGTCTTCCCATCATGTGCCCAAAGTCAGATAATTTGAGCTGGTCATTTTTTGCCTGGAAGAAGAACTCTGGATTGATTTGCTTGATGGTGCCTTTTTTGCAAGGTTTTTGGCTATTCATGTTATTCTCAGAGGTCTTCTCCAACACCAACATTCAAACAAGTCAATATTCTCCTTTTCCTGCTTCTTCAAAGTCTGACTCTTGCTTTTCTAGAGCAACCCAGGGAATTCCATTGCTTGCACTATTCTCGTCTTCATAGGTAGAGACCAGGGGTGGGTTCCTAATTTTTTTTTACTACCACTCTGTGGGTGTGGCTTAATTTTGTGGGTGTGACTTAGTTTTGTGGGCGTTGCTTAGTTTTGTGGGCATGGCTTGATGGTCATGTGACCGGGTGGGAGTGGCTTGCCGGTCATGTGACTGGGCGGGCATGGCTTCATAGTCATGCGACTGGGCGGGTGTGGCTAAGTGGTCACGATCCTAGTTCCCCCTATGAGGATTCCTGCATCCGGACCTTTTACAAATCCCAAAGGATTAAAAGAAACCAGATTCCATACAGCTCTGAACCTTTAAGGCAAACCAAATACAAGTGGTCCTCACTTAATGGCCGGTTGCTTAGCAAGTGTTCAAATTTATGACTGACCTCCTCAGAGCTACTTGACCTGTTTTTTTGAGTTTTGACAGCCTTATGCAGGCACACATGTACGCATGCGCGCACACATACACATTTATGACCAGTTACAACATCCATGACGTCACCAGCCGGTTGCTACCGGTGCTATAGAGTGGACCGCACCGGTAGGAACCCACCACTGGTAGAGACACATCACAGCTTCTGAGTATCTTTTCCAAGGCCTACCAAGTGCTAGTCTGTACATATTTCTCAACTGCTGATTTCACATAGCTCTAACATTTTCAGCCAAAACCAACTTTTGAATACTTCCCTCTTTTACTGCAGCTGAGCCAGAAGTAAATTGCAAGCCCAACTGTCCACCGACTATGGTGGAAGAAATCATAATTGTATCATATGTGGCCTGATATCATCGTGGAACTGAGGTAAAATGAAATCATTTGCACAAAGCTGTTGTGACGTATCTGGTGCGGAGGTGGGATTCAGCAAGTTCTGACCAGTTCTGGAGAACCGGTAGTGAAAATTTTGAGTAGTTCGGAGAAGCGGTAGCGGAAATTTTAAGTAGTTCAGAGAACTGGTAGCGGAAATTTTGAGCAGTTCGGAGCTGGTAGCGGAAATTTTGAGTAGTTCGGAGAACCGGTAGCGGAAATTTTGAGTAGTTTGGAGAATTGGTAGCGGAAATTTTGAGTAGTTCAGAGAATCGGTAGCGGAAATTTTGAGTAGTTTGGAGAACCGGTAAATACGACCTCTGACTGGCCCCGCCCCCATCTATTCTCTGTCTCCCGAGTCCCAGCTGATCGGGAGGAAATGGGGATTTTGCAGTAACCTTCCCCTGGAGTGGGGAAGGAATGAAGATTTTACAGTATCCTTCCCCTGCCACGCCCACCAAGCCACGCCACACCACGCCACTCCCACCAAGCCACGCCCACAGAACCGGTAGTAAAAAAAATTAATCCCACCACTGATTTCTGGTGTTGCTGGCTCTCCTGCAGTTTGTGCATGTAGGTATGTATTTCTGAGGCGTTGTTTGAATGGGGAATGATGTGAAAACTTGGAAAGGAAAAATTGGGAGGGGGAATTAAATAAAATGATGGCCATTCTCCAAAGTTTTCCCAGATGCCTCTGCTGCCATTTCACAGTTGCATTTAGAGGCTCCCGTGAAATGCTAACAGTCTGGCAACGTTGCAACAAAGCATCTTTCCCAATAGTTATGACCACTGTTGTGTTCTGACTGACCTATATCTGAACCATAAACTTGTTTTGACTAGACGACCTCTGACTGAACTGTTGTTGTTATGTTTATAGTTGAACTCTACCTGAACTGTTGTTGCCACCCTGGTCATGTGTTTGAATGCTCATACGCTATTGGTTGTTGTGTCTGACAGTTCCCTATAAAAGGGCTATCTGTCAGATTGCAAGTTGCTGGTTGTTTTGAGTGAGCTAATAAAAGAGCTGTTCTGAAGTCTGTCTCCTGCGATCTTTGCCCACAACTTAACAACCACAATGGTAGGTGTGAGAGCCACTGGGATGGCCTTCCAGGAAGAGAGTTTCCAAGAACTGGATATGAAACCTGCACAAGAGGTGTGGGTGGGAAAGGAGCAGTCATACAAGACTTTAGGGGGAAAAAGGCGGGGGAGGCCTGCCGAAAGATTAAGAAAAAGTCAAGATGGCAGACATAGCCTTGCAATTAGAGCCCCTCCCCTTTTTATGTGTGTTATGAGGGCTTCCATTGCATAGTTATGGCTACTAACTATGAAGTGGTGCAGTGGTTAAATGCTGCGACTGCAGGCTACTGCTAGTTCAGCAGTTCAGCAGTTCAAATCTCACCAGGCTCAAGGTTGACTCAGCCTTCCATCCTTCCGAGGTCGGTAAAATGAGGACCCAGATTGTTGGGGGCAATATGCTGAACTCTGTAAACCACTTAGAGAGGGCTGTAAAGCACTATGAAGCGGTATATAAGTAAAGTGCTAAAGTGCTATTACTAACTTGACTTTTTGATCCACTCTTTTTGTGGACATTCCTGAACCAGGAGGAAAGGTGAGGCCATGGTTAAATGCAGCAACTACAAGATCTGCAGGGAGTGGTGGTTCCTAGACAAATGCCAGGTTTGAAGTGCTTTGGGGAACATCAGATCAAGTGCAAGCAGGGATGTGGAAATTCCTGTTATTACCTCCTTTTTCAGGGAGATACTGGGACAATTTGGTAATACGGTCCATGGCATCTTTGGGAATTCATGAAACGGAGGTGGTTATACATTACTCAAATGAATGTTAAATTTAATGCCAGTTTAATGCAGAAATATAACCAGATGAAAAGTTAAGACCCCTGTGTTGCACAAACATTACATTACTAACCAGAGCATACAAAACATTTGTTAGACCAATTCTGGAATACAGCTCACCTGTCTGGAACCCGCACTGCATAACAGACATAAATACAATCGAGAGAGTCCAGAAATACTTCACAAGAAGAGTCCTTCACTCCTCCGCTCACAACAAAATACCTTATTCCACCAGACTTGAAATACTGGGATTAGACAATTTACAACTACGTCGCCTCTGATCTGATCTAAATGTAGTTCATAAAATCATATACCAAAATGTCCTTCCTGTTAATGACTACTTCAGCTTCAACCGCAACAATACACGAGCACGTAATAGATTCAAACTAAATGTAAAGAGCTCCAAACTCGACTGCAGAAAATACGACTTCAGCAACAGAGTGATCAATGCCTGGAATGCACTACCTGACTCTGTGGTTTCTTCCCCAAACCCCAAAAACTTTAACCTTAGACTGTCTACAGTCGACCTCTCCTCGTTTCTAAGAGGTCTGTAAGGGGCGTGCATAAGCGCACCACTGTGCCTACCGTCCCTGTCCTACTGTCCTATTGTCCTCTTTTATCATT
Organism: Diadophis punctatus similis; assembly: GCA_023053685.1. Taxonomy (NCBI): domain Eukaryota; kingdom Metazoa; phylum Chordata; class Lepidosauria; order Squamata; family Dipsadidae; genus Diadophis; species Diadophis punctatus. The sequence continues at coordinate 76,167,456 of JALIGW010000004.1, read as the reverse complement.
ACTTTTTACTTATGTTTATACAAATTATTACTATCCTATACATGTTTGACAAATAAATAAATAAAATAAATAAAATAAATAAATCTTTATTGTGTGGCATGACCATCTATTATCCACTTGAGCACCTACTTCAGTCCAAACTATTTCTCATTGCTTTGTCCAGGGGTGGGATTCAGCCGGTTCGGGCGAACCGGGTGTTAATTTTACATCTGGTTCACCAAACCGGTAGTTACAAGGACTGGCTGCCCCTGCCCACCCTGCCCCTCCCCTCCCAGGAGTCTCCACGCGGCCCATTTTGGATGCGAGGTAAGTGCAGGGCCCGTGTAGAGGCTCTGGGAGGGTGAAAAACGGGCCTACCAGAAATACGTTTCCAGCCTCTGGAGGTCCTCTGTAGCCCAAGGGAAGCCGTTTTCACTCTCCCGGAGGCTCAAGGAAAACCTCCGGAGCCTGGGGAGGGTGAAAACGCCCCCCCCCCTGCCGTGGTGCAGGACACCCAGTAGGCCATGCTCCCATGGCCACATCCACCCAGCAACTGGGCAGAAAACCGGTTGCTAAAATTTTTCAATCCCACCCCTGGCTTTGTCCTGTAGTTAACTTCTCAAAGACGGGTTCCAAGGGACACTCACATCCTTATCGCAGATCTGTTCCAAAGGTCATCCCTCTCCACCTTCCATCCAGGGTGTTTTGTTTATGTTCTGACATCAGACATCATTACATGAGATAATCACAGTTCTTGTTTACACTTATTGCTCATCTAGCACTGGAATGTCATCTGCAAGACAATTATGCCAACCCTTTTCAAAATCAGAAACAGCTGAATTGCAATCTGCAAAAGATAAATCAAATAGAAGCATTTGAGGGATGTCTACTTCATTTTCCAACTGGTTTATCTACCAGTTGGCTGAAGAATTGTATGAATGTTTAGAATTCCAGCTTTCTACCACCATCAATACCACCTGCATTGGATTTATCCACTGTTTCGTTTTACTCTCTTTCTAGTACAAATGTGAACAAAACATAGATGTATCAATTCATATTTCTTTGACAAATGTGCTTGGCTATCACTGTTTTCTTTTGATTGCTCTTTCTCAGGTGATTCTATTTATTATATTGCATTGTGACCAGGGGTGGGTTCTAACTTACCTCGCTGCCGGTTTGCTTCCTCCCACGCTGGGTGGCCATGCCTCATGGGTGCGCGCACGCTGTGCGTGCCTGCGTGCATACGCAGTGGCAAAAAATCCAAAATAATTTTTTTAAAAAGCTGAAAACAAGATGGCGACCGCATGCACAGTGCCAGAAACTCAGCTTTTGTGCATGCGCAGAAGAAGAAAAACCCAGGGAAAAATTCCAATAAATAAATAAATAAATAAATAAATAAATAATACCCCCCCCAAAGCTGAAAACAAGATGGCAACTGAATGCACAGTGCCAGAAACTCGGCTTCTGTGCATGTGCAGAAGAAAAAAAACCTGGAAAGAAATTCCCCAAAAAAATTCCGAAAAAAAAGATGCCGGCGCCCACGGACCGGCACCGACCGAACCAGTTCTGTGACGTTATCATGACATCACCAGAGGGTCGCTACTGGTTCGGGCGAACCAGTCTGAACCAGGAGGAACCCACCTCTGATTGTGACTATTCGCACCTTTAGAATTTGCCATATTCATTCATTCATTCATTCATTCATTCTATTATATTGGAGGTGGAGACCTTTTGAGAGCTGTATGCAATGAAATTTCATTTTAATGTATGCCGATTAGTGTACATTCAAAGGGACAATAAAGGTATTCTAAGTCCTATATTTCTAGCTGTGTCCTTAAAACAACTGTATTGTATGAAGAAAAATAAGAGAAAACAACTACCGTATTTTTTGGAGTATAAGACGCACCTTTTTCCTCCCTAAAAGTGGCTGAAAATTTGAATGCATCTTATACTTCGAATATAGCTTTTTTTTCCAGCCCTAACTAGGTGCTAACAGATCTTCCCAGCTCTTACCTTGCAGGCTTTTTCATTGTTACTCTCTCCAAAGAATGTTTTTCCAGCCCTAAGTCTTTGCAGGGTTTTTTTCATTGCTCTACTTGCTCCGAATAAGTTTTTTTCTAGCCCTAACTAGGTGCTAATGATCTTCCCAGCTCTTACTGGCTTGCAGGCTCTTTCATTGTTACTCTCTCAGAAGAAGGTTTTTTTAAGTCCTAATCAGGGGATAAAATAATGTGCTGAAGCTGACCAGACTAAGGACGCTAGCCAGATGAATACCTGGTAGGCAGATTTTTTTCCCCTATTTTCCTCCCCAAAAACAAAGGTGCGTCTTATACTCCGGTGCGTCTTATACTCCGAAAAATACGGTAGCTTAAAACCAACCAATAGTCAAGAGGGTCATGGACATCATTGTACCTTCAAATGATTTCAAGTGGAGTCTGCATTTATTATCAAAACAAATCAAGATGGTTGACTTGATTTTTAAGTATGTTGGCAAGAATTGTTATAAGAGATCCTTGGTTAGGAATTACTCTCAAAGGGATCCAGTTGTGAACCTCTGACCCCTTCCAGGAGACATAGATCAACTCTATCTTGTTGACCTTGTAGTGTTTTCACATCTTCATACATGGTTGCTATGAGATGTTTTACACATTTAGGTCCAGTGTCAACAGCTTGATACTTTGGCATTTGTCAGTAGGAGGCAGAGGACTGGCATTCTAACTGCACCCTACCCCAAATTTAGAAGATAGAAATATTTGAGGAGGATATTTATACTTACTATAGGGATGCTATTTAGAGTTCATTGGTCTCCCAGTTCCACCTCCTCTTCCACTTGCCTTTGTTTTACAGTTTCGGGGATTCTGGGCTAGATCAAGATGAATAGAAAAAATGGTTCAGCACACTCAAATGAGACCTTTGACTAATTTGATTATCATCTTTAAAGCCCTACATGGCTTAGGACCAGGTTGATCATGTAGCAGAATGGTCAAACAACTGGCAACTTCAAATCTCAACCAACAAATGCTCTGTCTTACACATTGGCAAAAAAAATCAGAATACAAAATACAAACTTGGAGGAAACGAACTTGTAGATGACCCTCACTCTGTCAAAGACCTTGGAGTACTCATATCCAACGACCTAAGTGCTAGAGCCCACTGTAACAACATTGCCAAAAAGGCACTAAGAGTTGTTAATCTAATCTTGCGTAGCTTCTTCTCTGGCAACATGACATTACTAACCAGAGCATACAAAACATTTGTTAGACCAATTCTGGAATACAGCTCACCTGTCTGGAACCCGCACTGCATATCGGACATAAATACAATCGAGAGAGTCCAGAAATATTTCACAAGAAGAGTCCTTCACTCCTCCGCTCACAACAACATACCTTATTCCACCAGGCTTGAAATACTGGGATTAGACAATTTACAACTACGTCGCCTCCGATCTGATCTAAATGTAGTTCATAAAATCATATACCAAAATGTCCTTCCTGTTAATGACTACTTCAGCTTCAACCACAACAATACACGAGCACGTAATAGGTTCAAACTAAATGTAAAGCGCTCCAAACTCGACTGCAGAAAATACGACTTCAGCAACAGAGTGATCAATGCCTGGAATGCACTACCTGACTCTGTGGTTTCTTCCCCAAACCCCAAAAACTTTAACCTTAGACTGTCTATAGTCGACCTCTCCCCGTTTCTAAGAGGTCTGTAAGGGGCGTGCATAAGCGCACTACTGTGCCTACCGTCCCTGTCTACTGTCCTATTGTCCTCTTTTATCGTTACTTTTTACTTATGTTTATACAAACTACTACTATCCTATACATGTTTGACAAATAAATAAATAATAAATAAATAAATAAAATATCTTTGGGACCGCATCCTACCTCATACATCCCTACGACCAGTTAGGTCCCACAGAGTCGGTCTCCTCCAGGTCCCTTCAACCAAACAATGTCGGTTGGCGGCCCCTAGGCGGCCCCTTCTCTGTGGGGACTCCGGCTCTTTGGAACCAACTCCCCCCAGAGATCCGAATCATTTCCACCTTGCTGGCCTTCCGGAAAGCCATTAAGACATGGCTCTTCCTGCAGGCGGTGTGATTGTGACTGTTGCTTGTGTGGTTTTTTTTATCTTTTTAATTACTATTTTACTATTGTTGTCTTATTGTATTTTTTGATAGTATTTGGTTGTTCTTGTATATGCTGTACGCCACCCTGAGTCCCCAGGGAGTAGGGCGGCCTATAAGAATCCCAAAATAAAATAAAATAAATAAATAAATAATGCAGCTCATGGTCAAGATGTCGTTTAGTCCTCCAATTCCGAAAAGGAATGTAATATAAAGAATGGATTAAACGTTCACTTTGTATTGGCCATTTTCTACAGTCAGTTAGAGTGATGGGTGAAATGTTTCCATTACTCTAGAACTTATCTTCCAATTATGGACCATGAACGTTGTAGGAAGACCCATTTGCAGAACAAGGAGTTCTTTGAAGGATGGTTGTCCTCATTTGCATGCAATAAAAGGTCTTTTGGAGTCACTAAAATAACATAAATAGATTCTTCTTGGTTGTATGGAACTGAAGATGGGCTCTGAATCTGTGGCCAGTTCTGTGTGATTCTGAGATACTTACATGGAAGCCACCACTATTATGAGTTTTTGGGTTCTACTACCACTACCAAATGAAATATAACTAACGGCTATTTCATGTTTATCCCGTCGTGGAGGGAAAAAAAGAAAGTGCTAGAAAAATATAATGAAGGTAGCAGACCTCAGAAGGAGATGGCCGTGACATCTGGAATTCCAGTATCCTTTTGCGGACGAGGCTAGGGATTTTTGAACATCGAAAACCTCCTGTGAAAACTCATTGGAAATATTCCACTGAACTGAGATTGTAGGTGTGAGGTGCTGGTTAATGGAGAAGAATTCTTTGTATATAAAGAAGCCTATTGAGAGGGGAATTTGAGCTGATTTCCTGTTTAAGAAACCATGGGTGAGATATAGGAGAGGACCCTGCATATCCATCTATTTCCCATTCATGCACAAAACTGCTCCTAGTCTGGTGACTTCCCATAATAGCAATCATTCTCTCAAACCTCATAAATGATGATCATGAGCTTCAGGATAACATTTAAATTATGTTGGCAACTAAAAGAAGGAAGGGAAGAAGTGATCTACCAGACCCTATGTTCTTCGCTTCTTATTTTATGACCTTAGGAATCAGATGTATGTTTGGATGGCTTCCATGGACCTATCAGCCCTTAGCTGATAGATTGACTTGTTCCTAGTCTAATTTCTCTCCAAACTAACAAATTGTGGTTTTTTCCCCTCCTTAACGTCACCTTCAAACAGTGCTCCAGATGATATTGGAAAGGGAAAACTATGCCTGTTAATAACCTTATCAGTCACGAACGTGGATGATTTGCAGTTTCCTGGTTAGGTACATTTAACATTGGGCCATGTGAAAAAGTAATCAGGAAACAGGACGGAATGGTTTCCCCAGCCTGTACTGTAAAAATGAATCCCGCCATATTAACTGGGTGCCTGTTTTGGCCTCGGCTTTCAGGAGGGTCCAGAAGATGGCAAGAGGTCAAGATGGCAGCAGGATTGGAGTTTTGGTTATGTGGTTGTGAAAGTCATGCTTCGTTTCTCCCACTTAAGAGAAGGGATATATTAAAGGAGTTTGGCTGAATAGCTCTCGGTTTCATCTGGAACAGGGGTGTCAAACTCTGTTCATCAGGGTTTGTGTTTGACCTCGGGGGGGGGGCTGGTGGATGTGGCCAGGGTGGGCGTGGCCAGCTTGACGTCACTCATGTCGGGGGGTGCCTGTGGAGGCCCGAGCTCCTGAGCTCCGTTTTTGGCTGTGACAGCCTCCTGCAACCCTCTGCCAGTGAAAACGGAGCTCGGGAGGGCCACATGCGGCAGAGGTGGGTTCCTCCCGATTCGGACTGGTTCGCCTGAACCGGTAGCAACCCGCTGGTGATGTCACAATGATGTCACAGAACTGGTTCGGTTGGTGCTGGTCTGTGCCTTCTTTTTTAAAAATTTGTTTTGCATTTGTTTTCATTTTTCCTGGTTTTTTTCTTTTGCACATGCGCAGAAGCCGAGTTTCTGGCACTGTGCATGCATCACCATCTTGTTTTCAGCTTAAAAAAAATCTTTTTTGCTTTTTTTCGGCACTGCCCACGAGGCGCGCCCACATGGCACAGGAGGAAGCAAACCGGCAGCAAGGCAAGTTAGAACCCATCCCTGACATGCGGCCCTCCTGAACTCCATTTTCACTGGCAGAGGCACCGTGGTCTGGTCCTTCACTGTTTCAAGGGAGATCATGCGAGGGGGTGTGCACGCATAGCGGGGTGTGTGCGCGCACCTGCAACATGGCAGCGCGCCGGCAGCGAGGTAGGAGCAAACCGCCCCTGCCCCACACCCCTTCCTGATTGAAAAGCATGGGTATTTTGGAGCAGAGACTCATACAGGTGATCTCACATGGCATTTACAACCCGAACAAACATCTTATTCTAAAATATGACTTCTTATATTGTGGTTAATGTTGGAAGATCACAAGGAATTTATGGTGGATCACAATTCTTTTTTAAACCGATCTGGCATCCAAAGTGAGAATACTATCAAAATTCATTCTGGGTTTGTTATCCCATTTTGTTTCTAGTTTTACCTTCTCAAGCCTGCAGTAGACTGTTGTGGTGATGCAAAGTTTGAGGACCCTGTGATATGTAGATTAAAATATAATTATTCTAACAGCGGCAAGGATTACCTATGCTCAAATGTGGAGAAAAGAAGTAGTCCCAACCAATTTAATGGTCATAAATAAGATATTTGAATGTGCCAAAATGAGCAGACTAACCATGCGAATAAAGGATAAAGAAGAAACAGAATTTTATAAAATCTGGGAAACCTTTTACAACTGGTTGAATCGTAAAAATACAACAAAATAGCAGGTTCTTGGATTGCGAGGATGGATTATATTATACTTGTTCTACTTTGTGACCTTTCTCTTCGCTCTTTTACTCTTTTAAGGATTGTTGTAAAACAGAAGAGATATATGTAGAGGTATAAATATATATATATATATATATATATATATATATATATATATATATATATATATATATATATATATATATATATATATATATATATATATATATATATATATATATATATATATATATATATAATATATATATATATACATATACATATACATATACATATACATACATATATATATATATATATGTGTGTGTGTGTGTGTGTGTGTGTGTGTGTGTGTGTGTGTATATAGAAAGATATCTAGAAAGATAAAAGATATGCTAAACTGCTTTAAGTAAAATAACTATATTGTTTTATGTGAGATGTCGTCTTTGGTTTGTTTTTCTGTGGGTTTTGTTAGTTTTGTACTATATATCGTTTATAAAATTTACATACATTTTTGTATATATGTAGTTATGTTTATATATGTTTTGTTTTTTTATGTTTTATGTATTTTTAAATTTACTCAATAAAAATTATTTAAAAAAAAACAAAAAAATATAATTATGGGAAGCAAGTAGTACATTTAATTCACATCCAATCATTCCCTCAATGTTTCTTGGAGCAATCCTTTATTTTATTCAGGGGCATAGATTGCACACATTTTTATATCACTTTAAGGGTGATAGAACTGCAAAATTGGAGAATCCCTGTTTTAGGAAATTCTTTGGAACAGTCACATTGAGCTGATCGTGTATGGGTTAATTCTTCCACAACAATCTTTCCACATTAATTAATTTGGGACTTCGGTTAAATCAAAGTCAGCCATTCCCTCCAAGGTAAGCAGGAAGTACTGAACTGCCTTTAACCTTGCCAACAGTTGCTGGAAACCAGCCTGGAGATACTACTGTTGGCTTTGGCAAGAGGTTGGCAGAGAAGTATGAGTTGGGACAATAAGTGGTGAAATCCTACCGGTACACCCCAGTTTGGGAGTACCGGTAGCAGCGGCCACCAGTGGTTCGGAGAACTGGTAGCGGCGGCAGCGTGAGGCTCCGCCCACCTGCCCGGACGTCACCATTTTCTGGTTTTTAACCCTCTGCGCATGCGCAAACCCTTCTGCGCATGCACAGAGGGTGGAAAAAGCATATGCGACGATAGTGCACACGCACTTGCAAGTGCGCGCTTCCAAACTGGTAGGAAAGGTAAGTAGATTTCACCGCTGTGGGAGACAATTGAAGCAACAGACAAGATGGACCAACAGGTTCAGTATTCCATTGGAACTTTTCATGTCCCCTTCCCTGAGTGAAGGTCTGTCCCTTGATGTTTTCAATTTGGAGACACTTAATACGACTATGAGATGGTCAAGAGTTTCATAATCATGATCCGCAGGTCAGCGGTTCAAATCTCACCTGCTCAAGGTTGACTCAGCCTTCCATCCTTCCGAGGTAGGTAAAAGGAGGACCCAGATTGTTGGGGGCATTATAAATATACATTGCTTACTGGTGTAAACCGCTTAGAGAGTGCTTGCACTGTGAGGCGGTATATAAATGTCACTAATAAATAAATAAATAAATAAATAAATAAATAAATAAATAAATAAATAAATAAATAAATAAATAAATAAATAAATAAATAAATAAATAAATAAATAAATAAATAAATAAAACACCCTGTGATACAATGTTAGAAACGTTGAACTAGGATTCAGGAAGGCCATGATCAAACCCAGCCTCTATTATGGAAACTCCATGGGTGACTTTGTCCTCCCCTCTCTGTCTTACCCAATTTACACCACAGGCGGTGGTTATGGGGCAAAAATGGAAGGGAGAAGTGTTATGGTGTGATAAATTCAATTTAACCAATACATTAAAAATATTAGAAACAGAAACTTGAAACTGACGATGACTTTTATTAGGGATGAAGATCACCTGTGACCATCCAATCACATTCCTTCATAGCCGGTGGAAAACTTTGGAAGTCTCTCAGGTAGGAAAGATCACTGATTCTTCAGAGAAAACAATTCAACCAGATTTTGTCTGAGATGGACCAACTTTATTCTCTCAAACACTCAACATGAAATTGGATTGGATTGGATTTTGTTCCAATCCTAAATTATCCTACTCAGAAAATAAGAGAAAACTGTGAAGGAATTCCAATTTGGAAGCTGTTGACCAATTTGAGAACTTGCAAAGATCTGATGGACCACAATAGTACATTTTACTCTTTAATTTAATTTAATTTAATTTAATTTAATTTAATTTAATAGATTTGTATGCCGCCCAACTCCCGAGGGACTCTGGGCGGCTAACAACATATAAAATCATTGTTAGATAAAAACATCTAATTAAAAAATTAAAAAAAAATAAAAAACATCTGACATTCATAAACCAAGGGGGGAGACCCAAATGTAATCTAATTGGTCTCACTTTCACCCCGCCTGCCGGAAGAGCCAAGTTTTTATTGCTTTATGGAAGGCCAGCAGGGTGGGGATAGTTCTAATCTCTTCAATGAAGTTATACTTCTTTTGCACATGGGGGAAAATGAAGGCAGTTCTATTTACGTCAGCTGTTGAAAATCTTGGGTTTCAGCCAGTTGAGCCGATGGATCAGTTTGTTGAAAAAGTAACGTCTTTCTAAAACCTTGAACATGAGGAGAATTAATGTGGCCCTGTTCCAATCTCAATCATATTTACAAAGGCCAAAAATCTGGTGTTACATGGTCTCAAAAAAGGGTCCTTAGAGAAAATGAATAGATATTTATCTATCTCCGTTTGTAGGATCTGCTATGGACTTACTAAGAGTTTGTAGATTCATTCTACATTTGGGGATATCTTTGCCAACTTGTTTGATTAAGAGCTCAGCAACTTCTTCAAAATGAAATCCCCCGTGATTTAATGTCCTCAGAATGTAACAAAGCAATGTCTATAATAAATGTTTGTCTAAAACAGTGGGATTTCTTTCTCCATGCTAGCAATTTTATCCAATAAACCAGTCGCTGTTAAGAGTATTTGTGCTTATGTCTTCCTGATGTTTAGGAAGTCCGGTTTATACTTTGAGGAAGTGGAAATTGGATGCAATTAAATGCACAGTTGATTCAAGATTATATCTCAATTCTTGAAATCTTAATGGTGGCAAACAGAAGAGGAGGAACACAGTTGGATGGATAGCTAGATGAATAGGTGGATGGATAGACAGATGACTTTAGCATCTAAAGGAAAGTTGTGTTGTGCCCATCACCTAGGTCAGTGATGGCGAACCTTTTCTGGTTCGCGTGCCCATGTCCATTGCCCCCCCCACGCATGCGCACAATGGGCAAACCGGAAGTGCTGAAAAACGCACTTCCGGTTTTCCATTGGGCTGTTTTTTGCACTCTGGAGGGTTCAGAGAAGCTTCCTGAAGCCCTGGAATGCAAAATATGGCAAAAGGGCAAACCGGAAGTGCGTTTTCCGCACTTCCGTTTTGCCATTTTGGCGTTTTTGGCACTCCGGAGGGTTCAGGGAAGCTTCCTGAAGCTCCGGAATGCGAAAAATGGCAAAATGGGAAAAACGGAAGTGCGGAAAACGCACTTCCGGTTTGCCCGTTTTGCTGTTTTTTGCATTCCGGGGCTTCAGGAAGCTTCCCTGAACCCTCCGGAGTGCAAAAAACAGACCACCGGCAAACCGGAAGTGCATTTTTCTGCACTTCCGGTTTGCCGGTGGGCAACGCTCATGTGCCCTCCGCTATGGCTCCGCGTGCCACTTGTGGCACGCGTGCCATAGGTTCGCCATCACGGACCTAGGTATTCCTCAAGACATCAGGCAGGACTGGATTTAGACGTGGTGTGGTCTTAAGTACAGGTAGTCCTCGACTTACAACAGTTCATTTAGTGACCATTCAAAATGACAATGTCACTGAAAAAAAGTGACTTACGACCATTTTTCACAGCTACGACCTTTGCAGCATCCCCATGGTCACATGATCGAAAAGCAGCTTTGGGTCCTGTGGCTTGGTTTTTGCTACTGTATTTTACTGATGATATTAATTATTTTTATAACTGGTGTTTGTTGCAATGTAATTATGAGCCACCTAGAATTTGTGATTAGGGCAGTGTTGCCCTATCAACTAGTCAACCGCTCCGTCAATTCCTTCGAGTCTTTCTTTTTCTAGTTTTTAACAGGCAGGGTAGTTTCTAAAATGAAAATCGAAAGCACAGCGAGCAATAGGAGAAAACAGGCTGTGGGGCTGCCACCCCTCCTTTTCCTGCCGCTTGGCTCCTTCCCTTCAGAGCTGTATCTTTTCCCAAGTGTTTCCCCAGCCCCGAGAGAAAGATACCCGGTCTGAGCATTCTTCCACAAGGAAGGGAGTGGCTTTCAATTTAAGCTAACAACCGGAAGGAAAAAAAAGATGCAAGGAAGTCCCCTCCCATCACTCTGTTTTATTTATTTATTTATTTATTTATTTATTTATTTATTTATTTATTTATTTATTATTATTTTATTTATTTATTTATTTTATTTGTCAAACATGTATAGGATAGTAGTTGTTTGTATAAACATAAGTAAAAAAAGGACCAATAAAAGAGGACAATAGGACAGTAGGACAGGGACGGTAGGCACAATAGTGCGCTTATGCACGCCCCTTACAGACCTCTTAGGAATGGGGTCAGGTCGACTGTAGACAGTCTAAGGTTAAAGTTTTTGGGGTTTGGGGAAGAAACCACAGAGTCAGGTAGTGCATTCCAGGCACTGATCACTCTGTTGCTGAAGTCGTATTTTCTGCAGTCGAGTTTCGAGCAGTTTACATTGAGTTTGAATCTATTGTGTGCTCGTGTATTGTTGCGGTTGAAGCTGAAGTAATCATTGACAGGTAGGACATTGTGGTATATGATTTTATGAACTACATTTAGATCAGATCGAAGGCGACGTAGTTCTAAATTGTCTAATCCCAGTATTTCAAGTCTGGTGGAATAAGGTATTCTATTGCGAGCAGAGGAGTGGAGGACTCTTCTTGTGAAATATTTCTGGACTCTCTCGATTGTATTAATGTCCGATATGCAGTGCGGGTTCCAGGCAGGTGAGCTGTATTCCAGAATTGGTCTAGCAAATGTTTTGTATGCTCTAGTTAGCAGTGTAATATTGCCAGAGAAGAAGCTACGCAAGATTAGATTAACAACTCTTAGTGCCTTTTTGGCAATGTTGTTACAGTGGGCTCTGGCACTTAGGTCATTAGATATGAGTACTCCAAGGTCTTTGACAGAGTGAGGGTCGTCTACAAGTTCATTTCCTCCAAGTTTGTATTTTGTATTCTGATTCTTTTTGCCAATGTGTAAGACAGAGCATTTGTTGGTTGAGATTTGGAGTTGCAGTTGTTTGACCATTCTGATACATGGTCAAGGTCTTTTTGAAGGGTATTCAAAAACACTTTAGATAGAGAATGATTGTCCCACTGGCTGGAGCGTCAGTCTTTTATTCCATCAACAAGAAAGTATATTTTCCTCTGTTTAAAGCAGCATTTGGTAGCTTTAAGATGGGTGGACGCTCATTGAATCTGGCTTCCCCATTGTCTTTACTTGTCAGAAGGTCACAAAAGGAGATCACATAATCTCGGGGGGGGGGGAACTGCAACTGTCATAAATACATGCCAGTTACCAAGCCTTTGAATTTTGATGGAAATGCTGCAATGGTCGTATGTGTGAAAAACAGCCATAAGTCACTTTTTTTCAGCATTGGTCACTCAATGAATGGTTGCAAGTCAAGGATTACCTGTACATCTACTTATTGTGGTGAAGGTGTTTGACTAAAAGAGGGAGGACAGGTTTTTGTAGTGGTGCTGGGAAGTAAAGGGAATCAGTTGTTTATGTACCTGTGCAACCCATGTTACAAAAAGTGGCTGGGCTTTAAATGTATGGATGTAGCCACCATCCTGATTTTTTTTAAATATTCCCCCCACCCGCCCACCCCCTGTGGGTGCCCCTGGATTCAAGCCTGCCCTCAGTCACAGAAATTGGGTCATTCTAATCCCTCTGAATCACCCCATCCTACTTCACAGGATTGTTATTGTAGAGCTAAGATGAAAGAAGAAACGAACACAAGTTGTCTTAAGTCTCTTGGATAAATAGTGGGATATTCATAAAATAAATGAATTAATAACAATTAAAACATTCTGCTCCAGATTGCAAAAATCCTGTTTTTGATACAACTAGGCAAGATACGTTTTGGCCAACCCCAAATCCTGCAACCGTTCTTCATATGTTTTAGCCTCCAGTCCCCTAATCATCTTTGTTGCTCTTCTCTGCACTCTTTCTAGAGTCTCAACATCCTTTTTACATCGTGGCGACCAAAACTGAATGCAGTATTCCAAGTGTGGCCTTACCAAGGCATTATAAAGTGGTATTATCACTTCACGTGATCTTGATTCTATCCCTCTGTTAATGCAGCCTAGAACTGTGTTGGCTTTTTTGGCAGCTGCTGCACACTGCTGGCTCATATTTAAATGGTTGTCTACTAGGACTCCAAGATCAAAATACAGCTGTGTAGTGGAGAAATTCAGCAAGGAGCAGAACTTTATCCTGAATAAGATCTGGACTATAATCTTTCAGACTGGGTTGAAAATCATTGCGTGCGTGTAAATCAGGGGTGGCCAAACTATAGTTCTTTGAGGACCTGTGGACTTCAACTCCCAGAATTCCTGAGCTAGCCATGCATGCATGGCTGGCTCAGGAATTCTGGGAGTTGAAGTCCACAGGTCCTCAAAGAACCATAGTTTGGCCACCCCTGGTGTAAATGGACACTTATTGAAAAATCTGCTTAAATTTCAAACAACATTGAAGCTCTAAAACATTGCTTCTCAAACCCATTCCTTCCTTAATTCCTCCAGGAAGCTCAAACTTCATTCCTTAATTCCTTCAGGAAGCTCAAACTGCCCAAGGAGCTGCTGATACAGTTCTACAGAGGAATTATTGAGTCTGTCATCTGCATCTCTATAACTGTCTTGTTTGGTTCTGCAACCCAACAAGACAGACACAGACTTCAGAGGATAATTAGAACTGCAGAAAAAACAATTGCTACCAACCTGCCTTCCATTGAGGACCTGTATACTGCACAAGTCAAAAAGGGGGATGTGAAAATATTTACTGACCCCTCGCACCCTGGACATAAACTGCTTCAACTCCTACCCTCAAAACGATGCTATAGAGCACTGCACACCAGAACAACTAGACACAAGAACAGTTTTTCCCCGAACGCCATCACTCTGCTAAACAAATAATTCCCTCAACACTGTCAAACTATTCACTAAGGCTGCATTACTATTACTATTAATCTTCTCATCGTTCCTATCACCCATCTCCTCCCACTTATGACTGTAACTTGTTGCTTGTATCCTTACGATTTATATTGTTTCATAGTATGATTTGATTGCTTATTTGTACCCTATGACTATCATTAAGTGTTGTACCTTATGATTCTTGACAAATGTATCTTTTCTCTTTATGTACACTGAGAGCATATGCATCAAAGACAAATTCCTTGTGTGTCCAATCACACTTGGCCAATGAACAATTCTAATCTAATCGCGAACTGCACTGGCTGCCCATAGGGCTCCGGGCGCAATTCAAGGTGTTGGTGATTACCTTTAAAGCCCTACATGGCTTAGGACCAGTTTACCTCCGAGACCGCCTTCTCCAACATACCTCCCTAAGACCGATTAGAGCCCACAGAGTTGGTCTGCTGGTGGTCCCGTCAGCCAAACAATGTCGGCTGGCGGGCCCACAAACGAGGGCCTTCTCTGTGGCGGCACCGGCTCTCTGGAATACACTACCCCCCGAGATCCGCATTATTCCCACCCTGCCAGCCTTCAGAAAAAGCATTAAAAACATGGCCTGGGGCCAATGATTTTAATATAACATCTATTATTCTTGGCCCCATGAGTGCATCATTGGGTTTTTAAATTGTGGCTTTTTAAAAAAAAATGCTTTTAAATGTTTTAATTGTTTACATTATTTTAATCTTGTTCTTAAATATTTTTTAAACTGTTTTTTAGATTTTGTATTTAATATGCTGTGAGCCGCCCAGAGTCCCTCTGGGAGTTGGGCGGCATACAAATCTATTAAATAAATAAATAAATAAATAAATAAATAAATAAATAAATAAATAAATAAATAAATAAATAAATAAATAAATAAATAAATAATCTAATCTAATCTAATCTAATTACCCCAAAACCACTTATCAGAAAGTCCTCATGTCCTTTATTTATTTATTTATTTATTTATTGTTTGTTTGTTCTTCTATGCCGCCCTACTCCCGAGGGACTCAGGGCGGCGTACAACAATTTTATAAGAACATCAATAAAATGGTTTAGGGTTAGGTTTAGGGTTAGAGTTAGGGTTAGGGTCCTTGTTGTGATTGGGTAATGGGTTTGTAGAAATGGCCAATACGAAGTGATTGGATGAAGGGAAAAACAACTCAACTTTTTCCCAGTTTTGGATAATTTACCCAGGTTTGGGAAATGCTATTCTAAAGGGTAGACCTGGGACATCTATCCCTAAAGGAAGTCAGGATTTTGCACAGTTCTTTCTTTGTTAGAAGGACCTGTCTGTCAACTACGTCTTCCACCCTCCCAAGATGGAACAGAACAATTAGGAAACTTCATGCTGTGAGCAGATTTGGCTACCGATCAATGACTTCAGGCTAACTACCTAGCCTTGTAACCTTTTGGGTAGTTACCTTAACACCTGTCTTCCTGTTGCTCACGGAAAGTACCGTCTTTCCAGCATTGTGAAACACAGTGACCTTCGTAAGCACCGATAGTAACTTAGATTTTTTTTCCCTCTGCATTGTTTCCAAGGGATGGTATGGTCAGGAATAAAAGGGTTTCATTGTGCGTTATTTTACTTTGTAAAAGAAAGAAGAATTGTTTCGGTCTCTTTTGTAGTGAGAAGGGCAGGTGTAACTCCAATCTTTTAGCAATTATCTGTATTCTGTGCCTAAGTTCTCCTGGACCATTTTTACAGTGATTCCAAGAGACATCTGAAGAGTTTAATTCTTTTATGCTGGTATTTTGCACAAGTCATTGTAAAACAGCATTTAAGAGCAGAGGAGACCCATAAAATGTGCAAATGGGGCTTCACTCTTCTCGAAGTTGGTCCGAGGATCCATACTACCACCCATTGTTGTCCCTTGGCTTCTGCCATCACTAGAGAAGGGCAAGAACACAACCACACTCCGCAGGGCAGAATTATCGTTGAAATAATATTTTTTTTTAAAAAAAAGAATTCTCCTTTGGGAAACTGAATGAAATGCCTTGGTAAGGCCACACTTGGAATACTGAATCCAGTTTTGGTCACCATGATGTAAAAAAAGATGTTGAGACTCTAGAAAGAGTGCAGAGAAGAGCAACAAAGATGATGAGGGGACTTCATTTACTGTTGTTTGCAGCCTCCCGTGCATTTTACAATAAATTTTCTCTCTCAAAAACCAGCACACTTACTCATAGTGAACCATTGGTTCAATTAATGCTGCAGCATTTGCTTAACCAACATCCCCAAAAAGGTTTTAAAAGTGGGTTAGTCCTGTGGACCATCACAATTTACAATCCCGATGGGTAGGCTCCATTAGAATTAAAATCGAGCTGAAAGGGAACTTGGAGGTCTTCTAGTCCAGCCCCCTGCTCAGGCAGATCCTATAACATTTCAGACAAGTGACTGTCCAGTCTCTTCTTAAATACCTCCAGTGATGGAGCATCCACAATTTCTGAAGGCAAGCTGTTCCACTGGTCAATTGTCCTCACTGTTAGGAAGTTTCTCCTTAATTCCAGGTTTGGAATTAAGAGCTGTAGTGGTGCAGTGGGTAGAATGCAGTACTGCAGGCTACTTCTGCTGATCACTGGCTGCCAGCAGTTTGGCAGTTCGGGTCTCACCGGCTCAAGGTTGACTCAGCCTTCCGAGGTCGGTAAAAATGAGGAGCCAGATTGTTGGGGGCAATATGCTGACTCTGTTATCCGCTTAGAGAGGGCTGTAAAGCACTGTGAAGCGGTATGTAAGTCTAAGTGCTATTGCTTCTCTCCTTGATTGGTTTTCATCCATTGCTTCTTGTTGTGCTCTCTGGTGCTTTGGAAAATAAATTGATCCCCTCTTCTTTGTGGCAGCCTCTCAAATATAGAAAACTGCTATCATGACCCCTGTCCTTAGGACCATAATGGTCTTAAGTCAGGGGTCTGCAACACGCGGCTCTTTCATCCCTCTGCTGCGGCTCCGTCACTCAAAATATACGTCACAACCGCCAATGTGCGACACTCACCAGTACGTGATGTATTGAGTTTTCAACCAGTCTTTTTTTTCGGAGTTCAAAATGTTTTTGTTGCATGCAGAAATAAAAATTTGTTTTCTCTGTAGCAGTTCATTGATTTCATAAATGCAACACACTCTGGTTTTTTTTATACACAGCATAAAGGTAAAAATATATGCAGTGTTATCTCCATTTTAGAGGTCAAAAGGGTTTTGTGGCTCCCGGTGTTTTCTTTTCTGTGGGAAACGGGTCCAAATGGCTCCTTGAGTGTTTAAGGTTGCCGACCCCTGTCCTAAGTAAAAAAAAACCCTACTTGTAATCCTATGTAAGGCTGACCAGTTAAAAATTAAATCAATGCAGGCATGTCAATTCGGCCATAGAACCCATTGCCTGGAAAGACTCTAACCCCGTGATGGCGAACCTATGGCACGCGTGCCAGAGGTAGCACGCAGCGCCCTGATGGCATGCAAGCCATTGCCCCAGTTCAACTCCGCCCCACATGCATGCGCGCCTCCCGCCAACCAGTTTTCGGGGCTCTGCCGTGCATGAGCGGGCCGCGTGCATAGGGGGAAGGGCATGTGCGAGGGGGCATACGCGCGGGGCATGTGCAGAGGGCCGCACACACATGCAGCAAGGTGCATGTGCGGGGGCTGCACGCGCATTGCATTTTGGGGGTTCGGGCGCGCTTTGGGCACTCCGTTCAAAAAAGGTTAGCCATCACTGTTCTAACCCTTTCTTCTGGACGCATCCCACGTCTCGGAAAATCAGGGTTGTGGCTTTGACCTTGCAATTGAAGTCCTATTGTTTTACAGATGTTACAGATGTGACATAGGTTTTAAAAAAGGTGAGGCTGGATCTGCCACCTTGACGTTCAAACCTTTCCTAGATACTACCCCTCCAGGCTATATAAAAAGCAGCACTACTGGTTCCCTTTCTCTGAGGATACATTTAACACAGCCCCAGTATAATGTTCTTTTTTTAACGTAATACATCAATCTTTGTCTCCAGGGATCCCGCCTTGCATAAAATTTTCCTTGTTGGCTGAGGCAAACGGTGCCTTGGGTTAAAGAGGTCTGTTAGAAAGGAGAAGATAATGGGAAAAAACCCCAAATAAATGCTGCATTTTCGCCTGAGCCATATCGAAAGACAAACGCCGTCTGTTTTTTTTTTATATTAAAAAAATTTATTGAGATGATGTAATTACAAGCATTTAAAAATTATTTGCAACTCACTGGCCCTGAGTAAAGGCATTCTTGTTTTGCTTTGTTACATTCATTCAGTTCACTCCCTTAACCCCACACCTCGAAGAAAATAGGAAGCGCCATCTTCAACAGATTATAATTTACTTAAGAAAATAATAAAAAGATTTTTTTTTTAAAAAAAGAAAACAAACGCGACAGCACGATTTCCTTTCGACTTTGCATACGGCCGCAGCTAATTCAACAGAAAACAGTTAAAGAGGTTTCATTCTTAGTTCTCCTCCAAATTCTTTTGAGCTGCCAGCAATTCTCGGTATACATGGGGAATTTCCGAGTGAATTCTTACAAGGGACTCTTTTCCAAAGTTTTCTTTTTACATTGATTTAGCAGACTTTCTGTTCCTTTTACCACTGGCTAAGAGAGCAGGGAAATGCCAAACGTTACAACAGGAAGAATTTTTTCTTTTTCTCTCTTTTTTTTTTACCAAATAGACCCACCGTTGCCCTTTTGAAGGGCAGCCATGCATTAATTGTAATGTGTACTTTGGCTTCAAAGAAACAAACATTGTGACTGAGTTCCCGAATTTGGAAAACAGACTGTTCCAGTTTCAATTTCGCTCACTCTTTAATATCTATCTTTTTTTCCCCTCCCCAGACGCAATATTTTCATAAATTGCTTTTGGCCAGACGCCTGTAGTTTAGATCAGTGTTTCCCAACCTTGGCAACTTGAAGATGTCTGGACTTCAACTCCCAGAATTCCCCAGCCAGCGAATGCTGGCTGGGGAATTCTGGGAGTTGAAGTCCAGACATCTTCAAGTTGCCAAGGTTGGGAAACACTGGTTTAGATGATGGCCTGTGTGGATGAAGGACAAACAACAACACAAACACACATTCCCCCCCATCGTCGTCATCTAACCCCAATATACCAAGACACGATCCTGTTGTCGGATTTCTTGCCTTCTCAAAATTGTAGCTTTTCTTTCGGCGGCGACGATGGTTCCGTTGGGACTGGGTTAGGCTTGACTGCTTCGTAATTCTTTTGGCTAAGAGGGGTATGACGGCTGCTCAGCTGGTCACACTGGATGGAGCTGAAGTCGCTTTGAAGCTTTGGTGGAAAGCAGCAGCTGTAGGAAAGGGACAACACCCTTTTTTTCTGTTTTGTGTGTGTGTGTTACAATTTTCATTTGCTGCCTTTTTAATGGAAGGTATACATTTCCATCAAGGGCGAATTTCATTTCGTTTTGGAAAGAAATGAAAAGCAAAGGATTTTGCTCACCAGTGCGCCTCCATACGTGTGCTCATGGGTCAAGAGGACCCCATCCTTTTTTTATACATGCAGGCTTTGACCACGCAATTTGTCCACAATCTGACCGCTTTAAAAACACCCCCTTCTTGGAAGTCTTTATGGCTAGTTCTTTTTAAGGAATACTCCTGCCAAACATGGTTAAGGAGTCACCTAGCCTGTATCTTGGATTGTGCGTACTCACCATCTTGAGAACCTCAAACGGAACGCTCCCTTTTCAAAAAAGTAAGCTTCTAGCCCTTAACGATTTCAGAAAATAGGCTTCAAAAGCGGCAATGAAATTTCCAAAACAAGAAGCAGGTTTCCGGTGATGGGAAGTGAAATTGAAATTCAAGACAAGCCTTTGTGCTCCTCAACTCGGGAGAAGCAGGCAATATTACACAAAGTAAAGAAAAACAGATGCAAATATACTTCATTTGCCCCAAAGAACCTAGTAATACAGTTCATTACTTTTTTTTTCTGACGCTGTTTAAATTACTGTGGAAAAAGAAATTTGACTTCTTTCATGTACGATTTACATAATCTTGTCCATGGCGGTTATAAAAAAACAACAACACTCTCACATAGCCAGCATTTTGTCATGGCAAACGAACCTCTGCACTTAATGAGGAATAAGTTCATTTGTGGTATAGAGAGAGGGATGACTTCAACCTAGAAGGAGTTTTACAGAACAAAGTTTTCCTACCAACCAAAGGCACATACAAATCTCCTCTTAAGGCTACGAAGCTCATCTGTCGTTGCAGGAATCCAGAACACTGAAACGTAATAAAAAATAGTAGTCTTCAGTATTCACATCCACCTAAGAAATGAGGAAGATGAGTAGAAAACTTCGGGGTGTGTGCGCGTGCGTGCGTGGATAGAGCAGAAGCAAAGGGAATGGAGACAGAGGTCAGCCCCAGAGATTCAATTTCGCCTCTGTGAGCTGTGAAGGCCACTTCCTGGGGAAATTATAGCCACCATTTTGGAAATCCTAAACCCTTCCTTCTCTTTGGAGGACCAACTTTTTTCCTCACAGACCAGAGACAGCTGGCTTGCCCCAACCCAAAAGACGGAGAGACACACCGAAAAGCCATCACACTGACCACACATTCTTCAGCCTTGCAGAGGAAATACCTTTAGTAGCCATCCGGCAAAAAAAAATTCCACCCCCATCAGTGTGGTTTCCGCTTAACCACTTCTCGAAGCTGGACCATCATCCAGAAATCTCCTGCCTTTTTACTGGTTTCGGGAATAGTTTCTCCTATTCGTTTCGGCAGTGCTCAGGCGCCTGGATTCGGTCCATGTGCTTTGAGGAGCCGACACTGGCCAACAACACTCCCCGAACGACGGCACCCCTGAACGACAGCACTCTCTTTCCCCCCGGAAACCAGGAAGGCTTTTTTTGGTATTTCTCATGCTCTAAGCCATGGATTGCAGTCCATGTTCTTTGATCTATCTTTGTGCCGGCGGATGCCGACCGCAAGCAGTTTTGGCCTCTGCAATTTCTCTCTGATGCCTCTTGCCCTCCGACCCTCGACTTTTATTTTTTTTTCCTACAGAGGCTCTCGTGAGAACCTGCACTGACCCACAGTTGTGCTAATTTCCATAGGAAAGCATTTAGAGTTCGCAGCCCCCTGACGTTCTGCTCTACAAAAGGAATTTTTTAAAAAGCCCAAATATTACTTGGACGGGTTAATTAGGAAAAAATAATAATAATAATATATATATATTTATATATATATATATCCCAAACTGACCAATCGAAAACAAAACAAAAAAAATCAAGCCCAAGGTGAGACAGGTCCTAAAAGCCACCAGACAAGAGGGCTATGCTCTCCTCTCTCATCCAGATGTTGTTGCCACACCACCCTTGCCAATCTGTTTCTTCGCTAAGGTGCTTGGAGGTCCTGCCAGTCCAAGATAAATGCCAAGTCCTGGAGCCCTGTTTTCCCAAGCCCAATGGATCTCCAGAGACGGTTTCTCCATAGATCACGGTGAAGGAAGTGGATCAAATCCTCAGCACTCGTCTTCCTGGTAGATCTGCTCATCCAGTTCCTGAGATTCCAGATGTTCTAAGCGATCCGTGCGGCCGCTCATAATTTCATCTGGCGTCTTCATGAACCTGCAGAAACAAAAAGCATGTAAGGGGGGGCAGCAGGGTTTAATTCTTACTTTTTTTTACTGGCATTGGTGTTTCTGCACTGCTTCGGAGAACTTTGGACAACAGGCTTTGCGAGCTGCAGTCAATTTTCTGCTGACCACTACGTTGCAAATGGTTAATTATTTTACCAATCGAAATGGGGAACTCAATTTTCAAACTAACAATAGCGACCAGGCCTATAATGGTGGGAAGAATTTAGGGTTGGCATTCCTAATGACAAGGACATTAGAATACATATAAAAGATTGAGTAGCCAGCCATGATTTATCTGATTAAGGAAACTCTAAAACATGGGTCTCGTACCCCTGCTCCGTGGACTGCCACTGCTCCGTGGCATGCCAGAAACCGGTCCACATAAACAAGCAAAGCCCCATCTGCGTGATACAGGCAGCACAACAAAACCATGGCCCCTCCGGTCTGCAGAAAAACCTCTCCACGGAATAAGTCCACTACTCTAAAAAAAAATGTATATTTTCTGAGTTTATGGGTAGTCCTTAGCGTACGACTGATGGTGAATATATCTATATCTAACTATCTATATCTATATCTATCTATCATTCTATCTATCATTCTATCTATCTATCTATCATCATCTAATTTATATATATAAATATATAAATATATATATATATATATATATATATATATATATATATATATATATATATATATATATATATATATATATATATATATATATATATACACACACACACACACACACACACACACACACACACACACACACACACACACACACACAGCCCTAAGGAATGGAATACAAAACTGACATGTTTAATAAATTCATACCAATAGAAAACTATTTTGGCCTCCCAAATCATCTTTCTACAGTTTTAAAATGATTCCTTCAACAAAAAGCACATTGTATCACAGCCTTACACACAGAGGTGGCTTCCTCCCGGTTCGCACCAGTTCTATAGAACCGGTAGCAAACCGCTGGTGATGTCACGGAGCTGGTTCTGTCGGTGCCGGTCCATGGACGCCGCCATCTTTTTTTTTGAATTTTTTGCTGATTTTTTCTTCTGCGCATGCGCAGAAGCCGAGTTTCTGGCACTGCGCATGCGCCGCCAATCTTGTTTTCAATTTTTTTGGGGGGGGGATTTTTTTGTGAATTTTCAGCACTGCGCATGCACACCTGCACGGCGCAGCCTCGCGGAGAGCAATGCATGTGCAGCCACGCCCCGCAGGAGGAAGCGAACTGGCGGCAAGGTAAGTTAGAACCCACTCCTGCTTAAACAGGTGTCTTTCCAAGGAATAAATGTCATATAGCTGGCAATGTGTTAAAATATAACCGTGGTTCCTTTAACATGCTTGCACATTTTATACTTTAGACCAGCATTTTCTAACCTTGGCAATTTTAAGGTATGTGGATTCAGTTCCCAGAATTCCCTGGCCAGTCAAGAAAGAAAAACACCCCTTTCATCTGAAAGGTTATATAATTCCATTTCGACTACTTTCTAAGTTTAATTTTCCACTTATCTCTTCTTTTAAAATTACGCCTGCTGACAGAAATGCACAGTATAGAACAGTGATGGCGAACCTTTTTTGGTTCGCGTGCCAAAAGGGGAGGGAATGCGGGGGATCACGTGTGTGCGTGCCCACACTCATAATTCCATGCACCCCCACACATGCACGCATGACCCCCCTGCTCCCAGCATGCAATTGCACACCCATTTTTCGCTCTCCCCAGGCTCCAGAGCCTTTCTAGGAGCCTGGGGAGGGCGAAAACGGCCTTCCCCATCCCCTCTGGAGGCTGGAAACAGCCTGTTTCCCGACTCCCAGTGGGCCCAGAAGGCCCGAAAATCAGCCGGATGGTGCACACATGCACGCCAGACCTGAGCTCGCGTGCCCACCGATATGGCTCCGCGTGCCACTTGTGGCACCCGTGCCATAGGTTCACCATCACAGGTATAGAATGTTGATCTATAAATGACTAACTCAGTATTTGTGAATGGTGACCATTCATATAAGTGGTTTTCTTTCTCACAACAGTAACGACATTCACTGTTTATTAGAGCCATCTAGAATGTTTTGTAAGGGATGGACTAATGATTGTTTGTGTTGGCATTGCAAGAAATCAGAGCTCTTTTACTCCTATATCATGGTGAAGTACTTTTGGAGTAATATTAGAATTATGGAAAAACTTTTATTTTTAAGGGCATGCATGGTGTATTAAATTATATGCATATTATTTCAAATTTAACTTGTTCTGAACAAAGAAAGTTTTTAGTGGTCTAGGAATAGCAAAAAGAATAATCCTAAAAAGATGGAAAAATACTCCAGATATAAAAGGATTGGATTTCAGAAACCAGTGATCAAGCAATTTTTTTAGGAAAAATATATTCTGTTTTCCCAAAGGTGCTTTTTTCAGGAGGCAACTGGACTTTCTTGTTTTTTTTTTGAAGACGTTTCGCTTCTCATCCAAGAAGTTTCTTCAACTCTGACAGGATAGTGCAGTGATGGCGAACCTATGGCACGGGTGCCACAGGTGGCACGCGGAGCCATATCTGCCGGCACACGAGCCTTTGCCTAGCTCAGCTCCAGCACACATGTGCACGCCGGCCAGCTGATTTTTGGCTCGCACGGAGGCTCTGGGAGGGCGTTTTCAGCTTCCGGAGGGCCTCCGGGGGGACTGGGGAGGGTGTTTTTGCCCTCCCCGGGCTCCAGGGAAGCCTCTGGAGCCTGGGGAGGATGAAAAATGGGCCTACTGGGCCCACCAGAAGTTGGGAAACGGGCCATTTCCGGCCTCCAGAGGGCCTCCGGGGGAGCGGGGGAGGCCGTTTTCGCCCTCCCCAGGCATTGAATTATGGGTGTGGGCACTCGCGCATGCGCGATAGCACGCGCGCATGCACTTTCGGCACCCAGGGGAAAAAAGGTTCACCATCACTGGGATAGTGGATGCACCTTTGGGACATCCTGTCAGAGCTGAAGAAGCTTCTTGGATGAGAAGCGAAACGTCTTCAAAAGAAAAAACAAGAAAGTCCAGTTGCCTCCTGAAAAAAGCACCTTTGGGACAATCATGACCTGGATGACTGAGAATCTCTATAGACTTTTATATATTCTGTCAATCAGAAAATGTTACCTTTTTTCCCCTCTCTGGAAAAATATTCTTGGACAGGCTTGATGAATACAAAAAATTTAATTACCTTTTTTGATGATTTGTACACTCAAATGAAGTTGGACATTTTTGTCTTTGTCTTTATTTGTTATTGTTTTCGTTTTTCTTTGAGTGGTTACTTGTTTATATAATGTACACACACACACACACACACACACACACACACACGCATGCAAAGAGACTGCCTTCAATAACATAATTAAGTAAAAACAAAAATTCTGTGATCAACAGGACCAAGATGCTTTCACAAAATTTGGAACGC
Source organism: Diadophis punctatus similis (assembly GCA_023053685.1). NCBI lineage: Eukaryota > Metazoa > Chordata > Lepidosauria > Squamata > Dipsadidae > Diadophis > Diadophis punctatus. The sequence goes on along the minus strand of JALIGW010000004.1, from coordinate 76,142,180 downwards.
ACAAAAGCACAAACACACACACACAAAATCACAATTACCTGAACAAAAGTCTTTGTCCTGGCTCCTTTCTGATAATATTTAGTTTGTAGTAGTGGCGCAGGGCACGAGACATTTTCTCGTAGGTCATATTTGTTCGGTTCTGTTCCATTTAAGACAAAGAAAAGCAAGAATTAAAACAAGTTACCAAAACGATAAAGAAAGAAGGGTTGGTTAAACCCTGGTTCTCATTCGCTGTCCCTTGTCTTTGGTTGTCTTCTCTTATGTCAGGCTAGATAACACTGAGCCCGTGAAACTGTATAGTCTACAACTTGGGAGGAAATTAATAAATCAACCTGTGAGATTGGGTATGCTTGATTCTTAAGAGCTCCCACCTCTTTCGTTTATTTATTTATTTATTTATTTTATTTTATTTGGTAGTTTTTCTATGCCGCCCTACTCCCTCAGGACACACTTATCTTAAATATGTAAGCTGTTCAGTGGTGGGTTCCTACCAGTGCAGTCCACTCTATAGCACTGGTAGCGGCCCGCTGGTGATGTCACAGTACCGGTGCGATCAGTTGCCGGTGCCTGGGCGACGCCATAATTTTTTTAAAAAAAATCCTTCTGCGCATGCCCAGAAGCAGAGTTTCCGGCACTGCGCATGCGCTGCCTTCCTACCCCACAGTGAGTCTAAGCAGGGGAGGATGGCTGAGGGAGCGTGTGAGACGCTGAAAGAACGGGCGGCAGGACCTATCTCCATTCCCCTCCCTTCAGCAGTCCGAGAAGCCAGGCCCACTCGGTCACATGGCTGGCAAGCCACACCCACAAAATAAGCCAGGCCCACAGAGTGGTAGTAAAAAAATTAGGAACCCGCCCCTGAAGCAGTTGGACTATTGTAATGCACTCTAGATGGGGCTGCAATGTTCTGGAATGCTTTAAAGACTGAAGAAACTACTTGGACAAGCGGTAAAACGTTTCAAACCCAAAAAAGAAAAAAGTCCAGCTGCCATGACTCAACTTCCAGACTTTAAGGACTTGGCTGTTCAACCAGGCCTTTTTTCGGGCGGGCGGGCAGGGTGTTTGTTGAGCTTTGTTGGTTGTGTTTTCTATCTGAGGGAGTGTGTTTGTGCGGATGTACGGGATTTCATTTCTAGTGTTGTTTTTTAATTGTTTGCTATTTTTAGTGTAAGCTGCCCAGAGACACTTTGGAGTCAGGCAGCCTCTAAATTTCGTAAACAAACGAACAAACAAACAAGATGCTCTTGCGCAGAAGTTCAAAGGGCTCAGCCGGATAGGGCTGGAGGCCTGTCTAGGCATGGCCATCTACCAGTGAGAGGAGGAAGGCTAAAAAAAAAAAAGCCAAGATGGAGGTGGTACCTGCATGATTGAAATTCCACCCTTTTAAACATGTATTGCATATGTGATGGAGTTGGGAGAGCAAAAATCTGTCTCCAAAATTACCTCACTTCTGGGCACCCTTCATACTACTACCACTACTGCTACTACTACCGTGTTTCCCTGAAAATAAGACCCTGTCTTATATATTTTTTGAATCCTGAAATAAGCGCTTGGCCTTATTGCCATGCACTCAAAAGCCCGATTGGGCTTATTATCAGGGGATGATATTATTATTTTATGATATTATATTATTTTGGGGGAAACAGGGTACTAAGTTTGCATGTTGCCAATCCTCCCAGCAAAAAAGCAACATAATAAAGTGACCCAATTCTCACCTGCAAACAGCATAAAATTCATATAATTAAAAAATATATATCAATAAATAGCAATGGCAACATACACAAAAAAAGAAAAAGAAAGGGAGGGAAGGAGGGTGGGAGGGAGGAAGAAAGAAAGAAAGAGGGAGAAAGAGGGAGAGAGAGAGAGAAAGAAAGAGGGAGAGAGAGAAAGAAAGAGAAGGAAGGAAGAAAGGAAGAAGAAAGAAAGAGGGAGAGAGAGAAAGAAAGAGAAGGAAGAAAGAAAGAAAGAAAGAAAGAAAGAAAGAAAGAAAGAAAGAAAGAGGGGGAGAGAGAGAGAGAGAAAGAAAGAAAGAGAAGGAAGAAAGAAAAGAAAAAAAGAAGGAAGGAAGGAAGAAAGAAAGAAAGAAAGAAAGGGAGGGAGAGAGAGAGAAAGAAAGAGAAGGAAAGAAGAAAGAAAGAGGGAGAGAGAGAGAGAAAGAAAGAGAAGGAAGAAAGAAAGAAAGAAGGAAGGAAAGAAAAAGAAAGAAAGGGAGAGAGAGAGAAAGAAAGAGAGAAGGAAGAAAGAAAGAAAGAAAGAAAGAGGGAAGGAAGGAAGAAAGAGGGAGAGAAAGAAAGAGAAGGAAGGAAGAAAGGAAGAAGAAAGAAAGAGGGAGAGAGAGAGAGAAAGAAAGAGAAGGAAGGAAGGAAGAAAGAGGGAGAGAGAGAAAGAAAGAGAAGGAAAAAAGAAAGAAAAAGAGAAGGAAGAAAGAAAGAAAGGGAGGGAGAGAGAGAGAAAGAAAGAGAAGGAAAGAAGAAAGAAAGAGGGAGAGAGAGAGAGAAAGAAAGAGAAGGAAGAAAGAAAGAAAGAAAGAAAGAAAGAAAGAAAGAAGGAAAGAAAAAGAAAGAAAGAGGGAGAGAGAGAGAAAGAAAGAGAGAAGGAAGGAAGGAAGGAAGGAAGAAAGAGGGAGAGAAAGAAAGAAAGAGAAGGAAGGAAGAAAGGAAGAAGAAAGAAAGAGGGAGAGAGAGAGAGAAAGAAAGAAAGAGAAGGAAGGAAGGAAGAAAGAAAGAAAGAAAGAAAGAGAAGGAAGGAAGAAAGGAAGAAGAAAGAAAGAGGGAGAGGGAGTGAGAGAAAGAAAGAAAGAAGGAAGGAAGGAAGGAAGAAAGAAAGAGGGAGGGAGAGAGAGAGAAAGAAAGAAAGAAAGAGAAGGAAGGAAGGAAGAAAGAGGGAGAGAGAGAGAAAGAAAGAGAAGGAAGAAAGAAAGAAAAAGAGAAGGAAGAAAGAAAGAAAGAGAAAGAAAGAAAGAAAGAAAGAGGGAGAGAGAGAGAAAGAAAGAGAAGGAAGAAAGAAAGAGAGAGAGAAAGAAAGAGAAGGAAGAAAGAAAGAAAAAGAGAAGGAAGAAAGAAAGAAAGGGAGGGAGAGAGAGAGAAAGAAAGAGAAGGAAAGAAGAAAGAAAGAGGGAGAGAGAGAGAGAAAGAAAGAGAAGGAAGAAAGAAAGAAAGAGAAGGAAGAAAGAAAGAAAGAAAGAAAGAAAGAAAGAAAGAAAGAAGGAAAGAAAAAGAAAGAAAGAGGGAGAGAGAGAGAAAGAAAGAGAGAAGGAAGGAAGGAAGGAAGGAAGAAAGAGGGAGAGAAAGAAAGAAAGAGAAGGAAGGAAGAAAGGAAGAAGAAAGAAAGAGGGAGAGAGAGAGAGAAAGAAAGAAAGAGAAGGAAGGAAGGAAGAAAGAAAGAAAGAAAGAAAGAAAGAAAGAGAAGGAAGGAAGAAAGGAAGAAGAAAGAAAGAGGGAGAGGGAGTGAGAGAAAGAAAGAAAGAAGGAAGGAAGGAAGGAAGAAAGAAAGAGGGAGGGAGAGAGAGAGAAAGAAAGAAAGAAAGAGAAGGAAGGAAGGAAGAAAGAGGGAGAGAGAGAGAAAGAAAGAGAAGGAAGAAAGAAAGAAAAAGAGAAGGAAGAAAGAAAGAAAGAGAAAGAAAGAAAGAAAGAAAGAGGGAGAGAGAGAGAAAGAAAGAGAAGGAAGAAAGAGGGAGAGAGAGAAAGAAAGAAAGAGAAGGAAGGAAGAAAGGAAAAAGAAAGAAAGAGGGAGAGGGAGAGAGAGAAAGAAAGAAAGAAAGAAAGAAAGAAAGAAAGAAAGAAAGAAAGAAAGAAAGAAAGAAAGGATCACATATGATCCTTCCATTGGTTTTCACCAATTTCCAAACAGCTGTGCTGGGGGGGAGGCAGACAGACTGGGAAGCTCTTCCTCTGAATTGACACATTGAAGGAGGAATTGTGCTATTAAGTCAATTGCCTACTATCAAAATTAGGAGCAGATGCAACCTGCCCATGTCTTTTTAGCCCTCTCCGTCAGCAGAAGGTTGGGGAGCAGAGAAAGGGCTTTGCTGTTGGAAGAGACTACATAAGCAGGCCTCGCTTGAAAGGCATGTACTAGAATTCCTAACCACCTACTCACCAGAGCCTTGAGCTTTGTTTCTTGAACTACTACACTGGACCCCTTGCTAGTGTCGACTTTCCTGCCAGAAATTTGAGAAGGAAAGTCCTCACACCACCAATGGTCCAAAGTAGCCAATGAATCCCACCATCTTCTCCCGATATTTGCAATAAGCACAACCCCAAATAAGGACATGTCAGATCGTCCCCTCCCACAAGATTCCCAGAATGCACTAGTGATGGAAAAACCATGCCCAGAATGGTTCACGTTTTCTGGAAGCAAATCTTCCAGAATGAAAAATGGCTCCCAGAGTTTGTGGTGTGAATGGGGTTCACGGGGAACTCTGGGACAGGAGGAGGGGTTTGCATAGCCCTAGAGAGTCAACCTGACTATTTTTTTCTCGTCTAAGTGTGGGAAATTCCCACATGTTAAGTTAGTAATGCAGAAGAAATGAAATAGGGGAGAGATACCTCTTCTTCTCTAAAGCAGTATTTTTATCCTGATTTTATTTTATTATCTATCTATCTATCTATCTATCTATCTATCTATCTATCTATCTATCTATCTATCTATCTATCTATCTATCTATCTATCTATCTATCTATCTATCTGATCATATCTATTTATCTGATCATATCTATTTATCTTATTCTATTTATCTTATTCTATTTATCTTATTCTATCTATCTGATTCTATCTATCTATCTGATTCTATCTGATTCTATCTATCTATCTATCTATCTATCTATCTATCTATCTATCTATCTATCTATCTATCTATCTATCTATCTATCTATATCTATCATCTATTTATCTGATCATATTTATGTATCTGATCATATCTATGTATCTGATTCTATCTATCTATCTATCATCTATCTGATCATATCTATTTATCTGATCATATCTATTTATCTGATTCTATTTATCCGATTCTATCTATCTATCTATCTATCTATCTATCTATCTATCTATCTATCTATCTATCTATCTATCTATCTATCTATCTATCTATCTCTATCTGATTCTATCTATCTATCTATCATCTATCTGATCATATCTATCTATCTGATCATATCTATCTATCTGATTCTATTTATCTGATTCTATTTATCTGATTCTATTTATCTGATTCTATCTATCTATCTATCTATCTATCTATCTATCTATCTATCTATCTATCTATCTATCTATCTATCTATCTATCTATCTATCTATCTATCTATCTATCTATCTATCTATCTATCTATCTATCTATCTATCTATCTAATCTATCTATCTATCTGCCCTACCTATGCCGGCAGAGGAAGCATACTGTGGGCCGTGTTGGCCTGGGTATTCTGGTCAGCAGGGTCCAGGAGAACAGCCTTCTCTACCATTGTGCCACCTCTTCAGAACATCTGCCCCCCCTTCACATTAGGGGCGGTGGGTAGATTAACAACAGATTCCACCTCTTCCCCCCAATCCTGCTCCTGCCTTCCAGATCTTTTAATCAGGCCACAGAATTTGGATCTTCACAGTATTTTATTTATGTCTTTTAAGTTTTGTATAGTTTTTCTCTTTTTAAGATTGTAAGCAAGCGAGAATTACCCTGTGGTAAGATGGGCAGCCAATACATTTTTACAAACAAACATACATCATGATGATTTATAGAAGATTACAGAATTTCTCTTTTGGTCTAGATCTAACTCCTTTTTTATTTTATTTAGCAGAATCGTTTTTATTCTTTTTCCACTCCTCCCCAATCATTTAATTCACAATCTATGCAAGATTCACCCATCATGTATGCTTTGTACCTTATGGTTTCCCCATAGCCGGGCCAGCCCATTAGGGTCCACTATCCGAAATATTTTGGAATCTCGATCCTCCCATCGGATGAAATTTTCGTACCGGCTGTCGGAGAGCAACTGATAGACGTAATCCCAAAGGAGTCTGCAGTCTGGAAAGAGAACGACAGAAATGTCTTCAAAAGGTTCCTGCCGGAAATGAATTAGTTAATTGGCCACCACTGACCCGCCTCCAGGAAAGATGCCAGAAATTGTCATACGTTACTCTATTTCTCTGCATTGCAAGTACGGAGATACAATTGCTCCTCGCAAAGAATCCCAAACTCATTGACACTAATTATAAAGCGGTATTTTAGAATAAAACCGATCCATTATAAAGACAGGTGCCAGGAGGCGTTAATAGCCGAGATGTGCCAAGAGAAAAAAGAAGCTGCGGTGGCACAGTGGTTAGAATGCAGTATTGCAGGCTAACTCTGCCGACGGCCAGCAGTTCGATCCTGACTGGCTCAAGGTTGACTCATCCTTCCAAGGTCGGTAAGAGGAGGACCCAGATTGTTCAGGGGGCAATATGCTGACTCTGCAAACCGCTTAGAGAGGGCTGTTAAAGCACTGTGAAAAAGCTATTGCTTTTTAAGAGGAAACTGAAAACATGGGAATGTTGGACAAGGTCAACTGCAGATGGTAGCTCCCTCCAAAGAAGAAGAGGGGGTCCCCACAGAGAAGATGCCCTTCCGTGGTGCCACAAAGTGCCAACCTGCAAGATCTGGCGAAGACAGGAAGATCGTCTTTCATGAAGAACCTCGGTATGTTGGTGGCCCAACTAACTGAAGATGTTCAACACCTTCAATGCTGAAGTCCATCCAGACTAGCCTTCTTCAACCTGATAGTCTCCAAGTGTATTGAAGAGCGCCTCCCTTCCATTCTCACCAACAGTCAGCATTATGATACCGATAATCCTCGACTTACGTCAATTCATTTAGCGACCGTTCAAAATTACAACAGCACTGAAAAAAGTGACTTATGACCGTTTTTCACAGTTACTGTGTTTCCCCGAAAATAAGACCCTGTCTTATATTTTTTTGAACCCTGAAATAAGCACTTGGCCTTATTGCCATGCACTCAAAAGCCCGATTGGGCTTATTATCAGGGGATGTCTTATTTTGGGGAAAACAGGGTACAACTTTTGTAGCATCCCCATGATCATGGGATCAAAATTCAGATGCTTGGCAAATTGGTTCATATTTATGACCGTTGTTGTGTCCCGAGGTCATGTGATCCCCTTTTGCGACCTTCTGGCCGACAAGGTCAATAGGGAAGCTAGATTCGCTTAACAACCCCGGGTTGCTAGCTTATCAACTGCAGTGATTCACTTAACAACAGCGGCAAGAAAGGTCGAAAATGGGGCAAAACTAACAAATGTCTCACTTAACAACAGAAATTTTGGGCTCAATTGTAGTCGTTAAGTCAAGGACTACCTGTACAACATGCAGATTTCTCATCCGGATGATTGAGATGGGTGGGTGATGAACAAAGAAGACAATCTGGATTGAAACCTGCAGTGGGACATACTGTGACATTTAATTTTATATCTATCATCTGGTCTGGATAATTCATTGGCCTTTGGATGGAGAACTGGGATATATATATATATATATATATATATATATATATATAGATAGATAGATAGATAGATAGATAGATAGATAGATAGATAGATAGATAGATAGATAGATAGATAGATAGATAGATAGATAGATAGATGATAGATAGATAGATAGATAGATAGATAGATAGATAGATAGATAGATAGATAGATAGATAGATAGATAGATATAGATATATAGATATATATTCATTCTCCATCTTTAATCCAACTGTTTACGGACATTACTTCAATCAGAAAGTGAAATAAAGTATTATATCATAATATATGGGATAAACTACAGTTTGTTATATCGTTGTAAGAAGTTATACCGTACTATAATAGGTTTCTATATTTTTTCTGTCCAAGCCAATTGTACCATCTATCCCACGTTTTATAGAAATCTGTCTCTTCTTTATCCTGAATTTCCATCGTTAACTTGCACATCTCTGCTACTTCCATTGACTTTCCTTGTCAGAAAGTCGCAAAAGGGGATCAATCACATGACCGTCATAAATGTGAGTCAGTTGTCAAGCATCCGAATGTAAATCACCAAACCATGGGAATGCTGCCATGGTCATAAGTGTGAAAAAATGTTCGTAAGTCACTTTTTTTCAATGCCGTTGTAACTTTGAATGGTCACTAAAAGAACTATTGTTAAGTCGAGGACTACATGTATAGATTAGCAGAATCATGCACCATAAACCTAATATGAATTTAGCAATATTTCACTTGCCTGTATCTAACACAGCTTTTCCATAAAAACATTAAAAGCAGAGCAATTATTCTGGAGGCATTACAGTTACATCCCTCGACTGTCGGACTGAATTTTTCTTCTAATATATATTCCAAAAAGGCCAATGAGTTATCGCCGGCTGCCTGCAATTTTGCAGTTCGAATCTCACCAGGCTCAAGATTGACTCAGCCTTCCATCCTTCCGAGGTGGGTAAAATGAGGAGCCAGATTGTTGCGGGCAATATGCTGAACTCTGTAAACCGCTTAGAGAGAGTAGTAAAGCACTGTGAAGTGGTATATAAGTTTAAGTGCTATTGCTATTGCTACCTTCCTTCCTTCCTCATGGCACAGTGGTTAGAATGCAGTATTGCAGGATGACTTTGCCCACTGCCATCAGTTCGATCCCGACCAACTCAAGGTTTACAGCCTTCCATCCTTCTGAGGTCGGTAAAATGTGGAACCCAGATTGTTGGGGGCAATAGGCTGACTCTCTAAAACCGCTTAAAGAGGGCTGTCAAGCACTGTGAAGCGGTATATAAGTCTAAGTGCTATTGCTATCTAGACCAGATTAGTAGGCTGGCTGGAGAATTCTGAGAATTGAAAGCCACACATCTTAAAAGTTGCCGAATTTGAGAAATGCTGCCCTAAAATCCTATTTAGCTGTAGAAATGCAGGGATTCTGGAAGAATAACTTTCTTTTTCTTTTCCTAAATCTTCTTTCCCAAGCTATTTTTAATATGTTTCCTTCCTTGTTAAGAGAAACGGCAGTTTGCATGTGTGGTTAAAAAATAATAATAATCCCAGAACAAAAAGCAGATGGAGAGGCAAGAATTGTATTTCCTTCCCTTTCCTTGTTGCCAATTCCGGTTCAGTTCCGCCCTATCCTGCTTATGGTTAGGATCAACGGAAAACAGAAGTTCTCCTCACAAACCTCTCAAGAGGGTTTTTTTTTAGGGTTGTATTACAAAGAGAATAAATGCTGAAAAATAATTTGAGTTCTGCTCTCCTGATGTTCTATTAGGGCAAAAAAATTGCCTTCTCCTGTGGTAGGACTTGAAGCAATTTTCTACTTCAGGGGTCTCCAACCTTGGCCACTTTAAGACTGGCGGACTTCAACTCCCAGAATTCCCCAGCCCCTTGTTAAACAATGGTTTGCATACTGCTGTTCCGACCAAAGACCTTAGAGTTTAGGACAGAGGTCTTCAAACTTGGCAACTTTAAGACTTGTGGACTTCAACTGCAAACTTTCCATTCTTCAAATTTCTTCAAAATTTCTGTTGCTAAGTGAAACATTTGTTAAGTGAATTTTGCCCCATTTTAAGACCTTTCTTGCCACACTTATTAAGTGAATCACTGCAGTTCTTAGGTTAGGACAGGGGTCCCCAAACTTGGCAACTTTAAGACTTGTGGACTTCAACTCCTAGAATTCTCCAGCTAGCTATACTGGCTGGAGAATTCTGGGAGTTGAAGTCCACAAGTCTTAAAGTTGCCAAGTTTGAGGACCCCTGGTTTAGGAAATTAAAGAAACTGAAGTTTCCGGTCACTATTCCATCCCTGAGTGTCCCCTTGCATCTCTCATATGGAACTAGCTGACTTCCCAATTTCAAGAGGAGGGGGGAAGAGAGGGGGGGGGGGGAGAGAGGGGGGGAGAGAGAGCTTTATTAGCAGAAAAAGGAGAAGAGCTATTTTGAATATTAGAGAACTTTGCCAACAGTTAATTCTGCCACCTGCTTTTGCACTTATCAGCTCTAAATAAAAGAGACAATTTGTCATTCTGAACGCAAAGGTCACTCAGGATAATACAAATTCCCCCAGTGACCGGGGTTTTGTGATTGCGTGACTGCTTCACTGTGCATGCCACAAATGCTAGAGGGTCAAGAATGCCCTAATCGTTTCGGCTAAATCAAGCCTGGAAATAAGAGTTAACAGTGTGATTTGGAAAGAAAAAATATCAAAATATATTCGAATGGCGCCTTTAGATTTGGTTGTTTCTACAGTCTCTTAAGGATGCAGCGCCACGCTGGTGGTGTGAACTTGGAATTGAAGGCCCCTAGATCATAAAAGGACCAAATAAGAAATCCTAGATGTCAGTATCCAAATCACTTTTCCCAGCTGATCGGCTTAGTTGCTGGCTGTCCTCTACACATCACTGGTTTGCTAAGGAAAATAGAGCTGTCACATCTGGGCTGCATGGATTTGGGTGGCCACCAGATGGCAGCAAAGAGTAGTGGCTTTCTCTATCTCCATCTAGTGGTTGCTTATTTTTTTGCAGTCTGATGCAAAAAAACCCAAGGAATCTTATCAACAAGTTGCTACTCCAATAGACATTGCTTCCATGCACACTACAACAGGTGCTTCTATGGGTCTCTCCATTTTGCTCACCTGGCTCCTTTGCACCTCTGACATCTTTGGAACCATCCAACAGTTGTCAATGGTGCTACCAGCCATGGTGAGCATGTCTGAAACTTTCTTGAGGATTGGGCCTAAATCCAAAAACAATGGATAGCCAGTTTGGTCAAGTGGTTAAAGCACCAGGTCTGAATGTAGCTGTGAGTTCAAGTCCCAACTTAGGGATGAAAGCTAGCTGGATGACCTTCAGCCAGTCCCTTTCTGTCAGCCTGACACACCTCATAGGGTTGTTGTTGTGTGAAATATAGGAAGAGGAAGGTGTGTTGGATACGTTTGCTGCCTTGAGTTATTTGTAAAACTAATACAGGTAGTCCTCGACTTTACCAGAGTTCATTTAGGGACTGTTCAAAGTTACAAACAGCTCTGAAAAAAAGTGATATATGATAGTTTTCCCATGCTTACGACCGTTGCAGATTCTCATGGTCATGTGATCAAAATTCAGTTGCTTGGCAATTGACTCATATTTATGACAGTTGCAGTGTCCTGGAGTTGTGTGATCCCCTTTTACGTCCATCTGACAAGCAAAGTCAATGGGGAAGCCAGATTCACTTAACAATTGTCTTCATAACCCGGAGGTCTTCTAACTTGGCAACTTTAAGACTTGTGAACTTCAACTCCCAGAATTCTCCAGCCAGCTGGCTGGAGAATTCTGGGAGTTGAAGTCCACAAGTCTTAAAGTTGCCAAGTTTGGGGACCCCTGATCTGGACTGTGAGCCACCTCTCTCCGCAGCTTCTTTGCTCCCTGAACTGTTTACATTCTGGATGATTGTAATAAAGACAATCACAAAACTGTATGAATGAGTGTCTGAGATTGCTGGCTTGTTTTTCGCGTCCATTCCAGGCACCTCACATCTATGACAAATGCGTGTGGACTATGTTACTTCTAATCTGCATAAAGAACTTGGGAAAACTGGTGCTTGTTTTAGAAAAAAGGAGTCACCAAAGCGCTAATTGAAATGTTGCAGCTAAATTAAAGGCCTTCCCTGCTTTAGCAGAACAGTGCAAGTTAGAAGCTACATGAAACAGAATCTACATGAAATTGGGTGTGAGACATTGCATTCCATCTTAAAACTCTTGTATTCACTAAGAATGACAACCTTTAATTTTTCTAGGCTGGTCTATTTCTCCTTCTCCTTTCCTTAGCCACAATAGGAGATTTATTCCTCTTAAACCACAGCATTTTTATCAGTCACAAAATAAATGTGGGGGTTTTTTTTGAGAAATGTTAGGAGTGGAAAAAAATCAAGAAAGTTTAACGAGAAGGCGAAGGCTATTTATTCTGTCTGAAAGTTTGTCCCAAGTTTTATTAACACAAGTTTCCTAAAACTACAGCTGGCCAAAATAAATAAACTATTTTCCCTTCTTAAAAAGAAGCGTAAATATATTTTTATTCTGAGAAGGATCAGAACTGAGAAAGATCTCAGGAAGACCGCAAGTTGTAGGGACGAATCAAAGCCAGATTCGCTTAACAACATGTGATTCACTTGAAAACTGCAGTGATATGCTAAACCAGAGTTCCCCAACTTTTCCAACTTTGCGGACCGGTGGCGGGAACAGGGACAGAGAAGAGATGGGTCCGTGCGAGTGGCGGGCAAGTGCACAGGCAGCTCCATTTGAGTGAGCAGCAGGCACGCACACCTGCCACAATCCACATGGGCAAATGGAGCATGCGCATATGTGCTCATCCACTACTCAAGCAAGCGGAGATGAGTGTGCGCACTCGCCCACCACTTCCACGGCCCAGTTCCGAATGGCTCAAGATCCAGTTTTGGTTCACAGCCCGGAGGGTTGGGGACCACTGTGCTAAACAACCATGCAAAAAATGGCTACAAAATTATTATTTATTATTTATTTACTTATTTATTATTAGGGTCTTCTATGCCGCCCTACTCCCTAAGGACTCAGGGCGGCGTACAACATTTTAAGAGAACACTAAACAATAAACTTATTTAAAAGCAGTTTTAAAAAGTTAAAAAAGACGTCCAACAACATACATACCGGGGGAGATCTCAGATATAAAATTGTCTCAGACCCCTGCCGGCAGGAAGAGCCATGTCTTAATGGCTTTTTGGAAGGCCAGCAGGGTGGGGATAATTCGGATCTCTGGGGGAAGTTGGTTCCAGAGCGCGGGGCCCCCCACAGAGAAGGCCCTCCCCCTAGGCCCCGCCAGTCGGCATTGTTTTGCTGACGTGACAATTGGGTGAGATTCACTTAACAACCACTTTGCTTACCAATGGAAATTTGAGTCCTAGCTGTGTCTGTTAGTTGAGGAGTGTGTAGTGCATCCCTGCCTTCCCTATTCCCTGGCATAATCCTGGTTCACCTCAGCTTGTAGCTCATTCTGCATTTGGGACACAGAAGTATCTAGCTAAGGCACAGAAGTGTGCAAATGCATCCGTTAGTGAAAACTGTGGGTTTTATTCTAAAGCAGAGGTGGGGAAGTATGGGCCCTTTATGACTTGTGGACTTCAACTCCCAGGATTCCTGGCTGGCTGAGGAATTCTGGGAGTTGAAGTCCACAAGTCATAAAAGGGCCATAGTTGTCCACTCCTGTTCTAAAGAGGCAACCATGATTGGCATGGTTACACCTGGTGGGACCCAGAAGGAGGGCCTTCTCCGTGGTGGCCCCCTCTCTCTGGAACATCACCCCCCCGAGATTAGAATGACCCCCACCCACTTTAGCACTCTTCCGGAAGGTGTTGGAAGACCTGGTTCTGCCAGTAGGCCTTGGGGAACCCAAAGCGGAATGGAGCCCATTAAATGGCTCGTGTGAGGTGCTGTCGTGGGGGCAGGGGGTGATTTTACTATATTAATTTATTATATGACTCTTCTTTGTATTAGTTTTAATGTTTTTGTATGAGGTTTTTGACGGAGGTGAAATTTACCTCACACAAAGGAGAATTGGATCTTTTCCCGGACATCAGGCATTAGAAATGAAACCGCAGTTTAAAGTTCTAAGTAAAAATATTTATTTCGGTACAAAACAATAAATCCTCATTAGTCTACATTTCTGATATAAAAAATCGGTTTTGCTTCGATAGAAGCTAGGAACAGAAGGAATGAAATGGAGAAAGGAATGTGCACATGCGTACAAGAACATATCAATCACGTGCTCAGGAATAAACCATTATATTAGATAGGGATGCTTCTCCCTGCATATACATATAACAGGCAATATAAATCACTGCGTGACAGTTTTATATTCTGTAAGCCAGTGGTTCCCAACCTTTCTAGTGCCGCAACCCCTTAATATAGTTCCTCATGTTGTGGTGACCCCCAATCATAAAATTATTTTCGTTGCTACTTCATAACTGTAATTTTGCTACTGTTATGAATTGTAATGTAAATATCTAATATGCAGGATGTATTTTCATTGTTACAAATTGAACATAATTAAAGCATAGCGATTAATCACAAAAACAATATGTAATTATGCCAGAGCAGAAATTCTCGGGCCAGTCTTTGCCAGAGCACAAGGAATATCATCTTCCACAACAAATCTACTTCTGTATTTAGACTTGATAACCAACAAGTGTACAGCAATATTTCTCAATCTCAGCAAATTTTAAGGTGCCTGGACTTCAACTCTTAGAATTCAAAGCAAAGCTGGCCCCTTAGCTGATGCCGTCAAAACTCGGCCGCCAGGCGTCACAAACGCCTCTCACCGAATGGCACCTCTCCCGACCAATCAGAGAGCTTGGGTGAGTTGAGTCGATATGGCCAAGCTTGTGGCAGTGGGGGGGGGAGCTGAGGATGCCGGGGTGACCCCTGGGAAATGGTTGTTCGACCCCCAAAGGGGTCCCGACCCCCAGGTTGGGAACCACTGCTGTAAGCCACCTTGAGTCGCCATGTGCAAATAGGCGGCAATATAAATTCCCTAAATAAACAAAATAAATAAATGTATTGTACTGACCTGCGATTCTCCCAATTGGCATCGCGTGCTCTTCAGGGGGCGAGACGGACACCATGATGTGGTTCATGAACGCCAACTCTTCGCGGTGGGACAGGTTGATGGGCTTCACCTCTCTGTGGAGCCCATCTTCAGACAACCTCGAAGCTTTGAAGTCAACGGAGTGTCGGGGATTCAGTATCAAGGGGTGCATTATCGGACTGGGCATCAACTGGATGACCCTAGTATTTTCCTGGCGAGGACTGGAAGGCTTCTGAGCTCCTTCTGATGGTGTTGGGCAATGGTTGCTCTCAGCCGGAGACACCGAGAGAGGGTAAGACTCCTGATGGTTGTTCTCCTGGTGTCGCGTGCCCAGGAGCCGGTCAGCTGGCGAGAGGCGACGGATAGTGTTCTCAAGGGGGGACTTCAAGGACCGCTGCTCAGACTCTGGTGAAGGCCTGTGATTGGCGCTGAGGGGTGATCTGGAGCGGTGTAAGAGTTCAATGGTAGGTGGATTGTGATGCATCGAGTCTGTTGACTGTCTTGAAGCTCTTGAGATAAAGTTGTCTGTGAAACAAAGGGGAAAAAAAAGATAAGAAATTAAAAAAATCAGGTGCCATCAAATGGGCCAATAAAACTAGTATATCCACCCTTACAACCCAAGCGTGCAGCCTGTAGGTCCAAGACAGGGGCGGGTTCCTAATTTTTTTACTACCACTCTGTGGGCGTGGCTTATTTTGTGGGTGTGGCTTGCCAGCCATGTGACTGGGTAGGCGTGGGCTCGGGAGCTTGGCAGCGGCCGGAGAAGCGAGGGGGTATTGCCCACCCGCAATGCAGCCCCCCGCAGTGGGAGCAGCAAGACCGCGGCAGCGATTCTTCTAGGAGGCTCTGTCCGGCCTGAATGCTTCTCCCCATTCGATGATCCTAGGCTCCTGCCGCCCATTCCCCCTCCCCATAGCAGCTCGAGAAGCCTCGAACGTGCAAAAATGCCTAGGATCATCACTGCGCGTTCGTGGCTTCTCAGACTGCTGAAGGGAGGGGAATGGAGATATCTCCTGCTGCCTGTTCTTTCAGTGTCTCACACACTCCCTCAGCCATCCTCCCCTGCTTGGACTCACTGTGGGGAAGGAAGGCAGCGCATGCGCAGTGCCAGAAGTTCAGTTTCTAGGCCTGCGCAGAAGAAAATGTAAAAAAAAAAAATTTTTTTTTTTAAATGGTGGCACCCAGGCACCGGCGACCGACCGCACCGGTACTGTGACATCACCAGCAGGCTGCTACCGGTGCTATAGAGTGGACCGCACCGGTAGGAACCCACCACTGGTCCAAGATGAAATAATTAAATCAAAGAAATTGTAACTTAAGTAATAGCTACTCTGGATTTGGTCTCTGGCGTTGTTGGGGTGAGAATAAGATCTCATAGAGGCGATTTAGATCTTTTCTTGGAATTCAGACAGTTAGAAACAAAACCGAGATTAAAAGTCTAATAGAAATATTTATTTCAGTACAAAAACAATAAATCCTGAATAATTACATCTTTGCTAAGAAACACGCCCGTTCAGGTAAACAGCTAAGGCAGAAGAGAATTAATGGTGGTTTAGGAATGCACACATGCGCAAAGAACATCATATCACGTGTTCTGCCTGTATTGGAATGTACCATAATATTAGATAGGGGTGCATCACCCTGCTTAGACATACAACTGACAATATTCACTACGTGATAGGCGTGGAAAAATGTTTGGAAAAGTCTGGGATAGAATCACGCGTGTTGCCAGCCTGCACATGGAAGTCTGAATGAAGCCTATATAATATAACACACACACACACACACACACACACACACACACACACACACACACACACGAATACCAGGAAACACTGTCAAAATTAGGCAAAAATAGTTGCCTAACATATTGTGATGATTAGGGTATAGGGTTTGTGCATCCACAAACACCAACACCAGCCAGCTCTCAGAACTCCTTAATCTCACAACATATGGCCACAGCTTCATCTGGGAAACTATTAGCATCTTACATCAAGCCAAGTCCAAAAATGTTAGGCAATTCCCAGAAGCTGGTTTTTCAGACAAATCAGCCATCAACAAACCCCTAGAGATAAACTATATTTACATACCAGTCAAAAGAGACAATAAAAAAAACCTAGGGAGGAAATAAAAAGACTAGAACATATCCATCTAAGCAGCCCACGCTGAGAGAAGCAGGGATTAATACCAGACAAAAAATCAGGCAGAAAGTAACACTCTAATCAAGGAACCACCAAGGAAGTAAATACACCCTCACCAAATCTGGCAGGGCAAGCTACTGCATATAAGCAGGCAGGAAACCCCCCCCCCCCCCGACTCATTTAGGATGATGCTATTACCAAGTTGGGTAATGAAACATCTGCAAAGAACCAAGTTAACACCAAGTTCACAATTCTACCCTGAGCTACAGATACACTCTTTTCAGCTTGGAAAGTCCTGACTATAAGTCAACAAGACTCATGGGAAGTCTTGAGAACTGTTGTCTAAATACAGGTAGGGCAGGGGTAGGCAAAGTTGGCTCTTCTATGACTCGTGGACTTCAACTCCCAGAATTCCTGAGCTAGCATGATTGGCTCAGAAAGTCTGGGAGTTGAAGTCCACGAGTCATAGAAGAGCCATCTTTGCCTACCCCTGAGGTAGGGAAACAGGTTGAAGAAGGTGTAAACTATATTAGCATGAGAGCTAATCACATTTTCATCCACCGCTTTCCAGCAAACCCTTTCCTAAATGCTTTTTGTGGTCCCTACCAATGAAATAATGGGAATGAAATTAATATTGCACTATAGGCACAAAAATTGAAAGACTCTGAAATGCCCACAACGGAGGAATGGTTGGTGAAGAGGATAGAATTTGCAAAATTGACTTGTTTAATTAGCGAAAACATAATAACTACATTTGTTAATGACTGGAAATCCTTTGTGGACTTTATTTTGTTTTTGCTTATAGTGGAAAAAATGTATGTGATTTATAGGTTTGCTGATTATAAGGGCAGATTATGGAAATGAGTGAGTCATAATGTAATCTTAGAGAGGATAAAATTTAAATGCATTTATTGCTGCAAAGAAGATTGGAAGTCATTCCTTTATATTTTGTCTTTCTTTTCTCCTTTTCCCTTTCACTTCTTCTCACCACTTTCCTTTTCCTTTATTTCCTTTTTCCTTTCGGTGAGTTTATTCTGTAACTGTCAGGCAGTGATTTTATATTGCCTGTTACATGTATATGCAGGGGAGATGCATCCCTATCAAATATAATGGTTTATTCCTGAGCACGTGATTAATATGTTCCTAGTACGCATGTGTACATTCCTTTCTTTTGTTCCTCCCTTCTTCTTCTGCTTATGTAAGGAGCAAGACCTGTTTTTATAGCCAAGATGTGATTTATTGTTTGTACCGAAATAAATATTTTCTACTTTAGTATTTTAAACTGCGGTTTCCTTTTTATAATGTCAGAGTTCCAGGGAAAAGATCTATTTCGCCTCTGATGAGAGTAATTCTTATCTAACAGTAACGACGTCATCGGTAAGAATCAATTGAATATATATATATATATTATCGCGCTGCGTTTTATTATGATGATGTCAAATACCAGGCCTTGTGGACGACGTTGGTATCCTGCCTTTTCAGATTCAAGAAGACCTACACAAGAATGCCACAACACCCCCCAGTGTGAGATGTGGAAAAACTGGGAAAAGACACAACGTGTTGCTATTGCAAGGGGGAAGCAGATCGCACTCTTTTGGGAAGCCAAGACAGGGGCTTTATAGACCCATGTAAATCTTCAAATTTAGTGGAACTGTAATTAGTTCCAGCCCATTTGTGTGACTCCCCTAACCCTGCCCCTTCAGCAGAAAGCGTTTCAGAGCTTTTCCCATTTTCCCCACTGGTTGCAATGGGACTGGTTGAAAGATTTACAAAGCCCCAAGTAACATTTCTGATCCCCCCCCCCCCCGCTGCAATCCCAAGAGGTCCTTTGCTTGAAGACCCCAGGGAGGTCACATCCGGCTCTCGGATTCTTCCAGTGCCTCGCATTGACCTCCGTCTGACTCCAGCCCCCTCAGACGCTCCCCGTGTCCAAAGACAGCACCCACCCGTTTCCTGGCTGAAGCTGGAGAGGAAACGGCCCTGGTGTGGATTTTATGATTCACACAGCCAAAGTCATAAACAAGAAAAGGTCTCTCTTTGTTTCGCTATTTAGGTCAATCTTACCCCAAACGGGCACAAGGAAGTGAATAAAGTCGGGTGCCAAGCCATGCCCCTGTCTGCGGTGACTGAAGAATGTTTGGAAAGCGGGGGGGAGAGAGAGAGCCAATGAGAAAGGAGACATTTTAGGCCCCATGTGTGGCACCGGGTTGAGGCTGTCTGTGGGGAGCAGAGCAAATCAAGGCCGCTGAAAAACAGGCTTCTGGATTCTGATGCTGCATTAGCATCTAAACCAGATGTCAACCCTGGCAACTTTCAGACCTGTGGACTTCAACTCCCAGAATTCCCCACTCACCAAAGTGTTCCCTATTTTTCTACTTACATTTTTTACGTGCTTTCGAACTGCTAGGTTGGCAGAAGCTGGGACAAGTAACGGGAGCTCACCCCGTTACGCGGCGCTAGGGATTCGAACCGCTGAACTGCCAACCTTCTGATCGACAAACTCAGCGTCTTAGCCACCGCGTCCCGTTTTAACTTGGGTTACAGAACCCCAAATCAAAGCAAGTCCAAAGGAACCAATTTCCCCGAAGGGGAAACAGGACTTTATTTAGCTGTTCCAGTTCCTCCACCAGAACAGAGACGCAAGTGAGCCGAGGTGGCGCAGTGGTTAAAGTGTAGCACTGCAGTTCAGCAGTTCAAATCTCACCAGGCTCAAGTTTGACTCAGCCTTCCATCCTTCTGAGGTCGGTAAAATGAGGACCCAGATTGTTGGGAGCAATATGCTGAACTCTGTAAACCGCTTAGAGAGGGCTGTAAAGCACTATGAAGCGGTATATAAGTCTAAGTGCTAAGTGTTAAGTCAAAAGTATTCGGGGAGATGAGATTATCCACCTGTGAACATTTGGTAGAAAGGGTTTTTCTCTCAGTCCAATATCAGAATAAGCTTGATCACACTTTCTCCAATTCATATTAAAAGGCATAAGATTTTGTGAGAGGCAGCTGCCTTCATCAGATACCCAGTGCTAAAATGACGCAGGGTGAAGGAAGCTGCAACTGACACAAACTTTTGCCTTTTAGTAATGTGTGAGTTGGGGGAGAAAAATGCTACCAGCCACCTCCCAAATTTGGGCTACCATAGACTGCCCCAGCTTTCCTTCTACAATTCTTCTCACTGACCAGAAGAATCTACGGCCGCAAGTAAATCCGTAATCCCAATGAAACGCCTTTCCTCAGTTTTTCATTTCTACCAGAGGAGGGAGGCCCTCAAAACATACAGCTTTAATTGTAGGAGCCGGAAATGAAAGAAAAAGATCAAAGAGGTTTTGGAGCGTTGGAGAAGGCGGGCGCCGATGAAGTCTGGCCAAGTATAGGGCATGATGTCTTCAGATGATTGTGGGGGGTGAAAAACAGCTCTGGTTTACAACAACACCGTGTTTCTGGGTCACAAACGTAATCAGAGTCTGCTAATCTCTCAAAGGCAGTTGGCCAACAGAGACATCCATGGTAGGAGGCAATTACCGTATTTTTCGGAGTATAAGACGCACCTTTTTCCTCCCTAAAAGAGGCTGAAAATTTGGGTGCGTCTTATACTTCGAATGTAGCTTTTTCGAAGCTTTTTTTTCCCAGACCTAATGAGGTGCTAACGATCTTCCCGGCTTCCTATTCTCTCCCAAGTTTTTTTCCAGTCCTAAGTCTTTGCAGGCTTGTTTTCATTCCTACTCCCTCTGAAAAAGGCTTTTTCAGCCTTAACCAGAGGATAAAATAATGTGCTGAAGCTGAACAGACTAAGGACGCTAGCCAGATGAATACCTGGTAGGTAGATTTTTCCCCCTATTTTCCTCCCCCAAAACTAAGGTGCGTCTTATACTCTGAAAAATACGGTAAGTCAAGACAACGGCTACAATTATGTTACTGAAGTCCTCACTTTTTTCTAGCTACCTGTCCACGGCAAGGATAGATCCAGGTTTATTTGGGATTAAACTCCCCGTCAGCAATGTTGTCTGAAAAAGCACAAGAGCGTTCAGAGATATCTAATTCACTGCCAATTGAGTCAAAGACATTGCCTCCGTTCTATCAGGCGCATGCAACCAGATCAATTTGTGAAGAATCCAAGTCAGTGACTTTAGTATGTTCCTAGATACACCCACATTACACCAATCCTCCGCGAGATACACTGGCTTCCTATTGGTCTCCGGACACAATTCAAGGTGTTGGTTATGACCTTTAAAGCCCTACATGGCTCAGGGCCAGAGTATTTACGAGACCGCCTACTACCACATACCTCCCAACGACCAGTTAGGGCCCACAGAGTCGGTCTCCTCCAGGTCCCGTCAGCTAAACAATGTCGGCTGGCGGCCCCTCGGGGGAGGGCCTTCTCTGTGGCAGCCCCCGCTCTCTGGAACCAGCTCCCTCCCGAGATTCAGACTACCCCCACCCTACTGGCCTTTCACAAAGCCGTCAAGATCTGGCGTTTCCGACAGACCTGGGACCACTGACCTCTGGTGAGGATAGACGAGGTTGGCCCATGAATATAGCAATAGCACTTTTCTTATATACCGCTTCATAGTGCTTTACAGCACTCTCTAAGCGGTTTACAGAGTTCAGCATATTGCCCCCAACAATCTGGGTCCTCATAAATGATGGATGATTGGGTTTTTAATTGTATTTTTAATTTGTTTTTTTAATATTTTAAAACTTCTATTTCTATTTATATCTCTATTTATATTTCTTGCTGATGTGAGCCGCTCAGAGTCCTTTGGAAGTTGGGCGGCATCGAAATGTAAATAATAAATAAATAAATAAATCCTTGCCGTTACCTTCATCGTGGTTCTGATGCAGCATGACATCTGGCGGCGCATGAACAGAATTCCCAGGGTGGAAGAAGGGAGAAAACAACATATGAGAATTTCTTTGCTTCAAGATGTGCTGAAGAAGCTCATATAACACATCACCTGGAAGAAGAAGAGAAACGCCAACTCAGGAAAATGAATTTTTAAAGACTTTGAGGTCCCTAAAGATAGAAAGGCAGGTTATAATTATTCACATATTTAACTGCATTCATTCTGATACTGCCTAGCTCCCAGGATAATAAAACACAAAAATTCCATGGCTCCTTCCTTCGACACAAAACTATTCTCTCACGCTTGAGCTGCAGAAAAGTATTTACAGGTGGTCCTCGACTTATGACCACAATGGAGCCCAAGATTTCTGTTGTTAAGCGAGACAATTGTTAAGTGAGTTTTGCCCCATTTTATAACCTTTTCCCCCATTGTTGTTAACTGAATCGCCACAGTTGTTAAGTGAGTAACGCGGCTGTTAAGTGAATCTAGCTTCTCTGTTGACTTTGCTTGTCATAAGATCGCAAAAGGTGATATGAGTCAGTTGCCAAGTATCCAAATTTTGATCACATGAGCATGGGGATGCTGCAATGGTCATAAGTGTGAAAAACGGTCATAAGTCACTTTTTCCAGTGCTGTTGTAACTTTGAACGGTCGCTAAATGAAAGGTTGTACGTCAAGGACTACCTCACAGTTGATGGAAGGTGAGATCCATCAAATCAGTTCTTTTAAGGAAAGATGGAGGGAATGCGGCCTTGAGGAAAACCAACTGTTTTTTTTTTTGAAAGCCCTCATGGGCCACTAAAAGACTATCACACAGGAGAAGGTCCAGAACTTTCTTTTCTCATTTCAGAATAAGAAACTGAAGTCACATGAAGGTAGATTCTGATTTAATTTTGGAAATGTAGCAAACTAGGACCCAGATCACTTCTCTCACGTGATCCTGCTCATCTACTCTGTATTTGCTTAGTATCCAGGGGGTATTCAGCCGGTTCGGACTGGTTTGTGCGAACTGGATGCTAATTTTACATCTGGTTCGCCAAACCGGTAGTTGCTAGGACTGGCTGGCTCCGCCCGCTCCTCCCCTCCCAGGAGTCTCCACACGGCCCGTTTTGAATGCCAGGTAAGTGCAGGGCCTGTGCAGT
Source organism: Diadophis punctatus similis (assembly GCA_023053685.1). Classification (NCBI taxonomy): domain Eukaryota; kingdom Metazoa; phylum Chordata; class Lepidosauria; order Squamata; family Dipsadidae; genus Diadophis; species Diadophis punctatus. The sequence continues at coordinate 76,119,481 of JALIGW010000004.1, read as the reverse complement.
TTTTCTGGGAGGGTGAAAAAAGGGCCTACCGGAAGTTCCGGAAATGGGCCAGTTTCTGGCCTCTGGAGGGCCTCCGGAGCTTGGGAGAGGCCATTTTCGCCCTCCCAGAGGCTTGAGGAAAGCCTCCGGAGCTTGGGGAGGGTGAAAAGCAGGCCTCCCGGAAGTGGGCCCATTTCTGGCCTCTGGAGCCCGGAGGAGGCTGTTTTCGCCCTCCCGGAAGCTTGAAGAAAGCCTCCGGAGCTTGGGGAGGGCGAAAACACCCCCCCCCCGTCGTGGTGCAGGAGGTCGAGTAGGTCACGCCCACCATGGCCACGCCCACCCAGCAACTGGGCAGAGAACCGGTTGCTAAAAAATTTTTTGAACCCCACCCGTCAGTATCCCAGCATTTAGAAAACAGCCCTTCTCTGCTAGCCTGACAGACTGACTTTCAGAATTTCAGATAACAAGCCAAAGCACTTTGTGTGGCTGGAGTTAATAGTTTGTGAGCAGCTTTGTAATGTTGTGTTGTGGTTATTTTTAATGCTACAACGTGTCTACTATTACTCTTTAAAAAAATTCTTCACATTTGCTGTATATTCTTTTCAATAACATTATTTGCTGCTCTGAGTATCTTGCGTGAAGTAAGTTATGAATATTTCCAATACATGCATTTCTCACACCATACCAGCAATTATCCTTGCAATAATACAACAATTACCAGAAGTCCAAAGAATTAGTCAAGAATTAATCCTTATCTCATTTTAAAAAAATTGGCTAATTTAATATCTAATAGGTTGTACGAATGCTCTAATCATAATATATCCTACCACCGACAAAATATTCTGTGACATTCCAATTTGCTATCTAGTTAATTGGCCAATAAAATGGACACAGGGTCGGCTGCAAAATTGTACGCAAAAACTAATCTCCAGTGACTCCTTTTCAAATCTGTGGCATGCTACAATATTCATTTTGTACCCTCTCTCCCGCAATATTTTTTATTACTGACTTGGATGAGGAAAATGCTTATCAGGTTTGCAGATGACAAAAATGAATGAGAGAGCTAATACTCTGGAAAATGGAAATAAAATTTGTATGATGAGAATGAATCAAATGTCCATTTCCTCCATCCCACTTACACTCTCCCCCCAAAAAGAGTTTGGAATTGTTTTATTTCTCCTTCACTAGGTCTTGTATTATTTAAAATAATGATCAAAATGGGGTTAATATTAAATGGAATTTGTTTGCTGTTAGGGTTTCCCTACCCACCATCTAAACTAAATCAGGTGGCCTAGCCCATTTCTGCAGTAAGTAAAAATGTGTAACGATAATATGAATGCAATAGAGTTTAATTAAAAATATTGCAGATGTTGATTCTCCACATCTAATCTCTGACAGATGTTGCATTGTTGCCCACTAATGCAGTAAGAGATCACCTTCTTTAATCACCGTATTTTTCAGAGTATAAGACGCACCTTAGTTTTGGAGGAGAAAAACAAGGGGGAAAATTCTGCCTCTGCCTCCCATCAATTTGTTTCCCAGCAAACAGTACAGATGATATACACTGTTTGCTGTGTATTTCTGTGCATGTGTGCCTGATCCATAGAAGTAGCAAAGAATTGGAGAAATGTACATTATGGCAGTATATTAATGCCAGAAATTTTTCTTAAATGTAGTCACACTAACTCCTCCCAATTATTTAAATAGTTCTACTCCAAACATGACTAAGTCAGGGTTTAACTCAGCTGCCTTATCTTAATACTAAAACAGGACACTGTTACATTTCAGACTATACTTGTACAGATGCTGTTAAAATTGATGTGGCTTTCTGGAAGTATACATTATTCTCTGCTATTTAAAAGAAAATACAAAAGCACTGGGCCTTTTCAGAGCAAGCATTTATTTTAAAAAGCTTCTTCATTTTGTTAAGTTGTTAGAACAATAATAAAAGTCTTTAAAAAATAAGTCTAATAATTTGAACATTCTACAGACATTTATAGTTATTGACTTACCTCCTTGCATCCAGTTTCAGCAGTCTGATTAGCACAAGAAAATAAAATTCTGCCTCTGCCTCTATCTCCCAGCAATTTGCCTCCTTGCAGCTTTAGTTTCATTTTCAGTTTAGCACGTGGCCGTCCGTCCTGCAGCCTCACTCAGCTGAGCGTCGGGAAGCTGATAATCAGTTGCGTGGCTTAACAGGCTCTGTTCTGTTTGCTGCAAGGAGGTAAATTGCTGGGAGGCAGAGGCCAAAGGGTGGGGGTGGCTGGGTTGGACTACATTCGGTGTATAAGACGCACCCAAGTTTTTACCCTCTTTTGGGGGGTAAAAAGGTGCATCTTATACTCCCAAAAATACAGTAGTTCTTAAAATTACTTACCAGAATGTGGAGATCTGTATCGGAAGTCCTCTTTGGTTAGTAGCAAGAGAGCTTTGCCATTCATCTCAAAGGTATTGCTGTCAATGGTTCTGAGAGAGAACTCCTTCTCCGCCCACTTTAGCCATTGACCCACATCGTCTCTGCTCCAGTAGATGGGTTGTAAACCTGTAGAGAAATCAACAGAAGCATGTCAACAACAAGATACTTAACAATTGGTGGGCGTGTCCGAAAGCTCGTGATTTTTTTGTATCAGATTAAACAATGGCTGGAAGAGATGTTAATGCAAAATATAGAGTTAAAGTCTGAACTTTTCTTACTGGTTATTATAAAGGATAATTATGACAAGGGAACAATATATCTAATGTTACTGTTAAGGAGTTATTGTGCTGTTAAGCACATACACAGCGAAATGTGTTGTAGTAATGGTGTTGCAGTTTGATATGAATGCTATTCAGTCAATAAACAGAATATCTTTAGTATGTACAAAATAGTTTTTACTTGAATAGTAGCAAAGTTAAATAGGAAGTCCAAGTCATACAGAGTTATTCAGTCAATGCGACGTTTCTTCTTCTTGCCTATCTTTGTTTTAACTCACAAACAAAGATTACAGCTATCACTTAATTCTATACTATCACAGTTAGTTACTCTTCTCTTCACAGCAATTCCACACAGCCATAAAGCAATCTACTCATCAGTAAAGCAGCACAGAGAGTCTTCAATCCGGAACACACCGTCAAACACCACTCATCACACTAAACCACCAACCATAAACCATCAACCATCATAAACCACATTGAGCATGCTCTCTTGCTTGCTTATATAGTAATCATCCACAATGCATTTAAAGCAATATACACATAACAATGATTTGTGGCTTAATCATATATTAACACACCCAATCGTTTGAACAGGGTTCCAACAGTTACATGTCTTAACGGCTGCAATATTGGCATTTGCACAAAAGTGGAAAAATAAAGAGGCTCCCTCAGAAGAAGAGGTACTAAATAAAATATTGTCTTGTGCTGAAATGGACAGGTTTACGCTGGAACTCAAAGATAAAGAGTGAATCGGAATATTATGAAATCTGGGATAAAATGTAGCACTGGTTGGAGATGAGGAGGAATGTTGGGATTAAGGATTATTGACAAGTTGGAAGTGTAGAAATTTTTATGTTAGTACTCTGTGACAAATGGGAATGGAATTGGTATTGATGTAATCTTCACAGATGAAAGAATATAAAATATAAAATATAAAAAAGAGCCGAGGTGGCACAGTGGTTAGAGGCAGTACTGCAGGCCACTTTAGCTGACTGTGATCCGCAGGTCAGCGGTTCAAATCTCACCGGCTCAAGGTTGACTCAGCCTTCCATCCTTCCAAGGTAGGTAAAATGAGGACCCAGATTGTTGGGGGCAATGTAAATATACATTGCTTACAGGTGTAAACCGCATAGAGAGTGCTTGCACTGTGAGGTGGTATATAAATCTCACAAATAAATAAATAAATAAATAAATAAATAAATAAATAAATAAATAAATAAATAAATAAATAAATAAATAAATAAATAAATAAATAAATAAATAAATAAATAAATAAATAAATAAATAATGTGCTTGAATAGTGAAGTTTGTATATATTTATATAACGAAAAGGAACTGTGTTGGTTGTAAGGTAAAACTTGACCGAAATGTTTAAACCGGAAAAGTCACATCATGTCCAGTGTTTTTAATTGTATTATTAATAAAAAAAGCTTTTAAAAAAGATACTTAACAATCCCTTGGTGGAGGCCAGTAGGATGCATGAGTGTGGAGAAGTGTGGGTAATGAAATTAGCATTTCAAAAGCACAAGTATGCAGGTATGTGCATTAAGTTAGAGAAGCTAGAACTCCTGGATTGGAGATATCCCGGTCTTCTACCGCAACACAGATACTGTAGATCAGGGATCCTTAAGAGCCGAGATGGTGCAGTGGTTAAATGCAGCACTGCAGGCTACTGCTAGTTCAGCAGTTCAGCGGCTCACCAGGCTCAAGGTTGACTCAGTCTTCCATCCTTCCGAGGTGGGTAAAATGAGGACCCAGATTGTTGGGGGCAATATGCTGAACTCTGTAAACCGCTTAGAGAGGGCTGTAAAGCACTATGAAGCGGTATATAAGTCTAAGTGCTATTGCTATCCTCAACCCCCGGTCCACGGCATGCCAGCAACCGGGCCTTGCAAACAAGCGAAGCCCCATCCGCGGAATGCAGGCAGCACACAAAACCACGTCCCCTCTGGTTCATGGAAAAATCTTTCTTTACGGGAATCGGTCTCTGCTGCCCAAAACGTTGGGGGCCCCTTGCTGTAGATATTCATCTTCTCCATTTGGCTACTCAAGCTGAATCGTTCTTTTTTTTTTTGGAGCACGTATACATCCTTATTTCTGCAAATGCTACCTTCCAGACAAAGAGCAAGATCAGGGGTGTCAAACTCGATTTCATTGAGGGCCGCATCAGGATTGTGTTTGACCTGGAGGAGAGGGCTGGGGGTGCGTGTCCAGCTCGACATCACTCGCGTGATCAAATGCCACTTTTGCTAGTAGTTTGTTTTGCTAGCACTCTGCCAGCGAAAATGGAGCTCGTGAGGGCCGCATGTGGCCCTCCCGGGCTCCGTTTTCTCTGGCGGAGTGTTGCAAGAGGCCGTCGCAGCAAAAAAATGGAGCCTGGGAGCGCTGCACGCAGCCCTTACAAGCTCTGTTTTCACTGGCAGAGGCACCATGAGCCAGTCCTTCACTGTTTCCAGGGAGGCCCCGCTGGCCAGATCTAAGCATCCCGCGGATCTGGTCAGCGGGCCTTGAGTTTGACACTCCCGAGCAAGATCACGGAAGACGTTCCATACCCTCATAATCTGTCAGGAGAAAATGAACTCTGCCCATAGGTTTAGTCTATGCACTCTGCCCTTAGACTTAAGACTTAGTCTTGGAACCACAGGCAACCCTCAGAGGATCAAGGGGAGGAGTCCCTTGCTTTCACCTGCAGAAAAGGAGACACAATCTTTGAGGTAAAATAAATCAAAAGGTTGAACTTTGTCCGCTACAAATTGGTTTAATACCATTGCTGTACAGAGCAACATGCCACCATGAAGTCCTTTCCAGTGAAGGAGAAATTCAAAACATAAACTTACTGTACATAACAACAGAAAATATTACAATGTACAATGATAAGAGCAAAGCCACTGCCTTCCTACACTTCCTGTTTCTTACTTTGAAAGTCCCATATCTGTAAGGCTACAATGCTGAACTTTGCCATTGTGGTATGATTTTAGTGTCTTCACCTGCAAGCCAATAGATGAGTCTGCAGCTTCCTGATTCCATCATTTCAAGAGATGCAAAGCTAATTGTATTTGTGTCCAGACATATTACATTTTTGGGATCAGGTAGAAAGAATAAATATAAATACACAAAAAAATTGAACTTGCACAAACTGCTACATTTGGAGAACTTCTACGAATTGCAATATTCAATATGGAAGATGGGCAAAAGAAGACTATCTAATGAATCTGTAGGTAGGTTGAATTCAGGGGTGGGTTCCGGATTCCTTTAATGCCGGTTTGCTCAGGGATGCGCTGTGAGGCGCATGTGCAGTACTAAAAAAAAGTTTCTGCGCATGCGCATAAGCAAAAATCAAGATGGTGGCCCCTATGCCGCCACCGAGAGAACCGACTCTGGGGTGTGGCAGGCCTAGGTCGCTGCCGGTTCCAGCGACACAGGCTGCCAAGTTACTACCAGTTCTATAGAACCGGTCCGAACCGGTAGGAACCCACCTCTGATTGAATTAGATGGATATGTGTTTTGATAAAGTTGATTTTCTATGTGCTCAATCAGCTGTGCACAAATTCAACATCAGAAGTCCACAAATACAGCCAACAGGGACATTCATAAATTTAAGTTGGATATGTTGAGAAAGTCTCCAATATCACTGAAAAATTAAAAAAAAATCGGCAAGACAAAGGGCAACATTTGGCCCCCTGAAATGACATCACGCATTGGAAGACGGATTGCTAAAAATACTAAAGATTGCACTTTGCTCTTCCTCTGCAAAACCTTTCTGTTACGAGACAGGTACAAAATTGCATTTCCCTTTTCCTCTTTGAGGTAAAATAAATCAAAAGGTTGAACTTTGCCCGCTACAAATTGGTTTAAAATTAGTGTATGTTTGAAGATGGAGAGATGCAACCTACTGAAGAATTGCTGAGGTCCTTCAAATTAGTGCATGGCTACAAACGGATCAACATTGACTCAAATCAACCGTGCCTCTCCTTTGGAAGGTCAGATACTGCTGCCGAAGTTCAAATACTTTGGCCACCAAATGAGAAGAGAGGACTCACTGGAGAAAACCCTGATGTTAGATTTTAGATTTATTATTAGAGTTGGAAGGGACCTTGTAGGCCATCTAGTCCAACCCCCTGCTCAAGCAGGAGTTCCTACACCATTTGAGACAGATGGCAGTCCAGTCTCCCCTTGAAGGTCGCAAGTGTTGGGGTTCTCACAACCTCCGCTGGCAAGCTGTTCCACTGGTTGATCGCTCTCACCGTCAGAAAGTTTCTCCTCACTTCCAGGTTGAATCTCTCCTTGGTCAGCTTCCATCCATTATTCCTTGTTTGGCTTTCTGGTGCCATAGAGAACAGCCTGACCCCCTCCTCTCTGTGGCATCCCCTCAAGTATTGGAACACTGCTATCGTGTCACCCCTGGTCCTTCTCTTCGCTAGACTGGCCAAGCTCAGTTCCTGCAACCGCTCTTTGTATGTTTTATTTTCCAGACCCTTTATCATCCTGGTTGCTCTCCTCTGCACTTTCTCTAGAGTTTCAATGTCTTTTTTGTAGTGTGGTGACCAAAACTGGATGCAGTACTCTAGGTGTGGTCTGACCAAGGCTTTATAGAGTGGTACTAGTACCTCTCTGGTCCTTGATTGTATCCCTCTATTTATGCAGCTCAGGACTGCGTTGGCCTTTTTGGCTGCTGCTGCACACTGCTGGCTCATATTTAGTTGGCTGTCTACCAAGACTCCGAGATCCCTCTCGCAATCGCTGCTATTGAGTGTGGTTTTGCCCAGTTTGTATGTGTATTTTTGATTCTTCTTGCCTAGGTGCAGAATTTTACTTTTCTCTGTGTTAAATTTCATTTTATTGGTTTGGGCCCAGTGTTCGAGTCTGTCGGGGTCCCTCTGGATTTTGAGTCTGTCCTCTGGGGTGTTTGCTACTCCCGCCAGCTTGGTGTCATCTGCAAATTTGGTTAGTTCTCCTGCTATTCCCTCATCTAGGTCATTTATAAAGATATTGAAGAGTACTGGGCCTGGGACGGAACCTTGTGGTACCAAAGAAGAGAAGGGGACAACAAAGGAGGAGATGGCTAGATAGTGTCATTGATGCAATGAAGATGAATTTAGGAAAACTCTTGAGAGACAATGGAGGACGGCGGGGCCTGGCATGCGACCCTGTGGTCCATGGGATCACAGAGTCGGACATCACTTAGCAACTGTACAACAACCACCACATCATCAGAAGGAAACTTTTTTTACTGACTTTCTCAGCACAAGTAAAATATCTAGATGTTACTTCTGTTAACATAATAACTTGCTGCTTTCTAACCAACTGGGATCCTATGTTAAGCACCCTGGAGCACACTTGATCAAAGAGAATGTCCTTGAAGGACGTGGTTCTGAAAGATGTGGGCCCGGAGTGCCTGAACCAGAAAAGCATCTCCATGCTGGATCCTCTCTTTGATGGAGATGAGCGGTCCAGAAATGCTATACACAAACAAATATGATGTGTCTTTAACAGTGAAGTCATCTGCTGAGATGAGATAGTATTTTAATGAAGGAGCTACTCCGAGTGATCAGCTTCAGGTTGAAGCAATGGAAAACAATGGTGAAGCGCTGGACTTCAGGCTTGAAGAAGCTGAAATGTTTCAAACAAACAAACAAACAAACAAACAAACAAACAAACAAAGGAAGTATTCTTCAAAAGATTTGAAGTGTTAAGGAAGTCATAAAGGTGTGAGCAGACCTAGGGACATGGATTTTGTACCCAGGAATTTTTTTCCTGTTATCTGCACAGTACATTGGGGAAGATGATGAATGGGGTGAGAAACTACAGCTCAGGAGAACAGGGCAAAGAGAATTATGGGATATTTTGACGAACAAAACTCCATCCCTCAAAGTAAGATCTGGGCCATGAAGTCTTCTGCAAAAGTGAAATGACAGTTTTTCTCTTTCAACTGTCGTCCTGAAAGAGCATCTTAAAAGTCTCAGCAGATATCAACATCCAGCTGATCTTGGAATTAAGCATTGTCATGACCGATCAGCTCTTGACAAGGAGAACCACAAGGAAATCCCAAAGTTTAGACTAGACTGGGAGGTGGCAGAAGGCAGCAATGGCAAAAGTACTTAGAAACAAGAAATCAACATGGATGTAGAAACAAGTACTTGGAATAAACTCAAGACCATCTTTACCTTTTCCTCTTTTTTTTTCTTTTTAGCATCTTCTAACAAATAGGCAAGATAAATGGATGTGCGCGCTATGGGGGATAATTAAGATATCTGCGTATGTTACCCGGAGTTATTATTGTCTTTTCTCATGTTCTCTCATGAACTTGTTGCAAATGAATACTCTGCACCCAGACACCAAGCAATTGGTGAGCCTGAGCAACATCCAGCATGGAGTTTGCAAAACGCTTTCACACTCTTTCAGACAACTATTGTTGTCACGGTGTGAATATTGTCAGTTGTATGTCTATGCAGGGTGATGCACCCCTATTCTAATACTCTGGTATATTCCAATATAAGCAGAACACGTGATTTGATGAGTGCGCATGTCCACATTCCTAAACCACCATTAATTCTCTTCTGCCTTAGCTGTCCGCCCGAACGGTCGTGTTTTCTTAGCAAAGATGTAATTATTCAGGATTTATTGTTTTTATACCGAAATAAATATTTCTATTAGACTTTTAATCTCGGCTTTATTTCTAAATGTCTGAATTCCAAGCAAAGATCCAAATCGCTTCTATGAGATTTATTCTCATCGCTCAACAATTGTGATACTTGTGCCAAGGTGGAAAATTCTTCTGTTTGGTTGCAAACCTGGTGGAAGGACAGTATAAAACACTTACAAGGCTGCAGAGGAGATTTGGTTCTCCTACAGCGGGGGTGTCAAACTCAAAGCCCATGGGCCGAATCTGGCCCACGGGGTGCTTAGATCTGGCCCGCGGTGCCTCTGCCAGCGAAAATGGAACTCGGGAGGGCTGCGTGCTCGGTCCACCACAGGCGCCCCCCGACACGAGTGACGTTGAGCTGACCACGCCCATCCCACCCCAAGGTCAAACACAACCCTGATGCGGCCCTCAATGAAATCGAGTTTGACACCCCTGTGCTAAAGTTATTCATCCTGGAAATACTTCATCTTTCCAGGCCAAAGCAACTTATCATCATAATCCCTCTCCTCGAATCTTTTCATGAACTGAGCAGTTTTAACAGGAGCCTCTTAAATTTTAAAGTTTGCAGCAAGTTCTCCAGGCCCCACCACCGATTTTAGTGTTGATGTCCCTCGAATCTTTATTTCTTCCCATCCCATTGCTACGCCTCAGGCAAAAAACAAAACCAAAATAATTTCTCACTGAATTGACAGAGCTCAGATATGAATAGATTGAGGATGTACGCTAGTCTGAGGCTGCACATCTTCCTCTAACTACTAGATCAGGCAAAGATTGAAAGTGAAAAGAGAAGAAAGGCATCCCACAGGGGAGAAAAAAAAGTCAATATGGCAGCCACAAATGTGCCATTAAATCTTCCCCCTTTTTCATGTGCATCAGAACCAACATCTTTGACTTTTTGCATGGCCCTTGCAGATGTCCTTGCTTAAATGCATGCTGCATTGTGTTGTTCCCATTTCATATTTTTATTTCAACAGGGCCAAAACTACAGCTCGTGGGCCACAATTAAAAGGGGGAATGGTTGGATTGCAACAGTATTTACTCATCCCCAATTTCTCCTCCTTCCTTTTCCTTGGGATATATCATAAAACCAACGCAGAAGAGAGAAAGGGAAGAGAAGAGAAGGGAAGGGAAGGAAGGAAAGAAGGAAAAAATGAGCTGAGATATTTCAGAACATTTCAACAAGCGGGTGTCAGAAAGGAGACATTGGGTGGGAAAGTAAACACACACACACACACACACACACACACACACACACACACACACACACACACACACACTGTATCAAATGTGTGTAGGAGCAAATCCTGCACATCACAAGCAAAGGCAGGGGGAGCATTTTGATGTTAATTATAACCCACAAACTCTTGTTGGAGCCACACAATCTTGGCAAAAACACGCCAGCTTTTGAAATCAAGCTAGAAAGGATAGCCACGGGGGCATTTCAGAACAGAAGATTGGAATAAAAGAAAGTGGGTTATTTTGGCAGCCTGGTATTTCAAAACTATGAATCAACTCTCAACCTTTTGAAAGCCATAGACTGCTAACAGAAATAGAGATCTGGCTGTTGGTGCTTTGTTGTTTCCAAGCATTCGGATCTACAATGCCAGACTTATATTTTATTTATTTATTTATTAGACGCTCTTTATTCAACACCACGAGGGCTAGGAACTTATTTTTAAGAATGCATTGCATTCCAATGTTTTAGATAAGGGTGTAATTTTTTTTGATGCTCAGAAGTCCTTTTCTCAACTGAAGATTTTTTAAAATATATATATAGGTAGTCGTTGACTTACCACACTTCATTTAGTGACCGTTCAAAGTTATAACGGCCCTTAAAAAAGTGATTTACTATTATTTTTCCCACTTATGACCATTGCAGTGTCCCCATGGCCATGTGATCAAAACTCAGACACTTGGCAACTGATTCATGTATTTATGACGGTTTCAGGGTCTTGGGGTCATGCGATCACGTCTTGCGACCTTCCAACAAGCAAAGTCAATGGGGAAGCCAGATTCACTTAACAACTGTGGCAAGAAAGGTCGTAAAATGGGACAAAAATCCACTCAACAAATGTTTCACTTAGCAACAGAAATTTTAAGCTCAATTGTGGTCCTAAGACGAGGACCGTATTCGTTAGAATCATGTGAAGACGCCTTCATCCTGCAGTGGATAGACAATGGCTAAAATGATGGTGATGATGATATGTATATAATATAAACCGTGAAAGATGAAAGGCATAGAAAAAGAAATAGGGAATGAAATTCGCACAATTAAAGGTAAAGGTTTCCCTCGCACATACGTGCTAGTCGTTCCCAACTCTAGGGGGCAGTGCTCATCTCCATTTCAAAGCCAAAGAGTCAGTGCTGTCCGAAGACGTCACCGTGGTCATGTGGCCGCCATGACTAAATGCCGAAGGCTCACGGAACGAGGGTGAGTCAAAAAGTAATGCCATTTTCTTAGGACAGGTATAATTACCAACACAGGAACATGTAGCATACATCAAAATGAAGCTGGTCCTCTCTGGATCACACATCCCTACTTCTCAACATAGTCACCGTTTCTCTCAATAGCAATGTTCCACCTTCGAATGAGAGCATGTATCCCTGCCTCGTACAATGTTGTTGACTGTTCTTTGAGCCACTTCTTCACTGCAGTTTTCACTTCCTCGTCACTGGAATAATGTTTGCCTCTCAAACCCTCTTTCATGGGGCCGAAGAGATGATAGTCTGAAGGCGCTAAATCTGGTGAGTATGGAGGATTACATAACTATACAATTATAAATACAATTAGTAAGGTGAAAATAAGAAAACACGAGGTCTCCAATGTCATGCAGATTAGTTTTTCCAACACACATCACTACCTTACTTACAAAGTTATACTTTACATTTTGAAGAAAAAAACTAAAAGTCAGTATTATAGCTGAACCCACTGATCCACAACCTGACTCTCTCCCTTTATTCACTCCTGACGTTGCACAATTTCCATTTCCATGTCGTATTTTCAATTTTACATTTTTTGATATTTATGTACGCACCTTAAAATTGCTGCCGGACAGGTATCTGCGGGTGATGTCTGTCTGTCTGTCAAAAATGTCAAGATGGTGCCTCTGACCTGCAAGTTAAGACCCACTTCTTTTTTTATATGCATGGGCTTGGGTGGCTCTCCAATCCAGGTGCTGGATGCCATCTTGACCAACAAGACAGACACAGACTTCAGAGGATAATTAGAACTGCAGAAAAAACAACTGCTACCAACCTGCCTTCCATTGAGGACCTGTATACTACGAGTCAAAAAGAGGGCTGTGAAAATATTTACTGACCCCTCGCATCCTGGACACAAACGGTTTCAACTCCTACCCTGAAAACGACGCTATAGAGTATTGCACACCAGAACAACTAGACACAAGAACAGTTTTCCCCCGAACGCCATCACTCTGCTAAACAAGTAATTCCCTCAACACTGTCAAACTATTCACTTAGGCTGCATTAATCTTCTCATTGTTCCTATCACCCATCTCCTCCCACTTATGACTGTATGACTGTAACCTGTTGCTTGTATCCTCACGATTTATATTGATTGTTTCCTAGTATGATTTGATTGCTTATTTGTACCCTATGACTATCATTAAGTGTTGTACCTTATGATTCTTGACGAATGTATCTTTTCTTTTATGTACACTGAGAGCATATGCACCAAGACAAATTCCTTGTGTGTCCAATCACACTTGGCCAATAAAGAATTCTAATTCTAATTTTTTGAGCCTTCCCAGATACTCCCAAGTCTTTTTTCTTTTTCCGCTGGACGTGTCTCTAAATTTAGACACCCTGAAATCTGAGTTACGATCTTCTTGTAGAGATGCACAAAATGATGTCATACTAAATGTGATCAACAAGAAGCGAGTAATGTTCTTCTCTCGGTTTCTTTTTCGGAAAGGACCTCATTTAAAAGGCCTGAGAAAAACCTATTGATTTTTTTTTTAAGTCTTGGAGCCCTTTGAGATGAGCAAATAAATCTTGCTAACTTCTGGCCAGAGCTTCCTGGAAGGAATCTTGGCCCCCTTCTGGGACGAGGCTGGGAATCCAGCTCCATCAACCTCCCAGCTGCTGACATAACCCAGGGAACCTGCTGGAAATTTTCCAATTTTCTTCCTGAAACAATGAAAATGAATTGGATCTCTTTATCGCCTCCTCCATTGAACAGTTAAATAAAGGGTAACAATCAGGAGTGGGTTTCCCATTTTGTTGGTACTGGTTCGCCCCGCCCGCCTGGTTCGCGTGTGCGCCTGCCTTCCGCACATGCGCTTTTTGCGCACGTGTGCCTTCCACGCATGCACTCGGCCTCAAAAATGTTAGAATATTCATGACTGGGAGAGCCAGTGGTAACAAGGTCAGCCAATGAATAGGCATAGCAACTAAGTCAGCCAATGAGAGCTAAACACTTCTGAGTCTGTGCAGAGAATCGAAACTGGAACTTCAGCTTGAGGCTGGGTGTGGCTCCACTCCACTTTGAACTCTTCCACTCTGAACTCTGCTGAAATGAAACTAGCTCTCCTGCTTGTGTTTTCCTGTAACTGAAGAAGAATTCTACTTGTGGTATTGTAAATATATATACCGTATTACTGTGTTTATAAAGAAGTTTATGAATCCAGCTGAATCAGTCATCTGTGTGTGCTCCTGGTTTTGAGTTTGCAACAAACGTTAATTAAAAACCATGCCTACATAGGATGGCATAGAGCGGGGGGGCGGGCCCACCTGCAATTTCCGCTATCGGTTCGGATGAACCGGTCCGAACCGTCTGAATAGCACCTCTGGTAACAATGTACTCTGTTCCTTGCAATAAGTAAGGATCCCTTAAATGAGTCAGGATTTCAAAAACGAGCATAATACATACAGTCCCAGGTCTGCAGTAGCAATAGCAATAGCACTTAGACTTATATACCGCTTCATAGTGCTTTACAGCCCTCTCTAAGCGGTTTACAGAGTCAGCATATTGCCCCCAACAATCTGGGTCCTCATTTTACCGACCTCAGAAGGATGGAAGGCTGAGTCAATCTTGAGCCGGTGAGATTTGAATAGCTGAACTGCTGAACTAGCAGTAGCCTGCAGTGCTGCATTTAACCACTGCGCCACCTAGGCTCTTCTAGAAACACTCCCGCTTCAGATGGATTTTACATGTAGTAAAACTGAGCCCAAATTTTTTCTCACAAAGCAAGACAGCTGTTGGGCTTTGCCCCGTTTTACGACCTTCCTCGCCACAGATGTTAAGGGAATCACTGCAGTTGTTAAGAGCTGAAGTGGTGCAGTGGTAAAATGCTGCGACTGCAGGCTGACTGCTAGTTCAGCAGTTCAGCTATTCAAATCTCACTAGGCTCAAGGTTGACTCAGCCTTCCATCCTTCCGATGTGGGTAAAATGAGGACCCAGATTGTTGGGGGCAATATGCTGAACTCTGTAAACCGCTTAGAGAGGGCTGTAAAGCACTATGAAGCGGTATATAAGTAAAGTGCTATTGCTATATTGCTATTAAGTGAGTAACACAGTTGTGAAGCGAATCTGGCTTCCCCATTGACCTTGCTTGCCAGAAGGTCGCGAAAGGGGATCACATGATCCCGAGATAGCGCAACCTACATGCCAGTTGCCAAGCATCTGAATTTTGATCCCATGACCATGGGAAGGCTGCAACGATTGTTGTTTTCTCCAGGCTGAACATCCCATGTCCCTTCAGCCTGTGTCAAGTCCCCCTCATTGATTTCTGTCATCTTCCCCTGGCCTCGTTTCTAATTTGTCAGCCTCACTCTGGAGCTGTGATATTCAGAAATGTCCAGAATAGAAGGAGCATTTAATATTGGTTCTAGAACAGGGGTGACAAACTTGCAGCCCGTGGGCCGGATGCGTCACCCGCTGGCCATGCCCACCCCTATTTTAGCAAAGGGGGAAAGTCGCGATATGTCACGTGACGACAATGTGACGACACAAGTTTGAAACCCGTTCTAGAGGGTAGCAGTTATTACATATTGGCATGCCCAGACAGATGTAAGCAAATCCAAACTTGGTTATTCTTGAAAAGGTAAGTAAGGTCAGATGAGCCAAGCATACAGACTGGAAATGATCAGGAAATACTGGAGTTTTAGTCTAGATGGAGAAGTCAAAAGACATTCTAGACTAGAGGAAGACAAATTGCAAAAACACTTCCTTAACGGTTGCTAAGAAAACTGACTGGCAAAGTCCACCAAGTCGTCATCATTCAAGTTGGAGAATTTACTTTTAAAATCAATTAGGAAGGTGGCCACTGGGACCACTGAGGCCTTTTATGGCTTTCCTTCCTCAAGGATAAAAATATTTAAAATTTCATGTATCTGGGAAGGCTCTGTATTTGAGCTCTTTCAACAATAGTTCTTTCTCCTTGTCTCTGTCATAAAGATCAAATGAGTAGGGCAGGGCAGGGCAGAGTAGAATAGAATAGAATAACAAAACAGAATAGAATAACAGAACACAATAGGTTTAACTTTAACAATCATTGTGTTTTCTTAATGACCCGCCACAGAAAATGTCGTAAAATGGCAGGATCGTTACAGTCTTATGTCATGGACTTCTTGTAATCAATGAAACCCAGCAACATTTGAAGGAGGGTACTTAATGCTGATCTGAATTTCTGCAGCCTAGATACCACAGTGATCTTCACTATCAGGATTTCCATAAATTGCTTTTGCACCTGGTAACGAATGCAAAACCCAAAGGTGGGAATGAATGAATAAGTAAGTAAGTAAGTAAGTAAGTAAGTAAGTAAGTAAGTAAGTAAGTAAGCAAGCAAGCAAGCAAGCAAGCAAGCAAGCAAGCAAATAAATAAATTCCAATCCTGAATCTTAAAATAATGTTCAACTGCCTGCAATAGTTCACTTAATATTCCTGTTTTTCCAACCTCCCCTTTTTCAGTAAATGAGATGGAGAAGAGGATCGACATTGCAATTCTAAGCAACATAGGCTAAATCTAGATCTAAAGGGAGTTTGGATGAAAAGAGGGGGGGGGGGCTTGCCTTGACTTACCATATTTTTTGGAGTATAAGACACACCTTTTTGCCCCCCAAAAGAAGGTGGAAATGTCGGTGCGTCTTATACACCCAATACAGCCATTTTTGGCCTCCCGAAGCCCCGCCCCCACATCCCATTTTTGCGAAAAACGGGCAAAAATGGGGGCGTTTTTGCCTTCCCCCACCCCCTGGAAGCGCTCTGCAGGCTTCCCAAACCCTCTGCATGCCCTGTTTTTGCAAAAAAAAAAAAAAAAAAAAAAAAAAACCAAAAAAAAAAAAAAAAACCAGCCGAAAAACGGGCCATTTTTCACAAAAACGGGGGTGTTTTTGCCTTCTAATTACCCCATCTAGCATGACTGGAGGAGGAATTCTGAGAGTTGAAGTCCACTAGTCTTAAAGTTGTCAAGTTTGAAGACCCTTGGGTTTGGGGTTAGGGGTGCAAGGTTCTTCAAACTTGGCAAGTTTAAGACTTGTGGACTTCAACTCCCATTCCTGAGCTAGCATGACTGGAGGAGGAATTCTGGGAGTTGAAGTCCACTAGTCTTAAAGCTGTCAAGTTTGAAGACCCTTGGGTTTGGGGTTAGGGGTGCAAGGTTCTTCAAACTTGGCAAGTTTAAGACTTGTGGACTTCAACTCCCATTCCTGAGCTAGCATGACTGGAGGAGGAATTCTGGGAGTTGAAGTCCACTAGTCTTAAAGTTGTCAAGTTTGAAGACCCTTGGGTTTGGGGTTAGGGGTGCAAGGTTCTTCAAACTTGGCAAGTTTAAGACTTGTGGACTTCAACTCCCATTCCTGAGCTAGCATGACTGGAGGAGGAATTCTGGGAGTTGAAGTCCACTAGTCTTAAAGCTGTCAAGTTTGAAGACCCCTGGGTTGGGGTTAAGGGTGCAAGGGTCTTCAAACTTGACAGCTTTAAGACTTGTGGACTTCAACTCCCATTCCTGAGCTAGCATGACTGGAGGAGGAATTCTGGGAGTTGAAGTCCACTAGTCTTAAAGTTGTCAAGTTTGAAGTTTGTAAAAAATATACATGGTTGTAAAAAGTGTACATGGTTGTAAAAAGTATACATGATTGTAAAAAGTATTCTGCTACACTGGTATTTTATTAAATAATATATTACTGCACCATTTGGTTCAGAATACTTTTTTCCTTGTTTTCCTCCTCTAAAATCTAGGTGCGTCTTATACTCCGGTGCGTCTTATACTACGAAAAATACAATACTTTGGTGTAACTGCGTTGCTAACCTTGCCCCCCCCCCCCCCGTTAAGTAGGCCAGTCCCACTAAGACCGAGAAAACGGTTACTTCCTTGCTTTTGAAAAAATGACATTTGGACCGGGGACTTCCCGCTCTTAGCCAGGAAAAAAAAAAGAAAAGAAATAACAGAGTGGAATGGGGAAATGAAAACGATAGCAAAAATAAGGAAGAAGGAAATACGATAAAGGCATTCACTGCAGGGGGGAGAATGGAAAAAAACTTAAGTTAGCAACATCAAGGCCAAGTTAGAAGTCAGGAAGAAAGTTTGTTAAGTGGGGCCTCTCCAATACACAGCGGCAATGCAGAAATACAGGTTGTCTTTGACTTACGACAGTTCGCTGAGTGACGGTTCCAAGTTACAATGGTGCTGAAAAAAAGCAATTTATGGCCATTTTTCACACTTATGACCGTTGCAGCATCCCTATGGTCCTGTGATCAAAATTCAGACGCTTGGCAACAGGTTCATATTTATGAAGGTTGCAGCGGCCCAGAGTCATGGGATCAACTTTTGTGACCTTCTGACAAGCAAAATCAATGGGGAAACCAGATTCACGTAACAACTATGTTACTGATTTAACAACGGCAGTGATTCACTTAACAAATGTGGTAAGAAAGGTCATAAAATGGGGCAAACCCACTTAACAAATTTCTCACTGAGCAACATCATTTTTTGGGCTCAATTATGGTTGTAAATCAAGGACTACCTGTACCTCCGGGGCAATCCATTAGAAAGGGTAAAAGCCCCACTGGAAAAAGTAATAGGAAAAGGCTCCTTTAACTGAAGAGCAACTCTTGATGTTGTTTTCCTGGCAACAGGATTTGTCACCACCTTCTTCTGGGCTATTATTCTGACCACTGGGATTTCCTGGTGGTCTCCCATCCCATTAGTATTCATTTCTAACTCAGCTTAGCTTTTTCAAGCCCATGTCAAGGAAATGCTGCTGTTTCCCCCCACCCCCACCCTCGGTTACAGGTAGTCCTCGACTTATAACCACAATTGAGCCCAACATTGTTGCTAAGTGAGACATTTGTTAAATGAATTTTACGATCTCTCTTGCCACAGTTGTTAAGTGGATCATAATATGGTTCGTAATTCACTTTTTTCAGTGCCGTCGTAACTTCGAACAGTCACTAAACAAACTGTTGTCAGTCAAGGATTCAAAAAGGAATTCATCCTGGTCTGAACAGGACATTTGAGACTTTCTCAGCTATCTTCTGACAAGCCAAGTCAAATGAGGAAAGCTGGGTTTGCTTAAAGACTGTGTGATTCACTTAACAAGCTCAGTGATTCACTGAACCACTGCGGCAAAACAAGATTGTACAATTGGGCCCAACTCACTTAATGACTGCCTTGCTTATCAATATAGTGGGCATAATTTGAGGACTACCTGTAATGAAGGAAGAATGTTGGGAAGCACAGTTCTAGGAGTAAGAGAGTCAGGAAGATGACCCTGACAGAGAGATGCAGGAACCATTACCTAGGCCAGAGGTCTTCAAACTTACCAACTTTAAGACTTGTGGACTTCAACTCCCAGAATTCTCCAGCCAGGTATGCTGGCAGGAGAACTCTGGAAGTTGAAGTCCACAAGTCTTAAAGTTGCCAAGTTTGGGGATCCCTGACCTAGGCAAAAGAGATTCAGGCATTTCTAAGTCAAGGACAACATTTGGAAGCAGCTCAAACCCTAATTCACTGAGGCGTAAGGAGGACCAACTCAATCTCAAGATTCTCTCATTTTACTCTAGCGGTGTCAAACTCAAGGCCCAGGGGCCAGATCCGGCCCAGGGGGTGCTTAGATCTGGCCTACAGGGCTGCCCTGGAAACAGCGAAAGATCGGCCCGTGGTACTTCTGTCAGTGAAAACAGAGGTCGAGAGGGCTGCATACAGCCCTTCCCAAGCTCCGTTTTCGCTGGCAGAGGGTTGCAGGAGGACGTCGCAGCCGGAAACAGAGCTTGCTCGAGCCGTGCGTGGCCCCCTCAAGCTCTGTTTTTGCTGGCAGAGGGTCGCAGGAGACTGTCGCAGCCGAAAACGGAACTCGGGAGCCCGTTTTCTCTGGCAAAGCGCTCAGGCCACCACAGGTGCCCCCGACACGAGTGTCGTTGAGCTGGCCACGCCCA
Source organism: Diadophis punctatus similis (assembly GCA_023053685.1). Lineage (NCBI taxonomy): Eukaryota > Metazoa > Chordata > Lepidosauria > Squamata > Dipsadidae > Diadophis > Diadophis punctatus. The sequence goes on along the minus strand of JALIGW010000004.1, from coordinate 76,099,768 downwards.
TCCTGGCGACGCCCACCCCAGCTCCCTGAGATCAAACACAACCCTGATGCGGCCCTCAGTGAAATTGAGTTTGACACCCCTGTTATAGTCAATCTCAATCAAAGTACGTTCAGCTTTCCTTTGGAGTTGATTTCCTGGTCTGGTGAACCTGCTAGGACTCAGGCCAAGACATGCAGTGGGTCTGTTCCCAACCACAATGACTCCAATGCGACGTCGTTCCCTGGCAAACTTTCAATATTAATTCCGCCCACTGGTCTCTCGGATGTCCCAATGCTCCTTTCATCGTTTGTTCCTTGGGATAGACTGAACTATCAATTTCAGAGTTAAAGCTGAAACAAGCCGAGGTGGCGCAGCGGTTAGAGGCAGTACTGCAGGCCACTTTAGCTGACTGTGATCCGCAGGTCAGCGGTTCAAATCTCACCGGCTCAAGGTTGACTCAGCCTTCCATCCTTCCGAGGTAGGTAAAATGAGGACCCAGATTGTTGGGGGCAATATAAAATATACATTGCTTACTGGTGTAAACCGCTTAGAGAATACTTGCACTGTGAGGCGGTATATAAATCTCACAAATAAATAAATAAATAAACCACTGTGGGAAGAAGAACTGAAAACAGCCTGTGAACCCAGCAAAAGGAAGAAGCAAAGAACCAGTTTTAAGGCCCCGTTGCAGAGGGGGGTTCCTCACGGTTCGGACTGGTTCTATAGAACTGGTAGTAACTTGGCGGCCTGGGTCACTAGACTTGGCAGTGACCCAGGCCTGCTATGCCCCTGAGCCAGTTCTCCCGGCGGCACCATAGGCACCACCATCTTGTTTTTAGCTTCTGTGCATGCACAGCTTTTTTAAAGTACTGTGTGTGTGCGCCCCAGCGGCACGTCCCTGAGCGAACCGGCAACAAAGAAAACCGGAACCCACCCCTGCCCCGTTGGCCAGGCTCAACCATGGTTAGGGTACGCACTGAGGGCAGTGACTTTGGAGAGTCACATTCCTTTTGTCCCAATGATCCTGTCTACACAACGATTCCTTCCCCTGAACTTGGATGCAACTTCTTGCACACTTCTCAGACAATGGGGGTAAAACCCCTCAGAGCTGCTCTCTGGCTATTGAAAATCTAAATTAAGCTGTGTAGAAAATATCAGAAGCTTCTGCTAGGGATCCATACAGGATCCTTTCTCTAGCGATGTGTTTGGTAGGGTTTTTTTGGCAGGGAGGAGGCGCGCATGCAAGGGAACTAGATTGCACGTTCCTCCTCCTCCTCCTCCTCCTCCTCCTCCTCCTCCTCCTCCTCCTCCTCCTCCTCCTCCCTCAGTCTGTGGAAAAATTGTCCTCCACAAAACCGGTCCCTGGTGCCAAAAAGATTGGAGACCGCTTGCTGCATATGACAGCCATATAATATTAATTATTCTAAAATCCTAACAAACAATAACTAGTCTTGCAAATTGCTTTGCAATTCTTGCTGTCGTGGAACGAGGCCCAGCATTCTAATTAATTAAATCAATGAGTCAAATTCCTACAGAAATAGTACAAAAATGTAACTATAACTATCCCATAACTGCTCACAAGGAGCTCCCTAGCCCAGCACTTCCCAAACTTTTGGGAAGCAGGAACCAGTTCCACAGAGATTTTGCCATGGACTGGAAGGGGCAAGATTTTGCGTGCTGACTGCATCTCCCAGATGGGACTCCGCTTGCTTGTGTGGCCCGGTTGCTGGCATGCCGCCGGCCAGTGCTAGTCCACAACCCGGAGACCCCTGCCCTAGCCTACTTTCGAAAGTCTCTCAGCATCTCAACCAACATCACCAACCAAGGGATCCAGAAGCCCCAACGATATTACGTGCATCACAACTTAACTGTGCAAGGCACCAATTGTACAATATGTGCAATGAGGCCAGCCATCCCATATTTCCCCCATTCCCAACCCCTCTTGGATGCCCATGCCGGACACTTTTCCTATAGCAGCAGCAACAACGAGCAACTTGGTGGGACGAGGGTGGCAGTTCTTGAAGCCATCATCTACCAAAATCAAAGACTTCTCTAAAGGTTAGAGCTAGGCCTTAGAGCAGCAATCCCCAACCTTTCTGGTTTGGTGGCCTGAAAGTGGGGTGGGGGGAGAGAACCGGGTCGCATAAGTGGCAGGCCGGCACATACTTGCATGCGTGCGCAGCTCAACTTGAGCTGCACGCGTAGGCACATGTGCCGGCCCACCGCTTGCACAAATTGAGCTGTGCGTGTGCATCAGCCCGCCACTCGCACGGCCTAATTCCGACTAGGCCGCAGCCTGGTAGTGGGCCGCGTCCCAGGGACTGGAGACCCTTGCATTAGAGAGTAGGGCATTTATCCCATGCAGACAACTACCATCTTGACTTAAAATTTTGACTTTCCCTGCATATGTCCTTGATTGTTACCATGGAAGCATGGTTCAAAAGAGGGAAGTCCGATCTTCAGGAAGAATCATCATTTATTATTTATTTATTTATTAGTGACATTTACCGTATTTTTCGGAGTATAAGACGCACCGAAGTATAAGACGCACCTTAATTTTGGGGGAGGAAAACAAGGGAAAAAGGCCTCTGCCTCCAAGCAATTTGCCAAACAGCAAACAGCACAGATGATATACACTGTTTGCTATGTATTTCTGTGCGTGTGTGTCTGACCCATAGAAATAGCAAAGAATTGGAGAAATGTACATAATGCCAGAAAGTTTTCTTAAATGTAATCACACTAACTCTTCCCAATTATTTAAATAGATCTACTCCAAGGTAACTAAACTCTAATACTAAACAGGACACTGTTACATTTCAGACTATACTTGTACAGAGCTGTTAAAATTAATTAAAATTTCTGGAAGTATACATTATTCTCTATTTAAAAGAAGATACAATAGCATTGGGCCTCTTCAGAGCAAGCATTTATTTTAAAAAGCTTCTTTATTTTGTTAAGTTGTCTAGATTTACAGGGATCTCCAACCTTGGCAACTTTAAGACTTGTGGACTTCAACTCCCAGAATTCCACAGCCAGCAAAGCTAACAAAGCTGGCTGTGGAATTCTGGGAGTTGAAGTCCACAAGTCTTAAAATTGCCCCTGGCTCTAGAACAATAATAAAGCAGTCTTTAAAAAATAAGTCTAATAATTTGAACATTCTACAGACATTTATAATTATTCACTTACCCCCTTCCATCCAGTTCAGCAAAAAATAAAAATCTGTCTGTCTCTCCCAGCTATTTGCCTTTGTAGTTAGTTTCACTTTCATTTTCCCAGGTGGCAAACCTAATCAGCTGTCCATCGGGAAACTCCTACTGACTTGCTTGGCTTTACAGGCTCTTCCCTCTTTCCTGCAAGCAGGTAAATTACTGGAAGACAGAGGCCAAAGGGTGGGGGTGGCTGGGGCTGCATTTGGTGTATAAGACACACCCAAGTTTTCACCCTCTTTTGGGGGGTAAAAAGCTGTGTCTTATACTCCGAAAAATACGGTATATACCGCCTCACAGTGCAAGCACTCTCTAAGCAGTTTACACCAGTAAGCAATGTATATTTATATATATCATGCAGGCTTTTCCACGCTCCTTCTAACAGACCCTTCGGGTTTCATAGCTGACAGGCTATAAGGAAGTCGGCCAGCCCTCTGCAGCTGCTGCAACCTGAGATTTCAACCACTGCTATTATCTGGCCTTCCCAGCATCTGGCTTTTGACAGGAAGCTTCCCCTGCCTTTTCCGTCACAGGAAATTTCCTGTGGAGGAAACACTTATCAGGCAAACAAAGAGCTTTGGGGCATAACGAAAACAGTCAGTGGCAAGCTGAAATAGCATTTAGGTCATTCTGGTAAGGCGGCTGAATTTATTATTCAGTTCCAGGAACAGAACAAGGAAGTGGAGTTGGAGGTGATCTGTCTTGATAGAAGAGGAAGCATGCAAGTGAATTCCTGGCTCTGGACTATATTTCATTCCAAATTATATTTGCATCCATATGTGTCAGGCGATCTGACAGCTATTCGTTAATTTTTAATTCTCCAAAAAAAGCAGAAGAACCATCACTCCAAACATTTAGAAGAATCATTTCCAAAATAAACCAATATATATAAAAAAAAAAACCCCACCCTCTTCTTAACTGCTGTGACACACTTCAAGGAGACTTCTATGCAGTCAATCCCAAAATAAGAATGAATTAGTTCAACTGCTCTTTATAATGAGAAGAGAAATTCCGCTAAGCCTGCCTGCAAGAATTGGGGGATAAGTTGGTATTATGAATCTATTCCCAGCTAAAGTAAGAATAAAATATTCTAGAGTTAAAAAGTCAGCAAAATTTTAGAAAGCTGGACACGGACGAGGCAGGTTCTTCAGAATCTCAGATTTTATTATTCAAACAGACGTCAGCCTTATGGATCATTGGCTGATAGGTTTAAAATATTTATTAGCTCTTTTTTTATGTTAAAATGCTTCCATGGCTCATGGTTGAGAGGATGAAAAACAGCCATAATTAACCGAGTACCCTAGTCACAAACTTCACTGTTACTAAAACATTTAGCGCAAAGTAAGAACAATCAATATTATGAGGGGTTGAGGCTCAAATCATTACAGTTTGGAGCCTTCTGGAATGTTCCTCAGCTTCCTGAAGAGCTCAGTTGGACAACACTGAATAACTGCAATGGTGACACTACTGTGTCCTCCTTTAAAGTTCTTACACTGTGAAAGGACAGAAGCCAAGATGGAGACTTAGCAGCATTTCATCATCTTTGTTCCTCTCACTTATCATTACCGAACATTCATTGTTCTCAGCTCTTCAGAATATCAAGGATTTGATACGGTTTGAGGACTAAGTCACAGGGCAAAGAGTGAAACAGGATTATTCAATTCCCTAGATCAGGGGTGGGCAAACTATGGTTCTTTGAGGACCTGTGGACTTCAACTCCCAGAATTCCTGAGCCAGCCATGCATGCATGCATGGCTGGCTCAGGAATTCTGGGAGCTGAAGTCCACAGGTCCTCAAAGAACCATAGTTTGCCCACCCCTGCCCTAGATATGTTTCTCAACCTTGGCAGCTAGAATACCTGTGGACTTCAACTCCCACAATTCTCTAAGTCTGCTGGCTAGGGAATTCTGGAAATCGAAGTCCACATAGCTTTAAGTTGCCAAGGTTGAGAAACACTGTTTTAAATCTACTCATCTACAGTAAACAAAAAAAAAAAGCCAAACTAGCAGAAGAAACATGTTCAAGAAGAGCAGACAGGAATGAAATAATGGTTTTAAAAGATCTTTTTGGCTCAAGATTGTCTGGAGCAACATGGCTTATGGGTTTTAAGCTACAATTAGTGGATTACTGAATTCCCCACACATTTGATAAGCAATAAAAAAAAAGAATGTATGTTTATGAATGCTGAAGACGGAACAAGGAAGGGATCTCGTGTGTGTCAAAGGTGGATGTAGAGATTGAGCTGCTTTTACTGGGCTGCAAAAAATCTCCCCCATTTACCGTATTTGCATCCATAATGCTGAATAACTGAAAAAGGAGCATTCAGCAGCAAGAGCTTCTACTGTATTGATTCCAACAAGCTGGCAAACTGTCCTTTTAAGGAAAGTTTCCCAGGAAATTGGCAAGCTGACTTGAAGAAGGCTGGAAAACATATTCCCTAAGCGTTTGGGAATTTTTCCACTCCATGCAAGGTGACCATAGGTGTCTGAAGTCCTGTTTAAAGTATCCCTTGTAAAAACAAACCCATTTAGTCATGATTTCCTTGAGCTCTGCTCTGTTGGTGAGGGACAAGAGGTAGGTTCCTACCGGTTCTAACCGGTTCTTTAGAACCGTTAGTAAACCGGCGATGGCGTCACAGAGCCGGTTCTGTCAGTGCCAGTCCGTGGGCGCCGCCATCTTGGATTTTGCTTCTGCACATGCGCAGAAGCAAATTTTTGTTTCTGCACATGCACAGAAGCTATTTTTTGTTTTTTTGTTTTTTATTAAATAGTCTTTATTAATTATGTAAAAAAGACAAACAAACATACAAACAAACAAACATACAAACATGTATAAACATATGTATATATAAATAGAGTAACAAATATCTTTGAGTATAGAAAACATTGAACATTGAACATACATGTCAACCATCTCGTCGACACTATCCTTTTACAGCCTAGTGATACAAAAACATGTTTATTCTTTATAGTTATTATAAACCGAACAAATCCCAACTACGTTAAATCTCATTAATAAAGTATTTGAATGCGCAGAACTTAGTAGGAAATGCAAGACAAAGATGACTCTGAATTCTATAAAACTTGGGACAGGTGGTATAATTGGCTTAACCAAAACAAATATCAAAAATTGCTATAATTATGTGTCATGATCTTAGACAGTATAAATAATAACAAATGTCTACTTTTTCGCAAAGACCGGAACAAACTATCGGAATGTATACAATTTTACAAGGTTTTAAAATATTAATCAAGCTGAACAAAAGAACCACTGTTGAAAAAGGGAAAATTGTTTTATTGTAATGATAATAGACTGAACATAATATAATAAGAGAAAAGAATAAGGAAAATATTGGAAGATATAAGAAAGATAATGATGTAAATAATAACTATACAGAAGCTATTTTTTGATTGCTGCGGGGGTGCGTGCCCGGCGCAACCCTGAGCAAGCCGGCAGCAAAACAATCCAGAACCCACCCCTGTGAGGGACCAACGGAGGCATGAAGTCCTGCAGGTTTTTTTTTAAATTCAACCGTCAGCCTCCTTTCATCTCCCTGAATCCAGACTGAGCCTTCCTCTGCAACCTAGTCAGGTGCATGAGCCAGAGTGAGGCTGACCGGCCCATAACTTTAATGCACCAAATATCTGTCCATGCAACAAATTATTCTGTCCTTCTTTGGCTGCCAGGAAGAAGTTCCTTTCGCGAGGGAAGAATCCAGCCACAGTTTTTCTGGCTTCCTGGCCGTCAGCAACATCTACCACAAATCTACAATTCTGATTGATTGTCCATGCAAAATATATTTTTGGGGGGGGAGACGGGGGGGGAGAAAACTGCATTTCAAACTCTATTTCTGAACTGTCCCTGGATAGACTTCTGACAATGCTCATCAGCCCTCCTTTTTTCTGCCCCTGGCGTGCTCCAACTTCCCTTCACCCACCAAACTGCAGCTGTGGTCAAGAGCCTCCTGCCAGCAAGCCCACCGTGCCCCCCTCCACAGGAAGTTCCAAAGATCTCTTCCTGTACAGGAAATTTCCTGTGGTCCAACAGACATTCCTGTTCGCTTTTATCACCCCCGTGCATTTGTCTTGGCACAGGGCAGGTCTTCAGCATGAAAGGAGCCAAGAATAAAAAGCACCCATAACTGGGAAAGGAGCATTTTTTTTTTGCTGGCCTCTCTTCTGCCCACAGAGAGAGGTTTTGACACAAGGGTCACTCCCCCTTTGGTATTTTTAGCCGGCAGGGTTGTGGATTAGGTCTGCTTGAGCAACTAGGAGCTTACATGTGGAAAATGGGGAGGAAGAACCAGAAATGGCCTGAGGAAGGCTAATAAACTGAAATCTGACCCCCATCAGGGGCACCGTGATTCTGCTGAATCAAGAACTGGTGTTGAATTGCTGGATGAATATTTTTATTTCTTTCGATTTATTATTAATTTTTATCCCAGCATCGTTGCTTCATAAGTAACTCAAGGCAATGAACATACCGTATTTTTTGGAGTATAAGACGCACCTTTTTCCTCCCTAAAAGTGGCTGAAAATTTGGGTGCGTCTTATACTTGGAATGTAGCTTTTTTTTCCAGCCCTAACTAGGTGCTAACAGATCTTCCGAGCTCTTACCTTGCAGGCTTTTTCATTGTTACTCTCTCCAAAGAATGTTTTTCCAGCCCTAAGTCTTTGCAGAATTTTTTTTCATTGCTCTACTTGCTCCGAATAAGTTTTTTTCTAGCCCTAACCAGGTGCTAACTATCTTCCCAGCTCTTACTGGCTTGCATGCTCTTTCATTGTTACTCTCTCAGAAAAAGGTTTTTTAAAGTCCTAACCAGGGGATAAAATAATTTAACATATTAACAGAGTTGGAAGGGACCTTGCAGGTCATCTAGTCCAACCCCCTGCCCAAGCAGGAGACCCTACATTTGCCTAAGGACACTAGCCAGATTAACACCTGGTAGGCAGATTGTTTTCCCCTATTTTCCTCCCAAAAAACTAAGGTGCGTCTTATACTCCGGTGCGTCTTATACTCCGAAAAATACGGTACTTACTATTCCTTCCTCCTCGTATTTTCCGCACAGCGTGAGGTGAGCTGAGTTAGGCTGACAGAGGGACTGGCAAAAGATCACCTAGCCAGCTTTTATGCCTAAGGCAGGACTAGAACTCACAGTCTCCTAGTTTTTAGGACAGCAAATATCACTACAACTAAACTGGCTCTCTATTCTATACTTTTCCTTTTAAGCACCAGGTTTGCAGCCCCAACCTGTGGTGGGTGTGTCAAGATACACCCACGTAACACCCATACTCCGCCAGCTGCATTGGCTGCCCATTGGTCTCCGGGTGCAATTCAAGGTGTTGATTATCATCTTTAAAGCCCTACATGGCTTAGGACCAGGTTATCTTCGGGACCGCATCCTACCTCATACATCCCTACCACCAGTTAGGTCCAACAGAATCGGTCTCCTCTAAGTCCCTTCAACCAAACAATGTCGGTTGGCGGGCCCTAGGGGGAGGGCCTTCTCTGTGGGGGCTCAACTCCCCCCAGAGATCCGAATCATTCCCACCTTGCTGGCCTTCCGGAAAACATTAAGACATGGCTCTTCCTGCAGGCGGTGCTAGTGTGGTTTTTTAAAATCTTTTTAACTTCTATTTTACTATTGTTGTCTTATTGTATCCTGCCGCATACCTCCCTACGACCGGTTAGGGCCCACAGAGTCGGCCTCCTCCAGGTCCCGTCGACCAAACAATGTCGGCTGGCGGGACCTAGGGGGAGGGCCTTCTCTGTGGGAGCTCCCTCCCTGTGGAACCAACTTCCTCCGGAGATCAGGACCATCCCCACCCTACTGGCCTTCCGGAAAGCAATAAAGACCTGGCTCTTCCGGCAGGCGGGGTGAATGAGATACTCTTTTTAACTTTTTAACTTTTGTATTTTCTGTATTTTAATTATTACATTGTGTATTGTTATATATTTTAATGAATTTTTTATTTTGTATTGGATCTACATGCTGTGAGCCGCCCTGAGTCCCTAGGGATTGGGCGGCATAGAAATCCAACAAAATAAATAAATAAATAAATTGTATGTTTTGATAGTATTTGGTTGTTTCTTATATAGGTGGCGCAGTGGTTAAAAGCAGCACTGCAACCTTCAGTTGATTGCTAGTTCAGCAGTTCAGCTGTTCAAATCTCACCAGGCTCAAGGTTGACTCAGCCTTCCATCCTTCCGAGGTGGGTAAAATGAGGACCCAGATTGTTGGGGGCAATAGGCTGAACTCTGTAAATCACTTAGAGAGGGCTGTAAAGCACTATGAAGCGGTAAAGCACTATGAAGCGGTATAAGTGCTATTGCTATATGCTGTACGCCGCCCTGAGTCCCCAGGGAGTAGGGCGGCCTATAAGAATCCCAAATAAATAAATATATAAATAAATAAATATATAAATAAATAAATAAATAAATAAATAAATAAATAAATAAATAAATAAATGAACGAGTAAGTAAGTAAGTAAGTAAGTAAGTAAGTATTGGGGAACCACAGAACTGGCTTTGGATTCTTTGGATGGGGGGGCAACATGCTTGCATTCTCCTCAACTTAGATCAATGCATCAATTATGGATTATGCTGGATAATCTTTCCAGATCTCCTGCCACCGATGATGTCCAAGCTAAATCATTGCCAGGTGCTGCTCACAGAAATCTGTTGGAAGGCCAGAACGTGAGTTAGGGCTTCCGGATCAGAGCACAATTTTATAATTTTCTTTTGGATCCAACTGATCTCCAAGTTCAAAACAGTTCAAGGGAGACCTGCTCTCCTGGGCAAGTGGTCCAGCCACATTCTTGCCCAGCCCACCTTCAAAGTACAGGATACATATCATAAAACTACCTATCAAAATAGCCAAAAACTCTCTCTGTGAAAATGCAAGAGCTATTGGCAAGTCACAGAACCGGAGAAAAATTTATAGAGGGAAACAAGGGCCAACTGATTGTCTCTAAGATCTGTTGCAAGGCCTCCTGGAGTTGAGTTCAACTAGGACAGGGGTCGGCAACATTAAACACTCAAAGAGCCACAAAGATCCTAACCGGAAACCCCCCCATTCAATTCTGGAGCCGACCGGATGTCCGTTTCTCCCACCATAGAGTCTCCCCCTAGTGCGACGTCCTTTTTCCTTTACCTGTCCTAACCGAAAGCCCTATCAATTGTGCAGCTGACCGGCGACAGAGAGCTGCAGCAGAGGGATGAAAGAGCCACATGCGGCTCCAGAGCCGCAGGTTGCTGACCCCTGAACTAGGAGAAGTAATTGCTATGAGGTCTGCTTAAAGCAGCTGTGTTTCTACTTTTCTTTCTTTCTTTCTCTTTCTTTCTTTTCTTTCTCTTTCTTTCTTTTTCTTTCTCTCTCTCTGTCTGTTGTTTATATCTCACCTTATCTTCATAAATAAGGTGGCGAACATGCCTAATACCCCTTCCCCCTCCTATTTTCCCCACAACAACAACCCTGTGAGGTGGGATTGAGCTGAGAATGAGTGAGTGACTGGTCCAAAGTCATCCAGCTGGCGTTTCATGCCTAAGGCGGGACTTGAATTCAGAGTCTCCTGGCTTCTAGCCCGCTTTGCCTTTCAATCTCTGAGATTGAATGTTTGCTTGCCATGTAGCATCTCTTGCTAGGCCACCTTCAATCTGCCTTTCTAAATATCCCCTGGCTATTTTTTCTCTGGCTTCTTTATCAGACTTCCTTGTTAGTTCTAAAGCTCTTTCTCTCAAGCTCTAATTATTACCTTCCTTATTCAGTTTGAATACAGAACATCAGGGGGCTTAGAAAGCCATGCCCTAATTTATACAGAGGGAAGTTGGAGCTGGTTCTGCCTTTGCTTCGGAAATCTTTACAGCTATTTAATTTTCCGACAGGACTTTTGTCTTGACCTCCCCACCCTCCTTTCCCATTCCTTAGGATTTTTTTGTCAGCAGTTATTTCCTTGTTTGTCAATTCTCTCCATCTTCCTCTTATTCTCAAGCACAATGAAATATTTCTCATTTCAACAACTGACAGACACACCTTTGCAGGGTTGTCTGACAGAAAGGGGGTCAAAGAAATCAAGATGGCGACCACACAAAATCCCTTCTAGTCAACATTTTGACTTTAAAAAAAAAACATTGCTTCCCGTGGAAATCTTTCACTTTCTGGACAATCCTTTCTGCTAAAGTATAACCTGACAGAGACGAAGGCACTGGAAATGCAAAAGTAAAAATAAAAAAATAAAAATTCTGGCCTTTTCAATCAGTATGTTTGTGTGTATGTCTATCTGTCTGTCTATGTACGGAGGTAGATGTGAAGAGGAAGGACCCAATTTTAATAAATGGAGGTGTTTACTTTGGGATGTAAACATCTGGTTTTCGCTGTGTGAGCAATCTAATTCTAGATCAGTGTTTTCCAACCTTAGCAACTTTAAGATGTGTGGACTTCAACTCCTAGAATTCTCCAGCCACCAAGCTGGACTACAGACATCTACCACTTCAGGTTATTTTTAAGGATACCTACAGGATGGGATGAGTTCACAGCACATTCCGTGGACTAGAAATAAATATAACTTATGCTACACTTTGCAGCTAGCAATGACAGAGGGTGAAATATTTCTTTTACTTATTCTAAGAAAGTATCTATGCTGCCCTAATCTTTCCTCTCTGGAGGTTCACAGCAGTTAGAAACAGCAGAATAAAAGCACTACAGCCATCCATCACAATAACAAAAAAAATAGAACAAAATAATAAATATTTATTTATTTATTTATTTATTTTGGTGGATTTCTATGCCGCCCAATCCCTAGGGACTCAGGGCGGCTCACAGCATGTAGATCCAATACAAAATAAAAGTTCATTAAAATATATAACAATACACAATGCAATGGTTAAAAATACAGAAAATACAAAAGTTAAAAGAGTATCTCATTCACCCCGCCTGCCGGAAGAGCCAGGTCTTTATTGCTTTCCGGAAGGCCAGTAGGGTGGGGATGGTCCTGATCTCTGGAGGAAGTTGGTTCCACAGGGAGGGAGCTCCCACAGAGAAGGCCCTCCCCCTAGGTCCCGCTAGCCGACATTGTTTGGTCGACGGGACCTGGAGGAGGCCGACTCTGTGGGCTCTAACCGGCCGTAGGGAGGTATGCGGCAGGATGCGGTCCCGAAGATAACCTGGCCCTGAGCCATGTAGGGCTTTAAAGGTAACGACCAACACCTTAAATTGGATCCGGAGACTAATGGGCAGCCAATGCAGCTGGCGGAGGATAGGTGTTACGTGGGTGCATCTAGGTACACCCACCACAGCTCGCGCACCTGCATTTTGCACCAATTGCAGTCGCCGGACACTCTTCAAGGGTAGCCCCATGTAGAGCGCATTGCAGTAATCCAGCCGTGAGGTGATAAGGGCATGAGTGACTGTAAGAAGTGCCTCCTTCTCCAAGTAGGGTCGCAATTGGTGCACAAGACGTACTTGTGCAAAGGTCCCCCTAGCCACAGCTGAAAGATGTTGTTCCAATTTTAGCTGTGGGTCTAGGAGGACACCCAAATTGCGAACCCGTTCTGAGGGGGCTAATTTCTCCCCCCCAAGAACCAAGGAGGGACAGTTGGTCGAGTCCTTAGGAGGCAATATCCACAGCCACTCAGTCTTGTCAGGGTTAAGCTTTAGCCGGTTCTTCCCCATCCAGACCCTAACATCGGCCAGGCAGCGGTCCATTACGTCTACGGCTTCCCCAAATTGAGACGGGGTGGAGATGTACAACTGGGTATCATCAGCATATTGCTGATACCTCACCCCATGTCATCGGATGATCTCACCCAGCGGCTTCATGTAGATATTAAACAGGATGGGCGAGAGGACCGAGCCCTGTGGCACCCCACATAGTAGGGGCCTAGGGCTCGACCTCTGCCCCCCTGTCAACACCGACTGCGTCCTGTCAGAGAGGAAGGAGGAGAACCACTGCAAAACAGTGCCGCCCACCCCCACCTCTCCGAGACGACGCAGAAGGATACCATGGTCAATGGTATCGAAGGCCGCTGAGAGGTCAAGTAGCACCAGGATAGAGGAATAACCCCCATCCCGGGCTCGCCAGAGATCATCCATCAGGGTGACCAAAGCCGTTTCCGTACTGTAACCGCGCCTGAAGCCAGATTGAAAGGGATCCAGAAAAATAAACATAACTGGCAACGCAACTTACTTAGTAAGTATCTCTAGAAAGCCCAATTACTCTACGACGTCCTAGGCTGTTGCATTAGCCCTGAAAAGGAAAATTCTAACAAGCTGCATGCAAATTGTTAATAAACACATTTACTATTTTGAACATTTCTTCTACACTTCTAGGAGGCAGTAAGAATTACATGTATCGTTCTTCTCTTTTCCAAGTTTTCAGCTGGTGTTGTCTGTATATCGCACAGGTAATCTTTGACTCACAACCATTTGTTTAATGGCAGTTCAAAGTTCCCGAGGCATTGAAAAAAAGTGGCTTGCACTTATGACCATTGTTAGCATCCCCACAGCACATGATCAAAATTTGGATGCTTTGCGACCAGCATGCTATTTACAATGGCTGCATCGTCCTGCAGTCATGTGATTGCCAGAGGAGGAGGAGGAGGACCTGGAGGGGGGCAGGGGAATGGGGGAGAAGGAGGAAGGGGAAGGGAAAGGAGGAAGTGGAGGGGACAGGGGAGGGGAAAGTGGAGGCAGAGGGGGGGGAGGAAGGAAGGAAGAAAAAGGAAGGAAGAAAAAGGAAGGAAGGAAGGAAGGAAGGAAGCAAGCAAGCAAGCAAGCAAGCAAGCAAGCAAGCAAGCAAGCAAGCAAGAAAGAAAGAAAGAAAGAAAGAAAGAAAGAAAGAAAGAAAAGACTGCTTCAGATCATGGGTCTGTACCAGTAGTGGGTTCTAAAACCCTTTACTATTGGTTCGTGTGCGTGCTCGCGCATGATGCTTCAGCGCATGTGCAGAAGCGTCCTGGGCGGGTAGGCGGAGCCTCCCGCCGCCGGCGCTACCGGTTATTAGAACCAGGCCGAAGCGCGAGCAACCACCGCTGGTCTGTACTTCCCTGAGAAACACATTCATGTCAGCTACAATTACTTGTTTCCCAGAACTGGTCATAAGAATTTTTTACAGGACCTCTGTCATATCAAGATTCAGCTCAGTTTATTGGTCCTGGTGAGATTCTTCTTTGCTTGCGGGCGCTCACCTAAAACCAGTTCAACCTCTTCTGACACAGATACCACTTTAAGTGACCTTTAACATTCTACTAAGTGCTCAATAAAACAAGCATTATTTTCATGTTGTCTAGAACAGGGGTAGGCAAAGTTGGCTCTTCTATGACTCGTGGACTTCAACTCCCAGACTTTCTGAGCCAATCATGCTAGCTCAGGAATTCTGGGAGTTGAAGTCCACGATTCATAGAAGAGCCAACTTTGCCTACCCCTGGTCTAGAAGAACAGAGCCTTCCCAGGTAAACCAGACAGGAAACAAGACCAGATGAACTAATTCTACTTTATTGTAAGGCTACATTAACAAAATCTTGCAAGTACAAATCTCCTAACATCTCTTTTACAGCCTGAGAAAGGACGTTTAGGCCAGGGGTCTCCAACCTTGGCAACTTTAAGCCGGCTGAGGAATTCTGGGAGTTGAAGTCCACAAGTCTTAAAATTGCCAAGGTTGAAGACCCCTGCTTTAGGGAGCTGGGGGATCCCCAGTCCCTTATCCAATTGCTCCTATCCAATTCCCAATTGCTCCTATCCAATTCCCCCACCATCTCGGGATCATTCCCATATACCGTTAGAGAGAGGAAGAATTCTAGGTTTCATAAATATTTTCTGAAGATTCAATAAAATCTGAGTGTGTTTAAGTGAAGATTTGGAGCTGGGGAGGATGAGCCTATTAGCACAACTGGGAAATTTTGTTCCAAACCAGTGTATGCTAGAAAACCAGGCAGAAAATATCGTAAATTATTATTCTCAACTAGAAAATGCAACGTTAGGAACATCCATTTCTAAAATTTTGGACTTCGTACTCTTTCAGTGATAATGAAGCTTTGGGTCACCCAACCAGTTTTTAAAAGCTTCAAATTATTTGAAAGAATGTGGAAAAGTATACAGGAGATAAACACATATACAGGAAAATAGTTAGAGCCCAATTGGAGTTAAGTATGATTAGAGATTTGGAGCTGGAAGCATAAGAGAATAGGAACCCCTGATTTGGATTCTCGGCTATGATGTCCCATGTACCCAGGAGAGGGTGCGCATATGCCTAACTTGCAGAGGAAGAGGTGATTGGTACATTTGTCATTACAGGTAGTCCTCCGCATACAACCATTCGCTTAGTCATCATCATCTCCATATAACGACCCCATAATCCCTTGCGGGGTGGAGCCTGGGCAACTGAATGGCGCTAGCAGAGTGTTTTAGTGGCTGGATGCCCTTCCTGTCGCCAATGCAGAGTTTTGTTCAGCAGATATATTCTCAATGTGCCCAGAGAGAGAGAGAGAGAAATATCTGCCTCTACCCAGGATTGAACTCACAGCCTCATGATTGTGAGGCGAGAGCTCCACCTCTAGGCCACCGCACCACACATACAACCATTCGCTTAGTGACCGTTCAAATTTACAACGGCACTGGAAGAAGTGAACATTACTACTATCGTTCTCATCTTTTCTACTACCTTCTCTTATTCGCATCATTATGATGATATTACTTTGTTGTTTGTGTGTACACTGAGAGCTTATGTACTGGACACAAGTTCCTTTAAGATTTGTGGACTTTGTTAAGATATTCATGAACTGGGAGAGCCATGTTAACAAGGTTAGCCAATGAATAGGCATAGCAACTGAATCAGCCAATGGGAGCTAACCACTTCTGAGTCTGTGCAGAGAATCGAAACTGGAACTTAAGCTTAAGGCTGGGTGTGGCTCCAGTCTCCACTCTGTACTCTCTCACTCTGTCCTCTCTGAACTAGAAGCTGCTTGTGTTTTACTTTTAACTGTAACTGCTTGAAGAACAACTCTGTTAATGGTAGTGTAAAT
This sequence comes from Diadophis punctatus similis, assembly GCA_023053685.1. Lineage (NCBI taxonomy): Eukaryota > Metazoa > Chordata > Lepidosauria > Squamata > Dipsadidae > Diadophis > Diadophis punctatus. The sequence continues at coordinate 76,083,566 of JALIGW010000004.1, read as the reverse complement.
ATATATATTATTATGTTTAGAAAGAAGTTATTGAATCCAGCTGAATCAGTCATCTGTGTGAGCTTCTGGTTTTGATTTTGCAACAAACTTTAATAGACTTCAACTCCCAGAATTCCTCAGTAGGGACTGGGTGCAGGGGTTGAACTGCCCAGGGGAAACCTGTGCAAAACAGGCCCAATTTATGCAGGAACTAGCTAGAGTTCCAACTTCTACCACACTATCGATCGATGAGGCTTTTTGAACTTTTGTCCCTGCGAGTGAATAACTGTCATTCACTCCTATAGATACAATTCAAACATTTACAGGAAGGCAAGATAGTGAGATGCCAAGCCTCTGTGTGACTCAAGGGCTGAGTATCACAACGGCGAGACACTGATTTGAAAGCACCTTGATATCTACACATCACCTTTTCCGATGTAATTACAAAGCATACACCTTGTAATGAAAGGCTTCTGATTTTGCACTACAATAGACAACATGGCTTTCCTCCTACAAAGACAAATGTCACAGTCTTTGTACTGTATTGTTGGACTGTGCTTGTATTGTTGTATTGACGTACAACCTTAACTGAGCCCAACATTTCTTTGCTAAGCAAGACAGTTGTTTAAAGCAGAGGTCTCCAACCTTGGCAACTTTATGAGGTGTGGACTTCAATTCCCAGAATTCCTCAGCCAGCATGGCTAGCTGAGGAATTCTGGGATTTGAAGTCCACACCTCATAAAGTTGCCAAGGTTGGAGACCTCTGGTTTAAAGTGAGTTTTGCCCCGTTTTACAACCTCTCCTGCCATGGTTGTTAAGTGAATCGCTGCAAGTAGTTAAGTTAGTAACACGGTTGTTAAGCGAATCTGGCTCCCCCATCGAATTAGCTTGCCAGAAAGTCGCAAAAGGGGATCGATCTCTTGACCCCAGGATGCTGCAATCGTCATAAAGTCACTTTTTTTCGTAAGGGTGAAAAACTATCGTGAGTCACTTTTTTCAGTGCTGTTTTAACTTCGAACCGTCGTTAAACCAAAGGTTGAAAGACCAAGGGTCTTTCACAAGTTCTTTCAAAAAGGCTTAATTCTCAAAGATGACTTTGTACTGTACTTGGGAGCAAGGAAAGATGAGAGCAGCCGTAGGAAGCGGCCTGTGGTTTCTTATTTGGCTATTGCTAACCATCCCTACAATATTAAATCTCAAGTTTCTGTCAAGGTTTTTGCAGTTTTTGGATCAAGGCAGGGAACGAATTGAAACATGCAATGAATGATCACCAGAGTTGGATCCCATCAAGGCTGTGACTGTTTTCCAAACGGTTGCTCTGGAATCAGGGGTCTCTCCAACCTTGGCAACTTTAAGACTTGTGGACTTCAACTCCCAGAATTCGCTTTGCTGGCTTTGCTGGCTGAGGAACTCTGGGAGTTTGCTGGCTGAGGAACTCTGGGAGTTGAAGTCCACAAGTCTTAAAGTTGCCAAGGTTGGAGACCCCTGCTCTGGATATCTAATTCTAACCTCCCAATGCAACAGGAAGCAAGTATATCTCTAGTGGGTTGCACAGACATGGGGGAAGGCAGGACAGAGGAGAGGCCTGGAGATTGCAAGGGTTAGGGTTAGGGTTACTCTTCCAGCATGTCATGGCTTGTATCCATCAGAATAATTATTGTGTGGATTATGAAACCATCACAATTCCAGGGAAAAAAGGAAACCTATCCTTTCCCTGTTTAAAACCCCCAAGGAGGAAGAGAAATATCTGCCGGAGTTTCTCAACACCTGAAGAAATATGCAGCGATTCAACAAACAGCATCAAAATATTTTACCCTTCCTCCGTCGGCTCATCTACTCAGCCTTGCGCAACCAACTCCATGGGAAAAAATCCCCCTTTTTGCACAATTTCCCTCCGTCTTATAGTCGAGGCAGAAAACATGCATTTTCCGCTGCTTTCCTAGAAGATCTCAAATGCCAAGTTCTCAGAGAAACTAATAAAATCAGCATTAAATGCTCCAGCCAAGGATCTTCTCTTCTTTGTTCATGTATTTATGAACATGGCCAGTTGATCCTTGACTTACAGCCATTTGCTGAGCGCCCATTTGAAGTTACAAAAAAGGGACTTACAACCGATCCTCGCACTTACGACCATCTCAGCATCCCCGCAGTCATGTGATCAAAAGTTGGGCAGTTGGCAACCAACATGTGTTTATGGTGATTGCTGCATCCCGGGGTCATGTGGCCGCCATTTGTGATCTTCCCAGCTGGCCTCCAACAAGCGGGGAATCCAGATTCACTTAACAACGGCATGATTCACTTTACAACTGTGACAAGAAAGGTAATAAAATCGGGTGCGATTCACTTTACAACTGCCTTGCTTAGCAACAGAAATTCTGGCTGCCAATTGTGGTCATAAATGGAGGATTACCTGTATCTGCCCGTCATCTTCGAATACCACCTGGAGAAATGATTTATCTCCTTTAGGAAGATGGCAAACAGCCTTCTAAAATAAGCCACTTGAGAGGCTTTTTTCCTCTAACTTCTGACTACAGGTAATCCTCGAGTTACGACCATAATTGAGCCCAACATTTACGTTGCCAAATGAAACACTGGTGAAGGGAGTTTGCTCCATTTTACGACTTTTCTTGCCACCGTTGTTAAGTGAATCACTGCTTTTGTTAAGTTAGTAACCTGGTTGTTGTTAAGTGAATCTGGCTTCCCCCTTGACTTTGCTTGTCAGAAGGTCGCAAAAGGGGATCATGTGACCTTGGGACACAACAACAGTCATAAATACGAACCAGTTGCCAACCATCTGGATTTTGATCCCATGATCATGGGGATTCTGGAAAGGTTGTAACCGTGAAAAACGGTCGTAAGTCCCTTTTATCAGTGCCATCGTAACTCTGAACAGTCACTAAACGAACTGTTGTTCATCGAGGACTACCTGTAAATCCTGCTTACTTTTTATAAGGCACGGTCTCTGAAAAATTGCTAACCTATATATTTTTATCATTTCTACTGTCTCAGAAAGCTGGGAGCAGTAATCTTGGAGCTAAAGACAAAGTGAAGTTTCACCATCTCTTTTACAGCATGCCAATTGTCAACTTCACCTGGGGCACTAGGGGGGCTCTACCTTACCCCGCCAGCTCTCCTCACTCCCCTTCGCCTGGGGAGGAGATGATCGAGCGGCCAGACAGCTGTTTGGCTGCCGTTCTGGCGGCGATACGGTGTTCGGGAACGAGCGCTCTAAAAAGAGCGTCTTCGGAGCTGTGGAGCCAAACCGGAAGTCCTAGCAAAAGGGATTTTTGATGTACAAAGAATCGGAGAATGTCCTTAGGACTATGTCACTTTATTTCTTTTCCTCATGAATTCTTTGGCCAATATTATGGGGGAATTCCATATATCAATTTCATACAAGTTACCATTGTTTTGTATGGTATACTTGGACAGGAGCCAAGGAGCTTCCCTGTACATATTGTGATTAAAACCACAATTAACCGTATACTTCAAAGAAGGCAACTAGGTTTACCAAGCAAACTATACAAATTGTCAGCTAAGGGCTCTTCTCAAATTGATAGCCATCACAGGGGATTTTTTAAATTTCATAGCTGTTTGTAAGAAAGAGTTGATTCATAAGGCAGCCTCATTAAGCGATCTGTTTGCCTAAACCTAGCCAATGAATGCATTTTTATCTGTTCCAAATTTAGTACAGTAAAATAGCATTTGGCCTTCCCGTACGCAAGGGACTTGAAGAAAAAGAATACAGTACGTAGACCAACTCCCATCTGCTTCTCCAAACAGTGCACAGCTATGATGCTAAGTTGTTAATTTTAATTAGTGTAGGTGCAGGAAAAAGGGAAAAATACACAAGCTTAGAGCCCTAGTTTAATCTCCAAATCATAACTAGGGGTTTGAAAAAATCTGTCTCTTGAAGTCCCTTTAAGGAAGGGTGTCCAACCTTAAGAACGTGAAGACTTGTGGACTTCGACTCCCAGAATTCTCCAGCCACACATGCTGGCTGGGGAATTCTGGGAGTTGAAGTCCACAAGTCTTCATGTTGCCCAGGTTGGCAACCCCGGCTTTTAGGTCTACCAACAGGAAATTCTTTTCTCGTGTTCTCTAGATCTGTTTTTCCATCCATCCCATTTGCATTGTTCCCGCTGCAGATTAATTTCCTGTGAAGTTTTAAAGCTGGATAAGAAAATGATTTTCTTAAATCTCCCTAATAATCTGGATTCACTAGGATAAACATTTGAGGAAGTGCTAATTATAAAATGCAAATTCTTTCCAGACAGAAAATTTATTTAGATCCTGAACAGCAAGGGTCCAGATATCAACGCAGTTGCCATCTGGAGCCGCCATGGTTGCTCTGACAAACTCATAGGAAGACAGATTTACATTTCAAAGACACATTAGCAGGGGGCTCAGATTCCAAAGTTTTGTCTAATTTTCAGATTTGGGACAAATAACATTTCCGATTAAACGATTACCGTATTTTTCGGAGTATAAGACGCACCTTAGTTTTGGGGGAAGAAAACAAGGAAAAAAGGCCTCTGCCTCCCAGCAATTTGCCAAACAGCAAACAGCAAACAGTACATATGATATACACTGCTGTGTATTTCTGTGCATGTGTGCCTGACCCATAGAAATGGCAAAGAATTGGAGAAATGTACATTTATGGCAGTATATTAATCCCAGAAAGTTTTCTTAAATGTAATCACACTAACTCCTCCCAATTATTTAAATAGATCTACTCCAAACATGACTAAGTCAGGGTTTCTCAGCTGCCTTCTTTTAATACTAATACTTAATACTAATACTTAATACTAAAACAGGACATTTCAGATTATACTTTTACAGATCTTTAAAATTGATGTAGCTTTCTGGAAGTATTCTCTGCTATTTAAAAGAAGATACAATAGCACTGGGCCTCTTCAGAGAAAGCATTTATTTTAAAAAGCTTCTTAATTTTGTTAAGTTGTCTAGAACAATAATAAAGCAGTCTTTAAAAAATAAGTCTAATAATTTGAACACTCTACAAACATTTAACAAAATAACATATTAACAGACTCTGCCTCTACCTAGGATAGAACTCACAACCTCCTGATTGTGAGGCAAGAGCTCTAGCTCTAAGCCATAGCAGCTATACCTTGCCTCCTTGGAATTTCAGCAGTCTAATATTGCCAGCAGTTTATCTCCCAGCAATTTGTCACATTACACCCACCGTAGTTAGTTTCATTTTACCACGTGGCTTGCAAGCCTCCTCAGCTGTAGGTCGGGAGGCAGATAATCTCTTCTTGTGCTCGTCTTGTGCTTTGCCCTGTTTGCTGCAAAGAGGTAAATTGCTGGCAGGCAGAGGCCAAAGGGTGGGGGTGGCTGGATGGGGCTACATTCGGTGTACAAGACGCACCCAGGTTTTCACCCTCTTTTTGAGGGTAAAAAGGTGCGTCTTATACTCCGAAAAATACAGTAACTCTTGAATACTCTCTGGTTTATACACACCTTTCTTCCCTGGGCTTTCACACTCCGATATAGTAATAATTTCCTTAATTATCGAGGTCTGGGTTGGGTTTCTGGAATTGAACATAACCATCATGGGGTTTGTAAAACATGCTGCATGCACAAGCTGGGGTTCTAACCTAGTTGGCTTAATCAACAAGCTATGATTAGAAGAAAACCAAAGCTTTGCATGATATATGAAGTCAACCTTGGAGTTCATCCAGAAATCTGTCTTCCTGTGAGTTGAATCAATACCCCAAGGTACGTCTCTTGAAAGAACATGTCACCATTCCAAGCTTTAGAAGAGGACTTCTCTAACCATTGCAAGCCAGAACAAGGAAATTATTAAATGCACGATGAGTAAAAAGGTTGTTTATGAATGGAACTTTTCATCTTGGGAGAGGGATCTTGGAGTCTTGGTGGACAACCAACTAAACAAGAGCCAGCAATGTGCAGCGGCAGCCAAAAAAGCCAATGCAATCCTAAATTGCATTAATAGAGGGATACAATCTAGGACTAGAGAGGTACTAATACCACACTATATAGTCTTAGTTAGACCACACCTAGAATACTGCATCCAATTTTGGTCACCACACTACAAAAAAGACATTGAAACTCTAGAGAAAGTGCAGAGGAGAGCAACCAGGATGATTAGGGGACTGGAAATTAAAACATACGAAGAGTGGTTGCAGGAACTGGGCATGGCCAGTCTGGCGAAGAGAAGGACCAGGGGAGACATGATAGCAGTGTTCCAATACTTGAGGGGCTACCACAGAGAGGAGGGGGTCAGGCTGTTTTCCAAGGCACCAGAGGGCCAGACAAGGAATAATGGATGGAAGCTGACCAAGGAGAGATTCAACCTGGAAATAAGGAGAAACTTTCTGACAGTGAGAGCGATCAACCAGTGGAACAGCTTACCTGCGGAGGTTGTGAGAGCTCCAAAACTTGAGACTTTCAAAGGGAGATTGGACTGCCATTTGTCTGAAATGGTGTAGGGACTCCTCCTTGAGCAGGGGGTTGGACTAGATGACCTACAAGGTCCCTTCCAACTCCAATAATAATCTAATCTGGTGCTTTGAGGACAAGAGGGATGTTGCTGGCCCTGCCGAAGGCTGAACGTTGCTGGTTCCCACAGGCAATCTATCATAGGAGGTTTTGTGCTCTAAACTGTAGTTAGCACCAATTCCGGTACAGCGTGTTGTTTGAATGAGGTTGTGTTTCTGTGACTAAGTAAGGATGATTTGCCATGGCAAGTGTTTACAAGGAAATGATACGGTAAGGTGAGACATGTCTCTTAGATTTTCCCCGATCGCGCACATTATCTGCAAAACTGACTTTGCAAACTAACCAAAACAGCCTGCACTCCATGTTTCTCCTTATTTATTTGGAAGTTAATCGTGTTTTCCCTTTTTCATTTGGAAGTTAGTCATGTTTTTCCTTATTTATTTGGAAGTTAATCATGATGACCTTGATCTGATTCCTGATTGAAAGTACATAATAACTGCAAAAGATTCTCAGGGCAAATATCGTGACAATGTCATAGCCTTTGGGAGAATGACACTCCTAAATGATCAAGATGAGCATTCAAAACTTCTGGAGGCAAGTCGTTCCACTGATTAATTGTTCTAACTGTCAGAAAATTTCTCCTTAGTTCTAGGTTGCTTCTCTCCTTGATTAGAATAGAATAATAGAATAGAATAACAGAGTTGGAAGGGACCTTGGAGGTCTTCTAGTCCAACCCCCGGCTTAGGCAGGAAACCCTACACCACTTCAGACAAATGGTTATCCAACATCTTCTTAAAAACTTCCAGTGTTGGAGCATTCACAACTTCTGGAGGCAAACTGTTCCACGGATTAATTGCTCTAACTGTCAGGAAATTTCTCCTTAGTTCTAAGTTGCTTTTCTCCTTGATTAGTTTCCATCCATTACTTCTTGTCCTGCCTTCAGGTGCTTTGGAGAATACCTGGACTCCCTCTTCTTTGTGGCAACCCTTTAGATATTGGAACACTGCTATCATGTCACCCCTAGTCCATCTTTTCATTAAACTAGACATACCCAATTCCAGCACCGTTGTAGCCTCCAATCAACTTTGAGGCTCTTCTCTGCACTCTAGTAGCTTGAACCCAAGGATGAATTTTCAAGATGCTACAACATGGTTAAAGGACAGTTATCTGGAGGATCCACCGAGCTACAATATCTCGTATTTGCCAAGTAAGCTTGGACACAATTAACACAAACAGGTTGTGTTAAGACTCTATGGCAAGGGGTGTCAAACTCAAGTCCAAGGGGCTGGATCCGGCCCGTGGGGTGCTTAGATCTGGCCCGCGGGGCTGCCCTGGAAACAGCAAAGGACCGACCCGTGGTGGCTCTGGCAGTGAAAACGGAGCTCAAGAGGGCTGCACGCGGCCCTCCCGAGCTCCATTTTCATTGGCAGAGGGTTGCAGGAGGCCGTCACAGCCGAAAACAGACCTCGGGAGCCCATTTTCTCTGGCAGAGCATTCGGGCCACCATAGGCGCCCCAGACATGAGTGACAGTGAGCTGGCCACGCCCACTCTGGCCCCCTGAGGTCAAACACAATCCTGATACAGCCCCGCAATGAAATAGAGTTTGACATCCCTGCTCTATGGTATTTTGAATGGATGCTGAGAATGGTATTTTGGGCTTTTCGCATGGGAAGCACGTAGCCTGCTCTGCAGTCAACATGTCCACCACTCATTTTTGGATGGAGATGACAGAAAGGGGCTGCCTTCCGAGAGCCAAACTCAGCATTAGTCAATAATATGTCAACAGCTGTTTTTTCCAGGAAATGTGCAACCAAGACACTCCCTCTACCCACATTTACGTCTTCTTTCACATTTCTGCATGACTAATTTCCTCAGAAAGGAAATTTCCCTGAAGCCAAATACCCGTTGCGCCTCTAATTGTTTGTCTGCTCTTAGCAAGGCAAGAAATATCCCCAGATCCCATTTCAAACGTGGCTTCTGCAGGAAGGCCTGTAGCAAACATGACTCCAGTCACTGAAGCTACTTAAGCCTATAGATCAGGGGTCCTCAGACTTTTTAAACAGGGGGCCAATTCACGGTCCCTCAGACTGTTGGGCTCCCGGGACCAGCTGGTTGGGTGTGGCTAGGTGGTCATGTGACTGGGTGGGTGTGGCCAGGTCATGTGACTAGGTGGGCGTGGCCAATTTAATAGTCCTTTAAACAATGCACACAAATTAAACTTTAATTTGTTTTGCTCCTGGGGGTGTTTTATTTGCTTTTGTTTGCATGTTGCTCTTTTGGTTGACTTTTCTTTTTACAAGATCATTTTTTCAGTTGTTTAGGAGCCTAGTGGTCCACTTCAGAAAACTCAGTTTTGCAGCAATTCTCAGCCCCAAGGAGCTTGAGAAATCTCTCTCTGTCTCTCTTCTCTGTCTGTCTGTCTGTCTGTCTGTCTGTCTCTCTCTCTCTCTCTCTCCCTTTCTTTCTTTCTCTCCCTCTCTCTCTCTCTCTCTCTCTCTCTGGCTATCTATCTCTCTTTATCTATATTCTGGAGGCGGGGGAGGTGAAAAACAGGCAGTTTTTGCCCTTTTTTTGGCCTTCTGGGGCGTCTGTGCGCCCCATTTTTCACCTCCCCCACCTCCAGCAACATTCTGCAGGCCAAAATTGTTGGCCTTACCTTTCAGTTCCAGCCCGCGGGGCTCGTGAAGGTAAGTCCTATGCTCCGCCGCAGGGTGGGCGGGGCGATGTGAGCGGGGCAGCCTCGTGGTCCTGTGCAGGCCAGATTAATGGCTTCGGCGGGTCGCAGGCGGCCTGCGGGCCGTAGTTTGAGGACCCATGCTATAGATGTTTATAGCTGGCTTAGCAGCAGCCGAAACAAATACCAATTTCTAGGCATGGAAGACTTTAAGATTCTTCACAGATCACACTTTTATAGATCACACTTTTGAGTGTTCACCCAAGACATTGTACATCAGTATTTTTCCAATTGGGCAAGTTTAAGCTAGGTGGGCTTCAACATGGCTGACTGAGGAATTCTGGGAGTTTAAGCAAATCTATTGGGTGTTTTTTTTTTTTTTGCCAGAAAGTGGAAATAAATACTGGTTTCTGGCAAAATTACATGACCAGCGGGTGCTGAAAATGGCTGTGAATGCAGGCTGGGGGCTGAGCACCCAAAATCTGGTCACATGACCATGCAGGGTGTGTGTGTGTGTGTGTGTGTGTGTGTGTGTGTGTGTGTGTGTGTGTGTGTCTGTGGACTTCGAATCCGTGTGTTGGATGTGTTCACCGCCCTGAGTTATCTGTGAAAATAATAAAAGGTGGGATACAAATAAACTGCGCATATGAAACAAAGAAAATATTTTTAAAAGTTATGGTATTTATGTAGTTGTTTACCAAGCACAACTGAATTAAATTAAAGTAACCAAAAATATAGTCAAGTATAGTCAAGGCTATTGTTTTCCCTGTTGCAATGTATGGCTGTGAAAGTTGGACCATAAGGAAGGCTGAGCGCCAAAGAATTGAGGCCTTTGAACTATGGTGCTGGAGAAGACTCCTGCGAGTCCCTTGGACTGCAAGGCGATCCAACCGGTCAGTCCCAGAGGAGATCAACCCTGATTGCTCTTTAGAAGGCCAGATCCTGAAGATGAAACTCAAAGACTTTGGCCACCTAAAGAGAAGGAAGGACTCACTGGAGATGAGCCTAATTCTAGGAACAATTGAGAGCAAAAGAAGAAGGGGATAGCAGAGAATGAGGTGGCTGGATGGAGTCACTGAAGCAGTCGGCGTGAGCTTAAATGGACTCCAGAGGATGGTAGAGGACAGGAAGGCCTGAGGAACGTTGTCCATGGGGTTGCAATGGGTCGGACACGACTTCGCAACTAACAACAACAAACCAAAATATCTTTACAATCCCCAGGGCAATCCCCAAACTTTTGAGCACCCGTTTGAAAATTGAAAGCTGAAAAATTTTTAGGGATGTCCTAACTTTGAATGGTCACTAAGTGAGTGGTCATAAGTTGAAGACTACCTGCTAGACTCTCTGTATTTCTTGGTTTTCTTGTTTGTTTGTTGGGACTATCCCTCTTAGGGAAGAGCTTTTCTTAAGGGAAACTGATCCGCCTTGTGGAAGAGAGTACAAAGTCAGATTAACAGATAACCAGAGTTGGAAGGAACCTTGCAGGTCATCCAGTCCAGCCCCCTGCCCAAGCAAGAGACCCTACATCTGCCTCTACCTAGGATCGAACTCACAACCTCCTGATTGCGAGGCAAGAGCTTCACCTCTAGGCCACAGCAGCTGGGTTGAGATGGGCTTTTCCATCACTGCAGAGAGTGGGAGAAAAGACAGAGCAAGTCTGACCTTTCCACCAACCAACCTATTTAAAGAGAAAAAACAAGCCGGCAAGCGCTAAAAAGTGGGAAACCGAAGCCCAGTTGAGAAGCGAGGTCTTCTGTCCCCCCCCAAGGGAAGAGTTTATTCTCATCCTCCAGTGAACGGGGGCCACTCAAAGCTTCTTTTAAGAGCTGTTTGGAAGAGGTCTGGGCTGTATGTCTTTAATTTATCATTCCATTATGAATTCTCTTCCCATCCAAGAAGCCTTCGGCTCAGGAAGCTGCGTCTGCCCACACAGGAAATTCTTTCACAGCAGCTTCCCCAAAAAGGAAATTTCCCTCTGATGTGTGGCCTCGGAGCGAGCGGAGGCTGTTTCAAGACGAGGTTTTTGTTTTTTTCCCCTTTCTTTCTTTTTGGCAACCTCCTCCTTCGCCTCTGCAGGCAGAATTTGGGGCATGGAGGAGGCTGCAGGCAGGGCAAACATCCTCTCCCCTCCTCCTCCCAGTGATATTCACAGGTTTGAAGCCGGATTTGAAAAGTTTCTCTGCGTGAATTTTGCCTAGGGAAAAGAAGTGCAGCTAAGAGACTGGGGGAAATGATCTGTTTGGAAATCAAGAATAAGCCAGAATTGGATCACCCCACCCCTTACATCTGGGCAGATCTGTTTAGGATGAAGGGCAGTTTTTTCCATGACACCTCGCTGGAACCGGATTTCGTCTTTTGTTTCGAGCGCTGCCTACTGCAGTTTTTATTTTGAACAGACTTTCACACAGATAAAACCTCGTTTGGTTTTTTTTTTTCCTCCTCCTCCACACAAAGAGTAGGCCATGCAAGAGGGGCAAAACCTACAAAATGTAATCCTGATTCGCAGAGAGCGAAAGATGGGAGTGAAAAACGGAATTTTCTCAAGCCTCTTGGCAAGAAGAGATTCAAATTACTGCCAACCTGCCTTCCATTGAGGACTTGTATACTGCACGAGACAAAGAGGGCCCTGAAAATATTTACTGACCCCTCGCATCCTGGACATAAACTGTTTCAATTCCTACCCTCAAAACGACGCTATAGAGCACTGCACACCAAGACAACTAGACACAACAACAGTTTTCCCCCGAACGCCATCACTCTGCTAAACAAATAATTCCCTCACCGCTGTCAAACTATTCACTAAGGCTGCATTACTATTACTATTAGTCTTCTCATTGTTCCTATCACCTATCTCCTCCCACTTATAACTTGTTGCTTGTATCCTTACGATTTATATAAATATTGATTGTTTCCTGATTGCTTATTTGAACCCTATGACAATCATTAAGTGTTGTACCTCATGATTCTTGACAAATGTATCTTTTCTTTTATGTACACTGAGAACATATGCACCAAAGACAAATTCCTTGTGTGTCCAATCACACTTGGCCAATAAAGAATTCTATTCTATCTATTCTAAATTCGCTCCTGGATTTGGCAACCGATTGGCAATCGTCTCGATTGGCAATCGTCTCATCTCAGATCACAAGGTGTGTGTGTGTGTGTGTGTGTGTGTGTGTGTGTGTGTGTGCGCGCACACTTGCATGGGATGCAAAAATAAGGAAATTATCTGTGATGCTGTACAGATGTTGTTTGTTTCCTAAATGGGTTGGCAAGTCCTGATTGCAAATCCTCCTCGTGATTATAAAGTTAGCTCTTGGGCCGTTTGAGCCCTAAAGGAAGTCAATCTGACAGAACATGATACTTGTATAAATACAACAGACTCTTTCTTTAAAATAAATATAGAAGCGTCTAACAATTGGACTCTCACTACCCTTTACTCCATGATTAAAGAGCTGAGAAAGTATGGAGCATTCACTAGTTTGCCAACTAATTTTAGTGTTTTTACATCCGACTCTATTCCTGGAGATTCCAATTTCCATGCTGCTATTCACAAATTCCTCTAATTTTCACAATCTCCTTAATGCCCATTTGCTCTGGCGGAAAACATGGCTTCCCTTAACCGATACAGGTAGTCCTCCACTTACGACCATAATTGAGCCCAGAATTTATGTTGTTAAGTGAAACATTAATTGAGTTTTGCGACTTTTCTTGCAACATTTGTTAAGCGAATCACTGCCGTTGTTAAATGAGTAACACGGTGGTTAAGTCAATTTGGCTTCTCCATTGACTCTGCTTTGTCAGAAGGTTGCAAAAGGCGATCACATGACCTCGGGAGACCGCCACCGTCATAAATATGAATCCGTTTCCAAGTGTCGGAATTTTGATTCCGTGACTGTGGCAACGGTCATAAGGGTGGGAAATGGTCGTAAGTCACTTTTTCCAGTGCCGTTGTAACTTCAAACAGTCACTAAACAAACTGTTGTAAGTGGAGGACAATCTGTACATCAAATTCTACCACCCTTCTAGTTTTTTTACACAGCAGTGTTTTATGGTTTTCCTTTTTTTAAAAAAAAAATTTTTATACACCCATCTATGCAGGCAGACACATTCTATTTATCATTCTCTTCTCATCCTACCAACTAAGGAAAGGATTACAGAACAGAGCCAAACTTGACATGAGGAGGAATTTCTGGCCAGGAGAGCTATTAAGCAGTAGGGGGGGGAGGGAAATGGGTTCAAAGAAAGGCTAGATACTAGGATCCCTGCATTGGATAGAGGGGTTAGACTACAAGATCTCCCAAGGTCCTTTCCAAGCCTATGAATCTAGGATAATCTAGGACAGGGATGGTGAACCTATGGCACGCGTGCCACAGGTGGCACGCGGAGCCATATCTGAGGGAACGCGAGGTGTTGCTCTATGTCAGCTCCAACGCTCATGCGTGCGCTGGCCAGCTGATTTTCGGCCTTCTTTTCGGCCGTTTTAGCTCTCTCCAGACTTCAGGAAAGCCTCCTGTGTCACGATGTGAATATTGTCAGTTTGTGCATCTCTATGTTTTCTACTTTTTCTTGTATTTATGGTCAAGCAGACGTATGATATATTCTACTACGCATGTCTGCATTCCAGAGGTTTCCTCCTTTCCTTTTCTTCCGCCATTTCTGCCGAAGGTAGAAGTGATTTATTCATTAGCCGATAAGATGTAGCTTAATAAGGATTCTTTTTATTATTTTCTATTGAAATAAATATTTGTTAATTAGATTTGAATCTCGGTTTTATTTTCTAAATAAAAATGATTTCAAAGGAGCAAAGATCCATCGACCTCCGGGGGATTGATCTATTCCTCCCCGTTAACATGGTAGCAGAGGATGGTTCTAAAATTTGAACCCTAGGGGCGGTGAAAAACAGGCCAACCGGAAGTTCAGAAATGAATTTAAGAGGTCTTCAGTTCAGTGAAGTCTGCTCTCCATGGTATAACCTTGCTTGTGTAGAATTAAGGCCCTGAAGAGGTCTTCCTCCTTCAATGGAAGTACGATTTCCCTTCTATTGTGGTAATTGAGAAATAAAATCCGAACCACCATTACAGCTGGGGAGAGGCATCTGAAAAGAAGCCTGTTGTTCTAAAGGGAGGGGGGAGAAGAGGGAACAAAAAGTAATGGCATGAGGGGAGATTTTGAAAAGATGTATCTGCTGAGTCACAAGGAAGGAAGTGAAAGCCAGAAAACCTGAATAAATAAATAAATACATGGTGAAAAGGGTAGTTGGTTTCCAGGAAAAGAGAAGAGAGGGGGGGGGAGGAGGAGGAGGAGGAGGAGGAGGAGGAGGAGGAGGAGGAGGAGGAGGAGGAGGAGGAGGAGAGCAGGATATCTTTGTGAATCCAGAAAGGTATTTACAGTCATCAGAACAAGACAATACAGCTTTGTACATTCCTTTCATAAATCTCTCAATTTACATTTTCTTCTTTTTATCCCTCTAGTCCCCAATGGCCACATGAAGGAAGGGCATCAAATGAAGCTAAGTTTCTTCTCAGGAGCACTCACCCCACTGCCTTCCACAGATTCCCTTTTCCCCCTGGATCTTTACAAGGGAGGTCAACACCTGCATTCTATTTATTTATTTATTTAAATAGATTTGTATGCCGCCCAACTCCCAGGGGACTCTGGGCGGCTCACACCATGTCAAATCCATTTAGCAATATAAAAATCATAACAGTTAAAAACTACAAAAGTTAAAAAAACATCTAGCATTCATAACCAGGGGGAGACCCATATATAGTCTGATTGGTCTCACTTTCACCCTGCCTGCCGGAAGAGCCAAGTTTTTATTGCTTTACGGAAGGCCAGCAGGGTGGGGATAGTCCTGATCTCTGGAGGGAGTTGGTTCCAAAGGGAGGGAGCTCCCACAGAGAAGGCTCTCCCCCTCGGCCCCGCCAACCGGCATTGCTTGGTCGATGGGACCTGGAGGAGACCAACTCTGTGGGCCCTAACCGGTCGTAGGGAGGTATGCGGCAGGATGCGGTCCCGAAGGTAACCTGGCCCTGAGCCATGTAGGGCTTTAAAGGTCAAAACCAACACCTTAAATTGGATCCGGAGACTAATGGGCAGCCAATGCAACTGGCGGAGGATAGGTGTTACGTGGGTGTATCTAGGCACACCCACCACAGCTCGCGCAGCTGCATTTTGCACCAGTTGCAGTCTCCGGACACTCTTCAAGAGTAGCCCCATGTAGAGCGCGTTGCAGTAATCCAGCCGGGAGGTGATAAGGGCGTGAGTGACTTCTCACAATCCTATCCCAAGTGTGGCCTTTTCATCTTCCAATCTTCCAGACCTTGCTACTAATTTGATAGCCGTGCCCCTGTGCCTCCGACGCAAGGGCAAACTGGTCAGTCATTCTGTGAAAGGACTGTGAACCCATGTCCGACCTCAGAAATGGCAATATTCACCAAGCCCTGACGGAATGTTTTTAGGTTCAGAATACTTACAGGAACCTCAAGGTGAGCATCTTTGAACGGAAGAATTAGAAGTCCTATTTCCCTGCGGACGGAACCACCAAAATGTTGCTAGAACCCTTAGCGAATTCAATTTCTTGGAGACTAACCAGATAAAGCACTGTATTCTCTCTACATGCATTAATTAATTTGCCAGCCAAAGAATAGCCTTGTCATAGCCATTATGTGATCAGTGGACAATGTCCAGAAGATTTCCCTCTGACTTCATCCTTTATTATTCCCCTTTCTGCATAACCATCTCTACAGGCAGGTTTGTGTCTTTATGTGTGTGTGTGTGTACAAACACAAACCCTTGACAAGCGAAGAAGTGCATTAATGCCCATGAAAACTTATATCAGAACAAGTAAGTATAGCCCAGTTACATTCTTTGTCTCCGGTCAGGTATGCATCTAGCTATCAAAGTATGAATCCAACAGACTAGAATAACTCTTCTTTTTTAGCACCTGACGTGCATCAGAAAACAGCATAATAATAATAATAATAATAATAATAATAATAATAATAATAATAATAATAATAATAATAATAATAATAATAACAACAACAACAACAACAACAACAACAACAACAACAACAACAACAACAGAGTTGGAAGGGACCTTGGAGGTCTTCTAGTCCAACCCCCTGCTTAGGCAGGAAACCCTACACTACTTCAGACAAATGGTTATCCAACATCTTCTTAAAAACGTCCAGTGTTGGAGCATTCACAACTTCTGGAGGCAAGCTGTTCCACTGATTAATTGTCCTAACTGACAGGAAATTTCTCCTTAGTTCTAAGTTGCTTCTCTCCTTGTTTAGTTTCCACCCATTGCTTCTTGTCCTACCCTCAGGTGCTTTGAAGAATAGTTTGACTCCCTCTTCTTTGTGGCAACCCCTGAGATATTGGAACACTGCTATCATATCTCCCCTAGTCCTTCTTTTCATTAAGCTAGACATACCCAGTTGCTGCAACCGTTCTTGTTTTAGCCTCCAGTCCCCTAATCTTTATTGCTCTTCTCTGCACTCTTTCCAGAGTCTCAACGTCCCTTTTACATCGTGGTGACCAAAACTGAATGCAGTGTTCCAAGTGTGGCCTTACCAAGACATTGTAAAGTGGTATTATTACTTCATGTGATCTTGATTCTATCCCTCTGTTAATGCAGCCTAGAACTGTGTTGGCCTTTTTGGCAGCTGCTGCACACTGCTGGCTCATATTTAAACGGTTGTCCACTAGGACTCCAAGGTCCCTCTCACAGTTACTACTGTTGAGCAAGGTACCAGCTTGCACAGACTCAAAGAACAAATTCATGAAACGTTAGTAGGTTTACCATTGGAAATGGAAACCAAAAGGAGTCCAAACAAATAATATTACTGCTTTATGTTTATGGATATAGACTTGTTTCTGATTTTCCTCACAATATATTATCTTGGCAGTTTATCAACTCACTTAAGGTCAACTATGAACTTTCTCTTTTTAGAACTGAAAACCTCTCCCCCCCCACACACCCCATTTTCACTAGTTATGGCAAAAACGGAGTAACTAGAAAATCACAGAACCACAAGATGAGTTCTTCACACATTCTGTAGCTCAGATCTGCCTGGCAACAAGTGACATCATGAGGCTAAAATGGCCACCGTCAATGCCAGCAATCGGAGAAACAAGCCGCTCCGTTTGAAAACAATGGCGGAAGCGCCGCCAAGAGCAATCTATCGAGGTTTAAACAGTGAAAAACCAATGATTCTGCCTCAGAAGGCAGCGGAGAGACGGACACTCAAGCTGCGATCAGGATTGTCGGTAATAGGAAGGAGTTATGCCCACGAAGGGCAGGGACTCCACCTGAAGGCGATTTGTAAAGCCGGCCTCACCTGAGGAGTTTTGCCCGTGGAGGGCAGGGACTCCGGGGAAAAGGAGATTCAGAAATTAGGCGGTTCTTGCTGGCGTACCAGCTAACCCTATAAATCATATTACCTGCTTTGATGAGTTGACCAGTTGATCAGCTGCATGAGAGTCCAACTGAATTAATTTAATGCTAATTTAGTGCTATGTCAGGAGAGGAAACTTTAACGTCCCTACACTACGACTGAGTTTAAAAAACTGGCCAAATGGGCAGCTAGAGGGCGTATTTCAAACAAATTAAACTCAGTCCCTACCAATCAGAGTAGAGTATTACCCATGTTGGACTCTCCTAATCAGCGCACTGGAGAAGCACATTTTCTCCTCGTGGGTTGTTCTGACCAAGGTTTCCATGGTCATCTAGATTTCCCACAATCAAGATTTTTTGTCTCTTCTGCTCAGATGTGCTTTCCATCAAATGTTGTGCCGAATCCTGCCCAGCAATTCTGAAGAATGTGTCCCTGCAAAGTGCATTTTGCTGCCTCTTTGTGGCAGGTGGAATATCTTAAAGCAGTGATGGCGAACCTTTTTTTCCTTGGGTGCCAAAAGTGCGCGTGCGCGCTATCGCGCATGTGCAAGTGCCCACACCCATAATTCAATGCCTGGGGTGGGCGAAAATGGCCTCCCTGGCCCCCCCCGGAGGCCCTCTGGAGCCTGGAAATGGCCCATTTCCCAATTTCTGGTGGGCCCGGTAGGCCCGTTTTTCGCCCTCCCCAGGCTCCAGAGGCTTCCCTGGAGCCTGGGAAGGGCAAAAACGCCCTCCCCTGTCCCCCCGAGGCCCTCCAGAACCCAAAAACGCCCTCCCAGAGCCTCTGTGTGACCCAAAAATCAGCTGGCCGGCGCTCATATGCGTGCTGGATCTGAGCTAGGGCAACGGCTCGTGTGCCGGCAGATATGGCTCAGCGTGCCATCTGTGGCACGCGTGCCATAGGTTCGCCATCACTGTCTTAAAGGATTTTGGAATAGAATAGTATAACAGTTGGAAGGGACCTTGGAGGTCTTTCTGTCCAACCTCCTGCTCAGGCAAGAAACCCTATACCCGGGGTCAGCAACCTTAAACACTGAAAGAGCCATAAAGGTCCTAATCGGAAGACCCCCGTTCAATTCTGGAGCCGACCAGAAGTCCGGTTCCCCCACCACAGAGTCTCCTCCTAGTGTGGCATCCTTTTTCCTCTACCAGTCCTAACCAAAAGCCCTATCAATTGTGGAGCTGACCGGAAAACCCGCTCCTTGCCATAGAGCAGTGATGGCGAACCTATGGCACGTGTGCCACAGGTGGCACGCGGAGCCATATCTGCGGGCACGCGAGCCGTTGCCCTAGGTCAACTCCAGTATGCATGTGCGTGCCAGCCAGCTGATTTTTGGCTGGCACAGAGACTCTGGGAGGGCATTTTAGGTTTCCCAAGGGCCTCCGAGGGGGTGTTTTCGCCCTCCCCAAGCTCCAGGGAAGCCTCTGGAGCCTGGGGAGGGCGAAAAATGGGCCTACCAGGCCCACCGGAAGTCGGGAAATGGGTCATTTCCGGCCTCCAGAGGGCATCTGCGGGAGCGGGAGAGGCCGTTTTCACCCTCCCCAGGCAGCACGCGCGCACGCATTTTCAGCACCCGAGGGAAAAAAGGTTCGCCATCACTGCCATAGAGTCTCCTCCTGGCATGCTCTGCTTCCCCCCCCCCCAAACCAGAAGCTCCTCTCAAAATTGTGGTGCCGACCGGTGGCAAGGAGCCGCAGCAAGGGATGAAAGAGCCACATATGGCTCCAGAGCCGCAGGTTGATGACCCCTGCCCTATACCCGTGATGGCGAACCTATGGCACGCGTGCCAGAGGTGGCACGCAGAGCCTCTCTGCTGGCACGCGCACTGTCGCCCCAGGTCAGATCTCCGTAGCATTTCTTTCATGAACTTCTGTTTCCCTGCAAACGATGAAACAGAAGTTCACGAAAGAAAAAGATCTTCTTGCCATGCTGCCGGTGTTGGGATGCTGGTCTTCGGGTCTCTGATGCGCATGCATGCATGTCCGCGCGTGCATGTCTGTGTGTGCATTTCCGTGCATGCATGTGCGCATGTCCACATGTGCTTGTCCACGTGCGTGACCACGCATGTGTGCATCTTTCAGTTTGGGCACTCGGTGGATAAAATGTTTGCCATCACTGCCCTATAGCATTTCAGACAAATGGTTGTCCAATATCTTCTTAAAAACTTACAGTGTTGGAGCATTCACAACTTCTGGAGGCAAGTTGCTCCACTGATTGTTTTTTGCTGGTTTGGAACATCTGATTATATATACAGGTAATCCTCAATTTAACAAGTTTGTTTAGTAACCATTCGAAGTTACAACAGCAGTGAAAAAAGTGACTTATGACCATCTCCCCCCACTTACGACCATTGTAGCACACACACCCCAGGGTCACATGATCAAAATTCAGATGCTCAGCAACTTGGTTCATATTTATGACAATTACAGTGTCCCGGGTCAAAAGGTTTCGCAACCTTCTGACAAGCAAAGACAATGGGGGAAGCTAGAGCCACTTACTAACTTAATCACTTCAGTGATTCACTTAATAACAGTGACAACAAAGGTCATAAAATGGGGCAAAATTCACTTAATGAATGTCACTTAGTAAAATTATTTTGGGCTCAATTTGATTACTTGTATGTTACCTCATGGCTTCCATAGAAGCCACAAAGGCATCACGCACTCCATGAGTTCTTTGTGCAGATGGCATAATTCATGTTGTGTGTCTGGTGAGGTAATGTCACCTGGCCTTCTTGTGGCTGAACACGTACAAGGTTGCCAAGGTTGAGCTGTGTCTGGGTCACAACAGATGTGACGCTCTTCATTTAGACGTGCATTTCAGAAAGTTCCTTCCTGGAATGCCCATACATTCCAATGATGCTGGCTAGTCACATGGACAGGCCAGGAAGTTCTGCAGATCAGCACATAAGTGTGTTAATTGCTTATGGGAAATAAAGATAAATGGATATAATTTCTTCTGAACCTGGGAATTTTTCAAAAGCTCTCCATGTTTTAATTACCAGGAGTTATTATTTAGACTAAATATTAATTCTATATCTTGCATTTATTTAGGTCTGGAGAATTAATCTTCTCTGTCCTGAGAATAGTTGAGTGACAACAAGAACTTAAAATGTTTTCCTAAGATCTGAAGTGTGTAGGGAAAATCCCTGAAATTTCCAAGTTGCAGATCTATAAGTAGCCCTTGATTTAGGACCACAATTGAGGCCAAGATTTCGGTTGCTAAGTGAGACATTTGTTAAGTGAGCTTTGCCCCATTTTACGTCATTTCTTGCACAGTTGTTAAGTGAATCACTGTAGTTGTTAAGTTAGTAACTGTTAAGTTAGTAACATGGTTATTAAGTGAATCTGGCTTCACCACTGACTTTTTTTTAGATTAGTTTAGATCAGGGGTCGGCAACCTTAAACACTCAAGAGAGCCATTTGGACCCGTTTTCCACAGAAAAGAAAACACCGGGAGCCACAAAACTCTTCCCATGCCTGACTATTTTCTGAGCGGCCACAAAACTAGCATATATAGTTGAATTAAAGGTTCTGTTTTCTTTTGAAACTTTTCTTTTCTTGGATTTATCCATGATTGGCCTACCAGGGGTTGAAAAGCTTAATAAATTGCATGTCGGTGGGTGTCGCACATTGGCAGTTGTGACGCATATTTTGACTGACAGGGAGCCGCAGCAGAGGGATGAAAGAGCCACATGCGGCTCCAGAGCCGCAGGTTGCTGACCCCTGGTTTAGATTAACAAAGTTGGAAGAGACCCTGTAGGTCATCTAGTCCAACCCCCCCCCCCGCCCAAGTAGGAGACCCTACACCATTTTTTGACAGACGGCAGCCCAGTCTCTTCTTGAAAGCTTCCAGTGATGAAGCTCCCACAACTTCCGAAGGCAACTTCTGTTCCATTGGTAGATTGTTCTCACTGTCAAGAAAATTTCTCCTTATTTCTAGGTTGAATCTCTTTGCTTTGCTTGTCCGAAGGTCGCAAAAGGTGATTCACATGACCCCGGGTACACTTGAATTGTCATAAATATGAAATAGTTGCCAAACATCTGGATTTTGATCATGTGAGCATGGAGATGCTTCAAAGATCATGTGAAAAACGTCCATAAGTCACTTTTTACAATGCCGATGTAATTTTGAACGGTCACTAAATAAACGGTTGTAAGTCGAGAACTATTTGTATATTTCCTCTTTAAGGGAGGGTGTTCAAATAGGAAATTATATTCAGCCTACTTGCTAATTGGCCTCCCAGCCTAAATTTCAATGCAAAACAGAGAAGCTGTTTCTAAAGATTTTCTGAAGTTTCCTCACCCCCCCCCCCACACTAAAATGTGTAATATCGGTTTTTGCACAGAATGGATACAATAAAGAGACAGGCCTTTACCATGAGATTAGGCAGACAGCAAATCTTTGAATAGGGAGACAGGGGACATATAAATTTAATAATAAATAAAGGAGCTAAAAGTCCTCCTTTCTTTAGGCAAATGAAGTAAACTCTCATTTTTCTAAACATGGCTATTTATAGTTGTCTTCACCAGACCTACTTCCTTATCAGGAAGTGTGTAGCTAGGAACGAGGCTCTGCCATCCCTGAATATTTTTCCCAAAGACCCAAAAAAAGGAACATTTTGCATCAACAAAACTGTGGGTACTGGCTTTCAAAAAAGAAGAGATGGAAGAAAGCAGGCATTATGAACAGATAAATCCTTCCCCTTTTACAGAGAGCTGAAGTCCAGCCTTCTTCAAGCTGCCAAGATGGAAATACAGGTATTCCTCAGCTTACAATTGTTAATTTAATTAACCATTCAAAGTTACAATGGCACTGGGGAAAAATTGACTTACAATAGGTTCTTGCACTTACAACTGCTGCAAGATTAAGGTGACCAGACGTCTCGCTTTTGGCGGGACAGACACGCTTTTCAAGCATGTGTCCCGCGTCCTGCATTGTTTCCAAAAAGTCACGCTTTTTTGGAAAGAATGCCATTTTGAAAAGAAACAGCGGGACGTCTGGTCACCTTACTCTTGGCTCTCCTGCTCCCCCTCCGCCAGCGCTGGGCTGCTGGAGTGACAGGGGGAGAAAGGAGATCAGGAGGCGGCGGCGGATCACAACAACCCCAGCGGCAGCTCCAGGCAGAGAGAGAGAGAGAAGCGAGTGAGCAAGTCACTCCGCCGCGCGCGCCTGTATGCGCGCTTGTGTGTATGTGTGTGTGTGTTCGTGAGCGCGCGCGGCGGAGTGACTTGCTCACTCGCTTCTCTCTCTCTCTGCCTGGAGCTGCCACTGGGGTTGTTGTGATCCGCCTCCGCCTCCTGATCTCCTTTCTCCCCCTGTCACTCCAGCAGCCCAGCGCTGGCGGAGGGGGAGCAGGAGAGCCAAGAGATGCTGGGTTGGAGCACCATCTCCGGGCTGCTCCCCTTCCCAAGCCAGCCCCGCTCGCTCGCTTGCTTGCTTGCCAGCCAGCCAGCCCAAGCCACTGCCGGCTCCCGAAGGGGAGGCGGGAGGCGAGGAAAGGCCTCCCGCCTCCCCCCCCCACCTGGATGCCGACATTTGCGTTCTTTTTCCCTCTGTGCATGCGCACAGCGTTCTGCGCATGCGCAGAGGGCAAAACTCAAATGGCGGCTCCCCTAGAAACCCACCCCCCGTCAATGGTGTCCCGCTTTTAAAAAAAAAATCTGGTCACCTTATGCAAGATCCCCATGTTCCCACGATCAAGGTTTGGATGCTTGGCAATCAGCATGTATTTAAGATGGTTGCAGCATCCTAGGGTCACATGATCGTCTTTGGGGACTTTCTAAGATGGCTTCCGACAAGCAAAATTAATGGCGGAATCCTGATTCGCTTAACCATGTGATTCACTTAAGCTGAAGACTGCCGATAAAGACATCCGGATCTTGTTTTGCCGTTTTTGCAAAAGGCGTGGGTTTTTTTTTAATGACAGATACAAATTTCTGCTTTAGTTTGTTTTAAATAAATTTGAAGGGGAAAGGAGGTTCTTAGAATGTTCCTTCTCTCTTACAATGCTCTTCATCATTAGAACTAAGGAGAGATTTCCTGACAGTTAGAACAATTAATCAGTGGAACAACTTGCCTCCAGAAGTTGTGGATGCTCCAACACTGGAAGTTTTAAAGAAGAGATTGGATATCCATTTGCCTGAAATGGTATAGGTCCGTGGTGGCGAACCTATGGCACACGTGCCACAGGTGGCACGCGGAGCCATAGCGGACGGCACGCGAGCGTTGCCCACCGGCAAACCGGAAGTGCGGAAAAACGCACTTCTGGTTTGCCGGTGAGCTGTTTTTTGCACTCCGGAGGGTTCAGGGAAGCTCCCTCAAGCTCCGGAATGCAAAAAACTACAAAACGGACAAACCGGAAGTGCGTTTTTCCGCACTTCCGGTTTGCCCTTTTCGTCTTCCCAGGCTCCGGTAAGGCCTTTGCGCGGGGGTGGGGGTGTGTGCGCATGCGCAGGGGGCAGCATGGGGGGGGTGTTGTGCGCATGCGTGGGGGGGAGGGAATTGGTGTGAATATTCTATTCTATTCTATTCTATTCTATTCTATTCTTATTCTAATCAGGGTTAGGACTCCCTACCATTGGGGAAAAAAACGGAGGTGAAAAAAGTCAGGTAGGAAGCTGACCAAATCTATACAATAGCGGTACAGGTAGTTGTCAACGTACAACCATTCATTTAGGGACCAAAGCTACAACAGCACTGAAAAATGTGACTTATGACAACCATTCAAAGTTACACTTATGACCGTTGCAGCATCTCCAGGGTCACATGATCAAAATTTGGAGACTTGGCAGCTGGCTCATATTTATGACGGATGCAGTGTCCCAGGGTCACGAGATCACCTTTTGCAATCTTCGGATAACCAAAGTAAATGGGGAACTGTTACTACGTTAACAACTGCCGTGATTCACTTAACAACTGCGGCAAGAAAGAATGTAAAATGGGGCAACACTCGCTTAACAACGGTCGCGCTGAGCAACAGAAATTTTGGGCGTACGTCGAAGACTACCTGTATATAACTATGGGATCCTGGAATCCCTTGATGGGACACTGTGGAAGAGGTGCCAGAGCCTGTGGAAAAAGAAGCTTCTTGTCCTTTTACTAAATATAAAATTGTGTTTCTGGAAAAGTAGATTTGTAGTCACAGCTGGCCTGGATTTGGAGCTCCCAGGGGGTTCTTCAAACCTCAGGAGTGACACTTGGCCAAGAAAAGTTTCTGCACTTCTCTAATGGATTCAAGAGCTGTCCCCATGCCACACCAGACAACTGCAGTCTAAATCGTGACTTAATGTCCTACCCTAGCATCTTCATTTCTCCCTTTCCATCACTGAAGATGTTTCGGTTCTTAAAAAAACAAGCATCAAATGAGTTTTAACCCAGAATGAAAACATTTGTATAGCTTAAAGAGGTTGCTTTTCTTTGCTTGTCCATTTCTTGTGTTCCTGAATTTTTTGGGGAAACCGGAAACCTCTTAATGGCCTCTAACATGACTTAAAGTCTTAAACACCTTCTCTCAAGAGCCGAGGTGGCGCAGCGGTTAGAGGCAGTACTGCAAGTCACTTTAGCTGACTGTGATCCGCAGGTGAGCCAGTCAAATCTCACCGGCTCAAGGTTGACTCAGCCTTCCATCCTTCCGAGGTAGGTAAAATGAGGACCCAGATTGTTGGGGGCAATGTAAATATACATTGCTTAATGGTGTAAATCGCTTAGAGAGTGCCTGCACTGTGAGGCGGTATATAAATCTCACAAAATAAATACAGTAAATAAATAAATGATTGTGCAGATCCTGTCATCTCTGCAATGTCGCGTTGCTTAGGCCCAGAGAAGGGCTCAGAACATCAGAACTGAGCCAGGCAAGGAAGAAAAGAGTATCTGAAGCCACAAAACTCAGCTCTGCCCACTGAATTCCCCTGGCATTGTTCCATCTTATGTATGAAAAGATGAATAAGGAATAAGGAAAGGTAGCTGCTTCAGAACGTCAGAGGCAGTGAAGATTCCAATCCAAAATTGAAGCAGGCCAATTTTGTGAAGCACCCATGTGTGTTTTAGCTAACCCTATGCACGTTGCAGATTTTTTTTTTGCAGATTGCAGATATTTGGGGTAAATTCTGTTGTTTATGGGTTGGTATAACTAAATAATATATAAATAGGGTGGGCGTGGCCAGCTCGACATCACTCATGTCGGGGGCACTTGTGGTGGCCAAGTGCTAAGGCAGGACTTCCCTCAGACCAGTGGTGGGTTGTAAAATATTTTGCCACCAGTTTGCGTACGCGCTCGCCGCTTCTGCACAGAAGCGTCCTGGGCGGGTGGGCGGAGCCTCCCACCACCAGCGCTACTGGTTCTAAGAACTGGTCAGAACCAAGGAGCAACCCACCACTGCCTCAGACCCCCCTCCATTTCAAGCCGAAAAACAGATGGCGACCGCATGCACAGTGCCGGAACTCGGCTTCTGCGCATCCTCAGAAGGAGAAAAAATTAATTTTGTTTTTAAAAATCAAAAAAAAAGATGGCGGCACCAACGGACCGACACCGACCGATCCGGTTCAATAACATTGTGACGTCACCAGCAGGTCGCTACCAGTTCGGGCGAACCGGTCTGAACCAGGAGGAACCCACCCCTGGGATGGGTGCAAATGTGCGATCATGTGAACCCAAAATGCTGCAACCATCATCAATGCACACTGGTTTGCCAAGTATCTAAATTTTGATCGCAAGACCGTGTAAGCATTGCAAATGCAAGGACCAGGCACAACTGGCTGTTTTTCAGCATCACTGTAACTTTGAATGGTTGTTCAGGGAATGATCGTTTGTTGAGAACTACCTATACGGAAGCGCAAGAGAAGGACGAGCAACAATATTCATTATTTCCTGATTTGGGATCAAAGGACAAAACTGGATTCTTATCTATCTTCTCTTTCGTTTCCCTTTGAACACCAGCAACACAAACCTACTCATTTGCAATTTGGTACGATGCTCTTCCAAGGGAGGTTTTTTTGGCAAAACCTAATGTGCTTTTTGGGCGTTTCCAAGAAATGTACATCCGGGAAGTCCTTAATGCAAGGAAGGCTTTTATCTTAGGCAATGTCCTCAAGAAATTGGAACTTGGCCTTTGGGCTGATTAGGGAGAAGGAATGGGGAAGAAAGAACAAACTTTTGAATTAGACCAACTGAGCATTGATTTAAAAAAAAATCTTGAGATAATATAAAAGAGAAACAAGAGGAAGTCTAACGATCAAAAGCCACTGTATTAAAGAAGGTGATAAAATCTGTTGAAGGCTGACTGGTACACACCGTTCCTTGCCCTAATTTTTTTTCCCCTATGTTCTCATGAAGGATCAAATGGTTAGCCCTGCCAAAACCTCTAATTTCACACACTACTTTCCTTACTTGGAAATTGCTTCCTTTAGACTGATTTTAAACCAAGCAAAGCAAGTGTTTTAACCCATCGTATTCTTCTTTTACCTATTAACAGAAATATAAACAACTTTAGCAGTTTTTGTAGGACACCAAAGGCCAAACAGGGTGCTATAACATATCCCTGAATTAAACGAATAGACACTAAGACCGAAGGACAGTCCAGGGGTAAAATGCTCCCAGGTCGGGCGGGCCAGTCGGTCGTCGTAGAGCCGATAGCGATCACAGCGAGAGGGTTCCTCCGCCCGCTTTCCCCACCCGCCTGGACGCCGCCATTTGTGTTCTTTTACCCTCTGCGCATGCGCAAAGCGTTCTGCGCATGCACAGAGGGTAAAAGAACCCAAATGGCGTTGTCCAGGCGGATGGGGAAAGCGGGTGGGGGAAGCCTCGCGCTGCAATCGCTATCAGCTCTATGATGACCGACTGGCCCGCCCGAACCGGGAGCATTTCACCCCTGGGACAGTCCAATAATAACCCAAAGTACAAGTTCTCAAGACATTAAAGGAGAATTCGCCTTTACAGCCACAATTCAGACCAAAATTTCTGCTGTTAAGTGAGACATTTGTTGAGTGCGTTTTGCCAACATTTTACGACCTTTCTTGCCTCCGTTGTTAACTGAATCACTGCAGTTGATAAGGTGGCAACCCGGTTGTTAAGGGAATCTGGCTTCCCCATTGACTTTGCTTGTCAGAAGATCGCAAAAGGCGATTATGTAACCCTGGGACAAAGGTCATAAACAGTGGTGGGTTCCTACCGGTGCGGTCTTGCCTGTTTGTCGCCGCAGAGCCGAAGAAGCTGTTGGCGTTCGCGGCGCGGGGTTTCCCCCGCCCGCTTTCCCCGGCCGCCGGGATGCTGCCGTTTGTGTTCTTTTGCCCTCTGTGCATGCTCAAAGCGTTCTGCTTACGCAGAGGGCAAAAGAACGCAAATGGCGGCGTCCCGGCGGCCGGAGAAAGCCCCGCGCCGCGAACGCCAACAACTTCTTCGGCTCTGCGGCGACAAACAGGCAAGACCGCACCGGTAGGAACCCACCACTGGTCATAAATATGAACCAGTTTCCAAGGGTCTGAATTTTGATCACGTGACCATCGGGGATGCTGCAGAGGTCGTAATTGTGAAAAACGGTTATAACTCACTTTTTTCAGTGCCATTGTAACTTTGAACGGTCACTGAATGAACTGTCAGAAGTCGAGGACTACATGTACTGCAGTGTTAGGAATACTAATAGGTCATTCAGAGGTGTTGTGTACGAGGCGTGGAAATAACCAGGCGAGACGGGAACACTGAACAATTAGCCTTTATTTAGGCTCAGTGAAGGAACAGCAACAACAAACCCCGAACGAAGCAGCCGGAAGGAAAAAATCTCCTCAGCCGCGCTTGACAGCCCTTTTTATAGCGGCTGTCAAACGCGGCAACCAATGAACGGCCAGGAATCTCCCGCTCAGTAGCCGAGCCGCTTTTAACCAATCAGCAGCTGCAACAGCGGCTAGCAACATCCAGGGGGGACATAACAATAGCACTATAGCACTTAGACTTATATATCACTTCATAGTGCTTTACAGCCCTCTCTAAGCGGTTAACAGAGTCAGCATATTGCCCCCAACAATCTAGGTCGTCATTTTACCGACCTCAGAAGGATGGAAGGCTGAGTCAACCTTGAGCTGGTGAGATTTGAACAGCTGCACTCTAACCACTGCGCCACAAGAGAGACAAACTTAAAAACGACACAGAAAATCTAATTATTGTCATCATGGCCCAGAAAGAATGTTTGGGCTGCACCCACACAGTATTTCTAAAACAGTGATGGCTAACCTTTTCCGGTCCAAGTGCACAAAGTGCACACGCGCACCCGAACCCCCAAAACTGCAATGTGCACCCCCCTGTGCATGCACCCAGCCCCCTCATGCATACACGCGTGCAGCCCCGCATGTGCCCTGCCCCTGTGCATGCATGCACGAAACCCCTCCCCCCCGCACTCGCCCCAACCCCTGCGCATGCGCGGCAGAGACCTGAAGACTAGCTGACCGGTGGGAGGCGCGCGCACATGCGCAGCGGAGCTGAACTGGGGCGATGGCTCGTGTGCCATCAGAGAGGACACTGCGTGCCACCTCTGGCACACGTGCCATAGGTTCGCCATCACGGCTCTAGATGTTTCTACTACAATATGAAGGCAAAGCATATTGATAGAGGTAGAGAAAGACAATATTGTGTGGTCGGTTCCGAAAACATGCTGTGATCTTTCAGTAAGCACATCAAGGCCATCATGAAACACTGGGATACCCATAAAGACCTTACCATCCTCAATACAGGCCTGTTCTAACCAGGTCCCCATTTGGGGTCCAACTACTTCTGGATCACACAGAACAGCTCATGGAAATGGAGTCTTCTAGGATGAAACATTTTGCACATCCCGATACATCTTCCCAACCAGGGGTGGTATTCACTTACCTTCCCTATCAGTTCGCAAACGTGAGTGCCCCACCTCCGCACAGCCTCCCGCACACGTGCTTTACTCGTGCACACGCCTTCCACACATGCGCCCAGCCTCGACTACATGGCTAAATAGGATGGCATTACGTCCGGGCAGGTGGGTGGGCCCATCCACAGTTGCCGCTACCGGTTCGTCTGAACTGATCTGAACCGGCTGAATACCACCTCCAACAGAGGTGGGTTCCTACCGGTGCGGTCCAGTGCACAGTTCCAGTAGGTACCCGCCGATTGCCCAATTTCCGCGCGATGGCTCCGGTGCCGTCTTCGCCAGTCTGTCGTGCACCATCTTTTTTCTGGAATTTTTGGGTGATTTTTTTGCTTCTGCGCATGTGTGGAAGCAAAATCTCGTGAGGGGACGTGCGCGTGCGTGAGATTTTGCCGAGATTTTGTTTCCACGCATGCGCAGAAGCAAAAAATCACCGAAATCTCACGCACGCGCACGTCCCCTCGCAAAATTTTGGCGAGATTTTGCTTCTGTGCATGCGCAGGAAGCAAAATCGCACAAGGGCGCGCGCGCGCATAGCGAGCGTGCGCAACATGGCAGCGCACCGGTAGCGAGGTAAGTGCAACCCGCCCCTGACCTCCAACCATGCATATCTGCTGGAGATCTGCAACACATCTCCACCACATATTTCAACGGCATGGGCAAGGATCTGCATTTTAAAAAGTAGGACCTGGAGCCACCTGTCCTCTTCCCCACATCTTCTCAAAAAGCCACACTCTGAAACACTCACGCAAATGGGCTGGAAGTCTGAGCGTCTCTTCCTCCATCCTGATGGTTCGATGCAGTGGGACATGGAGAGGTGACGAGGAAGGATAGTCGTCTACTGGGCTCACAGGCGGAGTATACGAAATCCTTTCCTGCTGTAAAAGGGAAGAGAAAACGATGTGAATTTTGTGTAGCAACTGGGAGAAATGAAACGAATCCTATTTGAAAAAAGTAGAAATCTGCATCACATTTGTAGCGCCTTCCAAAAAGAAATAGGGAGTCTTTGGGCAGGACGTGATAGACTCAAAACCTTCTTTTGACTATGTCTCCTAAGTTCAAATTCTTCTTGGTTCCTAAAGGGCTCCACACTGAAAGCCGTAACTCTGATTTGAGTTATGCGGTAGGAAGCCGAGCATCGGTTTTCGCATAGCATTCTGCTCGCCATTGGAGATCAGATACGGCAATTTACAAGCCTGCTGTTAAATTCTGATAGAATTATGCATGTAAAAGAGACAAGTAGATTATTATCAGTTGGAAGGCAGGGAAACAAAAGGGCAGGAAAACAGGAAGAAAGACAGGAAAATAGGAAGGCAGGAAGGAAGGCAGGAAAACAGGAAGGCAGGAAGGAAGGCAGGGAAACAAAAGGGCAGGAAAACAGGAAGAAAGACAGGAAGGCAGGCAGGAAAATAGGAAGGCAGGAAGGAAGGAAGGGAGGGAGGGTGACCTATGTGTTTATGGAACAGAACAGAGAGATATTCCTTCCTGAAATGACAATTTAAATTGATCCAGATTTTATAACCAACCCAAGATTAAAACTTAACTATAACTGAAACAACACAACTGATTATTTGCAGATCACTCTCATCAGGATAAATTATTGTTTAGTGCAGAAGTACATAGCCCTTGGAGATTTCCAAAAATGCTTCTCAAAATGTTCTACTTTAAAGGAATAGAAGAAAAACATTAAATAAATGACTGGAGGATCGTACTATTCACGTTTATTTTTGATCCATTTTATATAAATGAGATGGAATTAAATTGAGGTTTCTTCTGATTGCACCAAATATTTCAGAGACCATCCCGCTACACCCAACAACCATATGTGGCCCCCAAATCTGAAAAAAGGCCTGGTTTTATGGACAGTTTAAGTAATCTACAAGAGAAACTGTCTTGTAGAGCAAATTAAGTGCTTGTTTCTTTAATCACAATTGGCCAGGTTCACACATTACATTAGGATCAAACTATACCGAAATTTTGGCTAGCACAACAGGGTAACCCAGTTGCTACATCATCTAAACTTCCAAGTGGAAAACTAGCAGCTCCAATGAAAAATACTTGGGAGAAGAAATTCAATCACCCAAAAAAGGAAGGTGGTTAATTTAAAGCGATACCTGGAGCACAATATAGTTAAAAAACCAGAATCATTTCTCTATTTGTAAAATGTTGGTATATTTTCCTGAAACTATGTTAAGTATTTTGTGAGATTGCCGCCATTAAACAAAATCATCTAAATTAATTTGCGCATACTTTCGGCATTGTTGAAAAGGCCCTAATCACAACAAGCTGCAAAGCTAACTTCTGGAAGGTTTCGTTTTTGTTTTTTTTAAATATATTTTTATTATTTTTCATATTTTACACGTCATAACATTATCTACAACCTTTTATATATATTGCTATTGTATTTGTGCATTTTATATTTATTTATTTATTTGTTTATTTTGTTATTCTTATATGCCGCCCAACTCCCGAAGGACTCAGGGCGGCGTACAGCAGGGAAAAATACAAGAATAATCAAAATTACATATAATTAAAAAAACAAATACAAAATTGAAAAACAGTATTAAAACAACAACATCCATTCAACACCATACATACTTGAGGGGTGAGCTCGAGTGGATTAAGCTGTCCCCCCCACCTGCAGGAAAAGCCATGTCTTAACGGCTTTTTGGAAGGCCAGCAGAGTGGGGATGGTCCGGGTCTCTGGGGGTAGTTGGTTCCAGAGCACGGGGCCGGCCACAGAGAAGGCTCTCCCCCTAGGGCCCGCCAGCCAGCATTGCTTGGCCGACGGGACCTGGAGGAGGCCAACTCTGTGGGCCCTAACCGGTCGGAGGGAAGTATGAGGCAGAATGCGGTCCCGAAGATATCCTGGTCCTAAGCCATGAAGGGCTTTAAAGATGGTGATCAACACCTTGAATTGGACCCGGAGACCGATGGGCAACCAATGCAGCTGGCGGAGTATCGGTGTCACGTGGGTGTACCTTGGCACACCCACCACAGCACGCGCAGCCGCATTTTGCACCAGCTGAAGTTTCCGGATACTCTTCAAGGGTAGTCCCATGTAGAGCGCATTGCAGTAGTCCAAACGCGAGGTGACAAGGGCATGAGTGACCGTGAGTAGAGCCTCCTTCTCCAAGTATGGCCGCAGCTGGTGCAAAATTATGCATCATTTTGCCATATTATCTAATCCTATGTCGTCATCTCACATTGTCTCTTCATTTTTCTATTGTTAGTCCAATTGTACCATTCTTCCCATACGTCGTAATATTCTGGGGTTTTTTTGACCTCTGAGTTCAATGGTTAATTTGTCCATTTCAGCGGAGTCATATATCTTCTTGATTATCAGACATTCCGTAGGTATATTTGGGTTTCTCCAATTTTGCGCATATATGATTCTGGCCGCTGTAGTGATATGTAGAATTAAATATTTGGTACTTTTACTATATTGTCCTTGAAATATACCTAATAAAAAGAGTTCAGGAGTATGCATAAAATCCCTCCTGTTTCTCATTTGGTGCATATAACGCTATTATAAGTATCTGTTTAAAGTTTATTTTTACTTCCCCCATCAAGATCCTCCCTTCTTCATCTACAAATATTGACTTAGGCCAGTGATGGCGAACCTTTTTTGGTTCACGTGCCAAAAAAGGGGGGGGGAAATGTGGGGGATCACGTGTGTGCGTGCCCACACTTATAATTCCATGCACCCCCGCACATGCACGCATGACCCCCCTGCTCCCAGCATGCAATGGCACGCCCATTTTTTGCTCTCCCCAGGCTTCAGAGCCTTTCTAGGAGCCTGGGGAGGGCGAAAACGGCCTTCCCCACCCCCTCTGGAGGCTGGAAACAGCCTGTTTCCCAACTCCCAGTGGGCCCAGAAGGCCCGAAAATCAGCCGGCTGGTGCACACATGCACGCCGGACCTGAGCTCGCGTGCCCACCGATATGGCTCTGCGTGCCACTTGTGGCACCCGTGCCATAGGTTCGCCATCACGGACTTAGGCTCTTTCTTTTATATATAATGCTACACCTCTTCTGACCCATTCAAGACAGTGCCTCTATGTTTCTCTTGCACCACTGAGATGCTGGCACCTGGAGAAGACTCTCCAGAGCTGGAGAGGAATATGGGAAACAGCCCTTTCAGTTAAATGCAACTTTCTACCTTAACACTTTCGCCTCCCAGACCCCAAAGCATTGGAGAGCAAGACCACTGAAGTAAAAGAACTGCATGAAGTAAGAACACTGAACCTTTCCCCAAATTCAATTTCCCTTTTGCCACTGGCATGAGTCCTTAGGAATGTTCCGCAAAAGCTTTCTTGCAGATTAAGTTTGAGAGCATTGGTCACTTCATCTGAAACAGCTAAATCTCATATGGTCGATTAAACAAAATCAATCCATCAGAGAATAGAAGCGCTGACTCTATCACTGTATTTGGAGGAAGATGACTTAGGTATACACAGGACCTCCTAGGTCCGTGGTGGCGAACCTATGGCACGCGTGCCAGAGGTGGCACGCGGAGCCATAGAAGCCGGCACGCGAGGGTTCCCACCGGCAAACCGGAAGTGCGAAAAAACGCACTTCCGGTTTGCCGGTGTGCTGTTTTTTGCACTCCGGAGGGTTCAGGGAAGCTCCCTGAAGCTCCGGAATGCAAAAAACTACAAAACGGACAAACCGGAAGTGCACTTTTCCGCACTTCCGGTTTGTCAGTTTTGTAGTTTTTTTGCATTCCGGAGCTTCAGGGAGCTTCCTTGAACCCTCTGGAGTGCAAAAAACAGCATACCGGCAAACCGGAAGTGCGTTTTTTCGCACTTCCGGTTTGCCGGTTTCGTCGTTCCAGGCTCCGGTAAGCCTTTGTGCGGGGGTGGGGGTGTGTGCGCATGCGCAGGGGGCAGCATGGGGGGGTGTTGTACGCATGCGTGGGGGGGGAGGGAATGGGTGTGGGCACGCGAGCGCACGCGAGCGCGCCCCCCCCTTTTTCGGCACGCGAGCCGAAAAAGGTTCACCACCACTGTCCTAGGTGCTAAAATAAGTTTTAAATCAACCTACTTGTAGATCCTGCAAGAGGCAAGTTTGCTAAAAGGAAGTATGATAGGGAAATAAAGGTTGAGCTTTTCTCCCCTGCAATTTTCCTTGATGCTGTTCACATGACACAGATCTGTTATAGATCCAATGAACATATTCACAGTAAATAAAGCATTGTAAACAAGTGCTTTGGAACAGACCTATGTAAAGCAGTGTTTAGAAAATGTTAGCATCTCATTTCCTCAGGAAGCCAAGATTTCTGATTGCCCTCGGTGAATTCTTGAATCTAATTTGCTTTCCCTACCACTTTTCAGACCAAATCTAAAAGTTCAACCCCTCCTGCTTAATTTCTCACAGCTTGTTTTCTACGAAGAAAAAAATCCTGCCAGGATTTAATCCTGCCACAGATCTATCAAGGGATAGATCTGTGTAGACTCACCAGCTCATTATAAGGAATAACAATTCTACTATAACCCCCATCCGCTCTTTTAAAATTCCTTCACTAGTCCTTGTCTATCATTGTAACTATTACAGCATATTGGCTTCCTATTATGTGAAAGAAAGGAGAAAATAATTAATGCATGTTTTCCGGTAGCCCGAATGTTTGCTTCGATCAATTAATTAAAATTTTAATTAATTAATTAAAATTTAATTAATTAATTAAAATTTAATTAATTAAAATTTTAATTAAGTAAAATTTTAATTTATTAATTAAATTTTAATTAAAACTCTATTTGACCAGACCCTGCTTCCTTCTTGAAATGCAGCTCCTGTCACACCACAAAAAATACCTAAAAGAGTTCTGCACCCTTAGGAGACCGGGGGGAGGGGGGGTTTAAGGGTTAGGGTACCAGTAGTGTCACGTAGTGAATATTGTCAGTTGTATGTCTATGCAGGGTGATGCACCCCTATCTAATATTATGGTACATTCCAATATAAGCAGAACACGTGATATGATGTTCTTTGCGCATGTGTGCATTCCTAAACCACCATTAATTTCTCTTCTAACTTAGCTGTTGACCTGAACGGTCGTGTTTCCTTAGCAAAGATGTAATTATTCAGGATTTATTGTTTTTGTACTGAAATAAATATTTTCAGTGGAGTGGAGGTTCATGTGCATGCGCTTGCTCGTGCAAATGGAGCTTCATGTGTGTGCGCTTGCCCGTTTCCCCCCTGACCTGGTTTTGACCCCTGTTCTAGGGAACTGCATGGATGCCTCTTTTATTATCTCATGAAGGACGCACTGTCTTTGGTAAAGACAAGGTATCCTTCATGAGAAATAATAAGAGAGTAAAAGCACACCAACTTTCTTCAAGGTCACCTTGTCCACGAATGATTGATTTCTCTCAGCAAATACTTGGGAGTGTAAAATTCTAGGGTTTATTCTCTAACCTAGACGTGTCCATCCTTGGCAACTTTAAGACTTGTGGACTTCAAAACTCCCATGGCTGGCTGGGGAATTCTGGGAGTTGAAGTCCACAAGTCTTAAAGTTGCCAAGTTTGGGGACCCCCGCTCTAGCCCCAAAGAGTGAGCTCCGTAGGGTTTGAAGATAATTAATGCATCTATAAACTTTATCCAGAATATTCTACTCTGCCCTGGCGATTCTTTCAGAGCAAAGCCAAGGACTGTTAAAGAACCAGAGGAACAAATCAGAAAATGAAGAATTCATACGGCGTCATATCTCCAATTTTTATTCTGCAA
Organism: Diadophis punctatus similis; assembly: GCA_023053685.1. Lineage (NCBI taxonomy): Eukaryota > Metazoa > Chordata > Lepidosauria > Squamata > Dipsadidae > Diadophis > Diadophis punctatus. The sequence continues at coordinate 76,047,407 of JALIGW010000004.1, read as the reverse complement.
AGTATCCTGCTTCTCTGTAGAGGTCAACTTTGATTTATGCCCAGATGGTATAATGCTATCAATATATGTTTAATCTCTTCTATTCTTCAGCACTATTCAAAGAAGAGTTTCACACCACAAAACAACAATGTCCAGAACCATTCAAAAGACAACCATGCTGTCGAGGTGGCGCAGTGGTTAAAATGGAGCACTGCAGTTCAGCAGTTCAGCTGTTCAAATCTCACCGGCTCAAGGTTGACTCAGCCTTCCATCCTTCCGAGGTGGGTAAAATGAGGACCCAGATTGTTGGGGGCAATATGCTGAACCCTGTAAACCACTTAGAGAGGGCTGTAAAGCACTATGAAGCGGTATATAAGTCTAAGTGCTATTGCTATGTTCATACTAGGGTTAGGAGACAATCCTCAATGCAAATTGAACAGAATGCAGACTTAATAGAACTCCATCTTTCCTTATAATAGAACTGTTTCACTTTGATAAGGAAAAGTTCCAGTTCGATGCAAAATGGATCCCATTCATAATCTCTCATTCCCCGATAGCAGAGTATTTCTTCACCAAGAAAACAGATTAATTCAAGGCAGCTGTTTTTTTTATGTAAGTGGCTGGGCTAGGATGACATATAAATTCCACTTCTTCTCTTTTTTTTCTTTTCTTTTTCTTTTTGCAATTTCCAAGAAGTTCCGTAACCCTGTCAAAAATGGATCCATCCCTGGAAAAAGTTGGGTGGTAATCTTCTGTCTCCTTTTTGACTGATGATGATGGGAGTCAATGAGAAACATCCAACTTGGAAGGGGACTTAAGTTTCTCTGAATAGGTCAAGGATACAGTGGATTGTCCAGTCCACTAATTCTTACTCTGCCTGAAGCCAGACCTCATTTAAATGCAAGATGTTGGATAACCATCTGTCTGAAGTAGTGTAGGGTTTCCTGCGTAAGCAGGGGGTTGGACTAGAAGACCTCCAAGGTCCCTTCCAACTCTGTTGTTGTTGTTGTTGTTGTTGTTATTATTATTTGGGAGAGAGTGAAGAGCTTGGTACACCTTACGAGACTTTAAAGTCTACGAGAATATTTGTAGCTCGGGGGTTGAAATGAGGGGTCCTTGATGCTCTCTTGAGCTTGGTTGTTTCCTTGCAGATGTTTCATTACCCAAACTAGGCAACATCATCATATTTCCTTTTTTTTTCAGTAATAAAATGTCTGCAAGAAAACAACCAAGTTCAGAGAGTACCAAGGATCCTTCAACACTCAGTGTGCCTAAAAGAAAAGGCAAGTGGTGGTACACGGAGTTCACTTCCTTGTCCAGGGAAGATCTTTTTCCAGTAAGAAGGCCAGAAAGCCATCTGTGAGCTTAAAAAAAATGTAGGGTTAGCTGCTGAAGGCATAGAGAAAAGCATAGAAAGAAACCTGCACTTGAACTAGCAGAAGAACAGGTAAAAGAAATAATGATAGCTTGGGCAAAAAAATTTGGTCATTCAATTGAGCTAGATAAATGGAAAGGAATTACCGTATTTCCTTCTGCAACGCGCTCTACATGGGGCTACCCTTGAAGAGTATCCGGAGACTCCAGTTGGTGCAAAATGCGGCTGCGCGTGCTGTGGTGGGTGTGCCAAGGTACACCCACGTGACACCTATACTCCGCCAGCTGCATTGGTTTCCCATCAGTCTCCGGGTCCAATTCAAAGTGTTGATCATCATCTTTAAAGCCCTTCATGGCTTAGGACCAGGCTATCTCCGGGACCGCATTCTGCCTCATACTTCCCTCCGACCGGTTAGGGCCCACAGAGTTGGCCTCCTCCAGCTCCCGTCAGCCAAGCAATGCCGGCTGGCAGGCCCAAGGGGGAGGGCCTTCTCTGTGGCGGGCCCCACGCTCTGGAACCAACTTCCTCCAGAGACCCGAACCATCCCCACCCTGCTGGCCTTCCGAAAAGCCGTTAAGACTTGGCTTTTCCTGCAGGCAGGGGGTAGAGCTTAATTCCAGCTGAACTCTCCCCCGGGTATGTCTGGTTGTTGAATGGTTTTTATACTGTAATTTTTAATTTTTATATTTTGATTTTAATTTAACTGTGTATTGGTTATTCTTGTATTTTCCCTGTGTTGTACGCCGCCCTGAGTCCCTCGGGAGTTGGGCGGCATATAAGAAAACCAAATAAATAAATAAATAAATAAATAAATAAATAAATGAATGAATGAATGAATGAATGAATGAATGAATGAATGAATGAATGAATGAATGAATGAATAAATAAATAAATAAATAAATAAATAAATAAATGAATGAATAAATAAATAAATAATAAATAATAAATAAATAATAAATAAATAATAAATAAATAAATAAATATAAATAAATAAATATAAATAAATAAATAAATATAAATAAATATAAATAAATATAAATAAATAAATAAGTAAATAATAAATAAATAAATAAATAAATAAATAAATAAATAAATAAATAAATAAATAAGATGCTAAACCTGTCAGCTGGAAAATCAACAGCCCAGGTTTGAGACCCTAATGCCCCGCTATGGGATGAGCTCCTGTCCTCATCCCAGCTCCTGCAAATCCAACAATTAAAAAAGTATGTAAAATGCAAGTAGATGAACTGGTATCATTTCGTTGGGAAGGTAACACCATTCTGTGATGTCATGGCGGCCACATGACCACGGAAACGTCTTCAGACAGATCAATGGTCTCAAAACGAAGATGAACCCCTTAGTCAGCAATGACTAGTAGAGTAAACTGTTAGGTCTCTGACCATAATTAATATTGGATAGAACAATATATGTTTTAGCTTTTAACAGATATGTCTGTTTAGCTGAGATGTTGCAGACTGCCACAAGAGGGAGCTAGAGTTCACAGCTTATTTCTCTGGGAGTCCCTCTCTGTTTGTCTTTGGTCTCTACTACTGTGTGTGTTCTCTGCTACTCATTAGAGCAAGGCCTAGAGTATGTATGCTCTGCATTTCTCTCTGTGTTGTAGTTATGTATTATAGCTGAAATGTATTTGTACTGGATAATACTTGGATTGTCATTATGACTATTAAGTGTATGACTTTGGACTGTTTACAGGAAAATGCTATTTCTTAAAGTAAATTTTAATTCAAGTTAGTGTATCTGTGTGTGGCTGAGTACTTATTCACAACTGATCTCAATCTAAACGTTTCTGTATGCACAACCTTGGTAACACAAGGAATACTCTGCTAATACATTAACACTGGTTATGGGCCCAGAGAGATATTGAGAGTTAGTGTGAATATTCAGTTTCATACTCAGACAGCTAACTTGTGGTTTACTGTTAAATTAACAATGGCACAAGAACAGTCAACTAGCTTATCCCTGATAACCAGGTTAGATGGAACTAACTATGTTTCCTGGTCTATGAAGTGCAGCTTACTTTTGCGTAAAGAAGGATTATGGACTGTGGTTAATAATCCACCTGATATAACTGCTTGGGATCCAACAAATGATGAAGATAAGAAGAAAATAGCTGACTTTAACCGGGATAATGAAAAGGCTCTTAGTATTATTGGACTGACACTGAGTGATCAGCAACTGGTCCATATTCATGGTGAAGATTCTGCTGCCAAGTGTTGGAGTACCTTAAAGAGACTTTATGTTCGTGATAGTGTTGGTGCGCACATACACCTTACACGTAAACTGTTCAGAGCACGTTTGTTAAAAGGTGGTGACATGTTAGCTCATTTGGAGTTTATGAAGAGAACATTACAAGAGCTACATGAAAAAGAACTGATTTTCTCAGAGTTGCATCAAGTTTATATTATTCTTTCTTCTTTGGATGACTCTTATGATGATTATGTGTCTTCACTGGAAGTTTTGACCAGAGATGAACTGACATTGACTGGCATAATAGGAAGACTGTTAGAAGAGTCTAGAAGAAGGCAAGATAGAAAACAACTGAGAGAGAAACCACCACAGGAAGAACAACGGTCTTCAACTGCCTATATTGTTAGGAAATGTTATTCTTGTGGGGCTAAAGGTCATATAGCCAGATTCTGTAAAAGGGGTAAAAAGCAGAATGCTAGTAATATGCAGAGAGATTATAATGATGTCAGTGTAGCTATATCAAGTACAAATAAAACTGTAAGCCATGATATCTGGATAATAGACAGTGGAGCATCTCAGTGTATAACTAAAAGTAAAGAGAGATTTGTTAATATGACTAAAAGTAACCAGCATGTATCATTAGCAAATGGCTGGAAATTGAGAGTATCTGGAGAAGGTAATGCATATTGTTCATGTATTAATGAAAGTTTACCAATGTTATATGTACCTAACCTTAAAAATAACTTACTATCTGTGAGAGAATTGGTAAAAGCAGGGTTTGTGGTAACTTTTCAGGGAGATAAATGTTTAATTGAAAAACAAGGTAAAAGAGTTACTGCAAGATTGCATGATGGCTTATACATTATCCATGATAGTCCATTAAATAAGGCTAATTCAGTTTATGAAAATAGAAAGCCTCATGACGAATGTATTCATTTGCTCCATAGACGTATGGGACATTTAAATTTCAAAATTGTAAAGAAAACTGTTGAGTTATCTAATGATATAAAATTAAAACCTTGTGCTAGATATTTAAATTGTAATGCTTGCAATCAGGAAAAGAGCAAGGTAATTCCTGCAAACAGGTTAAATGGATTTAAAACCAAGGAACCATTAGAGGTTGTATTTGCTGATCTCATTGGCCCTAAGAAACCCAGTTTAGGTGGAGCCTGTTATATATTGAGCATAGTTGATCATTTTTCTAGATATGGTTTCTGTTATCTGATGAAAACAAAAACAGAAACATATCAGCATTTTGTAAACTGGTTAAGGTTTGTTGAACGAAAAATGAATAAGAAACTGGTTAGTTTAGTAACAGATAACGGTACTGAGTTTACCAATAAGAGATTTGAAGATATGCTAAAGAGAGCTGGTATTGAACATAAACGTTCTGCTCCTTTTCGGCCACAACATAATGGACATATTGAACGTAGAGGTCAGACATTACAGGCTATGTCTAGAACCATGATTTCAGATTCTGGTTTACCAGAAAGACTCTGGGGTGAAGCTATAATGTGTGCTAACCATGTTTTGAATAATGTAGTGAATGCAACAACTGGTGAATTGCCATTTACTCGCTGGTATGGTAGGAAACCAAATCTTAGTTATTTGCATACATTTGGTGCACCAGCATGGGTGCATATTCCCACTCAAGTAAGGCGAAAGGGACAACATAGAGCACGGAAATTATGTTTTGTAGGATATGAATCTAATCATAGATCATTTAGATTCTGGGAGCCAGGTACTACTAGAGTATATTGTAGTGCAAGTGCTAAATTCCTTGAGCATGTTGGATGGAGTAAACTGGAACAGGAATACAAGGAACAAGATAGTATTGTTGTTGAGGATCCATTGTTTCCTGATGATTCTGATAAGAATAGTACTGATGATAGGATAGTGAAAGAATCCTCAATAGAGGAACCATCTATGGATGATGTAGAAGATACTTCGTTAGGGGAGGAAAAGGAAGAGGAAATTCCAACAACTTGTACTAAATTGCCTAGGAGGTCAACTAGGGAGAGACGTCCACCTGATAGATATCAGGCAAGTATTGTATGCCAGATTAATGTGGAACCGTCTAATTATAATGAACTTAAGCTGTACCCAACAAAGGAACAGGTAGCTTGGCAGGAAGCTATGAATAAGGAATTAAAATCTTTAAAGGATCTTGAGGTATATGAAGATGTAAGGTTACCACTAGGTGAGCGTGCAATAGGTTGCAGATGGGTGTATAAATTAAAGACCGGTGTGGATGGCACTGTTACCCATAAAGCAAGATTAGTTGCTCAGGGATTTGCTCAATCAGATAAGGATTATGATGAGGTATTTGCACCTAGTCTGAGAGCAAATACATTGAGAGGAGCATTAGTTTGGGCAGCTAAAAATAAATGCATAATTAATCATGTAGATGTCGAAACTGCATATCTACATGCACCATTACAACATACCATTTATATGAGAAAGCCATTAGGTTTAAAAGATGATAGAAAAAATGATTATTGGAAATTAAAGAAAAGTCTTTATGGTTTAAAGCAATCAGGTTATGAATGGAATAAATGCATTGTAAAAGAATTAGTTTCCATGGATTTTAAAGCTGGTATAGCTGATCCTTGTTTATTTAGGAGAGAGAAAGATGGTTTGATTTCTCTGTTGCTATTATTTACAGATGATATAGCGATTATAACAAAGACTGAACAAGAAGCAAATGATATTGTTTCTGAATTACAAAGAAAGTTCAAGATTAGAAATTTAGGAGAAATTAAACATTATTTGGGTCTTGATATAATGAAGACAAATAGAGGATTCAAAATTTCGCAAGCTAAGAAGATTAGCCAATTGTTAAAAAGATATAACCTGGAGAATTGTAAAACTGCTAAGACACCAATGGATCAGGGATTTACAAATAGTGATAGTAAATGTCCTGTGTTTGATAAGGAGATATATCAGTCTCTAATTGGTAGTCTCTCATATTTGAGTAATTGGTCTAGACCAGATATATCTTACAGCGTAAATCAACTGGCTAGATATAATGCTGAACCAAATGAAAGGCATTGGCAAGCAGCTAAACGAATACTTAGATACCTAAAGCACACAATACATTATTCTTTATATTTAGAACCGAGAAATGAATTAGTGTTAACTGCATATGCTGATGCAAGTTTTGCTACTGATGCAATGACTCGCAAATCAACATCAGGTATAGTGGTAATGTTGGGTAATGCTTTAATAGGGTGGAAATCTATTAGGCAACAACATGTTAGTTTATCCACTATGGAAGCAGAATTCTCGAGTTTATCATTAATGTGTACAGAATTGGTGTATTATAAACAATTGTTAAAGGATATAGGAATTACTGTACAGGAACCATTTATTGTGTATGAAGACAATCAATCTGCCATTAGTATGGCTAATAGTTTAGCTGTGAAAACAAGGTCGAAACATACTGATTTGAGATATCTGAATGTTAGACAATGTGTTCAAAATAAAATGGTTAAGTTGGAATACTGCATGACTGAACAGAATATTGCAGATCATTTTACTAAAGCGCAAGGTGCAATTAAACACAAAGAGTGTTGTGAAAACTATGGTTTAAAGATGTAAGGTATTATATATTGATCTACCCAAAGGGGAGAATGTTAGGTCTCTGACCATAATTAATATTGGATAGAACAATATATGTTTTAGCTTTTAACAGATATGTCTGTTTAGCTGAGATGTTGCAGACTGCCACAAGAGGGAGCTAGAGTTCACAGCTTATTTCTCTGGGAGTCCCTCTCTGTTTGTCTTTGGTCTCTACTACTGTGTGTGTTCTCTGCTACTCATTAGAGCAAGGCCTAGAGTATGTATGCTCTGCATTTCTCTCTGTGTTGTAGTTATGTATTATAGCTGAAATGTATTTGTACTGGATAATACTTGGATTGTCATTATGACTATTAAGTGTATGACTTTGGACTGTTTACAGGAAAATGCTATTTCTTAAAGTAAATTTTAATTCAAGTTAGTGTATCTGTGTGTGGCTGAGTACTTATTCACAACTGATCTCAATCTAAACGTTTCTGTATGCACAACCTTGGTAACACAAGGAATACTCTGCTAATACATTAACATAAACTCCACAGGGATTTTGCCTTAACTTTCCTTACCATTCATAATGAAAAGATCCCTCACATTCTGGACAGAGAAGGGCCTTCTCTGTGGCGGGCCCCACGCTCTGGAACCAACTTCTTCCAGAGACCCGAACCATCCCCACCCTGCTGGCCTTCCGAAAAGCCGTTAAGACATGGCTTTTCCTGCAGGCAGGGGGTAGAGCTTAATTCCATCTGAACTCTACCCCGAGTATGTCTGGTTGTTGGATGGTTTTTAATATTGTAATTTTTAATTTTTATATTCTGATTTTAATCTTATTGTTATTGGTTGTTCTTGTATTTTTTCTGTGCTGTACGCCGCCCTGAGTCCCTTGGGAGTTGGGCAGCATATAAGAAAACCAAATAAATAAAATAAATAAATAAATAAATAAAGTATTTTTCAGAGTATAAGACGCACCTTTTCCCCTCCTAAAAGTGGCTGAAAATTTGGGTGCGTCTTATACTCCGAATGTAGATTTTCCGAAGTTTTTTTTCCCAGCCTTAATCTTCCTGGCTTGCAGGCTTGTTTTCATTTCTACTCCCTCCGAAGAAATTTTTTCCAGCCCTAAGTCTTTGCAGACTTGTTTTCATTGTTATTCCCTCCGAAGATGATTTTTTTCAGCCCTAACCAGGGGATAAAATAATGTGCTGAAGCTGACCAGATTAAGGACACTAGCCAGATGAATACCTGGTAGGTAGATTTTTTTCCCTATTTTCCATCCCAAAAACTAAGGTGCGTCTTATACTCCGAAAAATACGGTACAAATTAACAATGTCCACAGCATATAAGGAAAATCAATGTAAAATGTTTTATAGATGGCACATGTCACCTGAAAAACTGGCAAAAATGTTTAAAGATAAATCTGCAAAATGTTGGAAATGTCATCAATTACCTGGATCGTATTATCATATGTGGTGGACGTGCCCAGAAGCAAGAAATTATTGGATGAAAATTAAAACATGGTTAGAAGAAATGACACAGCAATATATAGATTTAAAACCGGAACTGTTCCTATTGGGTATCTTACCAGAGAAATTTAGTAAGGAAAATATATACTTGATTGTACATGTGATAACGGCAGCGAGGATAGTATCTGCGCAAAGATGGAAAGCAGAGAAAATCCCTATGGAGGAAAAAATAATTAAGAAAATATTGGATTGTGCAGAAATGAATAGATTGACCTTGATACTTAAAGAAAGAGAGGAATCGGAGTATTTTCAGATATGGGGGCAATTTTATGATTGGTTGGAGAAGAGATATGTATAGAGTAATATTGTAAAGAAAGAGGGGTGAAATGTTATAACAAATGAAATGATAAATACTAGAATATGAGAAATAATTGGGGAATAGGGAAAAGGCACAGAAGCACGCAGATGATGCACTGATGGATTAATCATGTATTGTATATTTGTCTGTCTATAAAAATTAAAAAAAACTTTATTAATAAAAAGAAAGAAACCTGCACCAGAGACAAATCTGCACCTGAGACAATTTCCTTGTGTGTCTAATCACACTTGGCCAAATAAAGTATCCATTCATTAATTCAATTCATTTCAACCTAGGAAAGATCAACCCAATCACAGACACCAACCAACTAAGTCACATCTTGGGATACCACAATGCCACATGCAATGGCCCCACTGGGGAGAGAAAGGCACACACCAGCTAATGTACTCCTTCTCAAGAAGGCATGGAGAAGCATTCAGACATCCCAATGGACAGGTCAAGAGCCCTCCCCAAGTCCTGGGAGAGGAAGAAGTGGCATCCAATGAAAGTGGAATGTTAGCCATGCTGAACTTCTTTGAATGTGTTGCTTTACCCTTATTCTTATGATTTTAAATTTGCCAAAGGCAAGGAAGAACTAAAGAGGGATCTTTATTTCGATTGAAGCCAAACAATAAAAGTGAAGATGTGTTTAGTGGGGGGTTTCTTCCACCTGAGCTGCAGTAATTGGCCAAAGGTTAGTTTCTTTAAAAATTTGGAGACACTGATCAACAACATCGTTTCAAACTTTAGCTTTCAACTGATTTTGCTACAGAATCAGCACCCAACTAATTTTCTATGGGATTCCTCTATGTTCCTTCTCCCGGAATAACTTGGAGCCGGACGTTTTCTTTCAACTCAGCCTACTGGAGAAGAGAACATTATGTACACCACTTTGTGTTCCTGAATGAAAAGCAGAATATAAACATAATAAATAAATACAACTGTACTAGAATAACTGGATCCAGGCAATCTCTTGCAACATCTTGCAGTTGCATTAACCCACCGCACAAACAGTCCTAAGTAAAACAAAGTAAGCTCACACAGCATCCCAAGAGAGGTGTGTGTGTGTGTGTGTGTGTGTGTGTGTGTGTGTGTGTGAAGAATTAAAGCTGCAAGGATTCAGAGGTCTTTGCCAGCTCGAATCCACTCAAGATTTACTCATCCTATGAATCTTTGCAGCGTTCAATTGGCTTATGCAACATCAACAGAACCTGTTGAATTGCTTTTCATCAGCTCTCTCAATACTTAAGACTCTCATCTACTACGCCAGAACAACCAAAAGCAAATAAGTCTCAACGTTCCTTAATGCCAATATGAAATTACTCTCTAAAATAAAATGTGATTCAGTATCAACCAGGCAAGGAATCAATTGCTGGAGATAAACTTGGATTCCTATCTACTCTGCCTCCTTATCTGCTAAACTCAATGGTGGCCAACTTTATTGTTCAAAGGAAGTTTTTGGGTGGAAACAAGCTAAGACTTGCTTTCTTTTATTAACATATGGAGAACATGGAAACCCATGTCCATTCAAAACGAGTATTTGAAGTCTGATGGGCGTTTCTGGAGGTATTGCAAATCATAAGAGCCGAGGTGGTGCAGTGGTTAAAGTGCAGCACTGCAGTTCAGCAGTTCAAATCTCACCGGCTCAAGGTTGACTCAGCCTTCCATCCTTCTGAGGTCCGTAAAATGAGGACCCAGATTGTTGGGGACAATATGCTGAACTCTGTAAACTGCTTAGAGAGGGCTGTAAAGCACTATGAAGCGGTATATAAGTCTAAGTGCTATTGCTAAAAATCAACACTTTTTTATTTTTACATTCCAAATGAGATTTTCACTTCAATATGTGAGCGCTTTAGACTTGTAGTTTTTCCTAAACGTTCCTCAAAGAATAAATATGTCAATTATTAAATGTTTTGATTTAATCATTGACAATCTCACACTTTTAAGATATCATTTGGGAGGAACCCAACCATGTATTTTGTAGAATCAGGAAATGAGAGTATCACTTAAAAAAAACCAAAAGGGATTTCTATTTTCAATTTTGCAAGCTGGTTGGCTTGATGTTCTCGTTTTGTAACTTCATCATCATGACTGTTCAAGCTATCTTTTACAATGTACCTACTGTCATATTCTAATCAGCACCCTTGTTTCAATATAAAGAAGATGCCTAGGTGTGCTACATTATGAATCTGTACTCTAAAAATGTCATCATCTCCTCTTGCAATGTATAGAACAGTGATGGCGAACCTTTTTTTCCTCAGGTGCTGAAAGCTATTGCGCATGCGCGAGTGCCCACACTTATAATTCAATCCCTGGGGAGGCTGAAAATGGCTCCCTGGAGGCCCTCTGGAGGCTCATTTCCAACTTCTGGTGGACCTAGTAGGCCCATTTTTCGCGCTTCCCAGGCTCCAGAGGCTTCCCTGGAGCTTGGGGAGGATGAAAACGTCCGCCCCCGCCCCATGGAGGCCCTCCGGAAACCGAAAACACCCTCCCAGAGCCTTTGTGCGAGCCAAAAATCAGCTGGCCGGAATGCACATGCACACTGGAGCTGAGCTAGGGCAACGGCTCGCATGCCGGCAGATATGGCTCCGCGTGCCACCTGTGGCACACGTGCCATAGGTTCGCCATCACTGGTATAGAAGAACCAAGATACAAGTCCCTGAAATTTAAAGCTTTCTGTAGAACTACTGAGTACACAATACTACCATCAATAATCAACTAGGGAAAAAAATTCACTGTCCAACAGAGACACCAGTAACTATCACACGTTAAGTATCCGATGGAAAGAAAGCACCACACCAATAGCAATTCATCCGTGCTTTGCAAATGGATGTTTTTTAACCTTGACATCACACTTCTAAAGAAGTTAAGACACACGAAACTCCGTGTTGGATCCCAGGAAGCAAATGATCTTGATTCTGATGGGAAAATCTTCTTTGATTCAATGATGATGAGTCCACCTCAATTTGCCAAGAAATATTAAGTACAAGTTGCCAGGGATCGATAATAGGAAGTCTCCAAAGGAAGGTTGGGTCACTCATGGGGACTAGAAAGCTAAAATGGGGAAGGTGAGATTTGGAGAAGTCACTGCTTCCTGGCACATTGCATTTTAGAAACCATCAATAAAAGTTTTGCATTGTATACAGTATTTTTTTCCAAATCTTTTAGCTCTCTTAATCTAACCTCTTAAGAGTTTAGCCTCAAAGTATAACGTTTTGAAAAACAATTCCCTATAATCCAAATATTTTATTTCCTTTAACTAAACCTTACCATTTAAATGTAATATTTTAGTAACTCAAGAGAGGTACTTTTAAACTCATCGTCTTTAAGTTAAGAATTGGAAAGTAATATATTTCTTTGGATGTTAGTTGACCTCAATCTTTACACACAGAGGACAAAGACTTGAAGTTAAATCTTTTGCCAACGGCAATAGGTAGGAAAGCCTACTGTTGGTCACTCAACCAACCAATAATACCCCAAATACAACTGGTTAGGAATAAAAGGTTAGTTTACTTTTAATGAGTGGACACATTTCAATTTTATTTTCCCCTTATCATACAACATTTGGGCTTGAGCACTGCTTTATTTTTGCTATCTCAATGGAACAAACAGAAAATATCAATGTTTTCTATAAACATTGTAAACCACCTCTGAATCATGGCCACTGAGAAACTAGCCATTGTTGCTTTTTTCAATCCCAGTTATGAATGTTAGATGCTCTTTTTAATTTTTGTAGCTTTTAAATTGTTGTGTCTTTTTATATTGGAAAAGATAATATAATATATCGGATTGACATTTTATTTATTATTTGTTCTTCTATGCCGCCCTACTCCCGAGGGACTCAGGGCCGCCCAGAGTCCCCTGGGAATTGGGTGGCGTATAAATCCATTTAAATAAATAAATAAATAAACAAACAAACAAACATGCAGCTGCTTTAGGCCTATGTTAGTCCCCCCCAAAAAAAATCAAATAAGGAGGAGTCTAATAGCACCAAACTAAAACATTTTATAGAGAAGCACCAGCCTTTGTCAGACGCAACTCCCTTCGTTAGATGCACGGAGTAACTGAAGTGAAACGGGATTTAAATCAGGATAAGGTCAAGGGACGGAAACTAAAAAGTGGTTGGTTGTGTGGATGCAGGTTGTAGGTGCCAACTATAATGGGTTACCAATCCATTGTGTTTGTCAAGAACATCTGAGAAAGCCTAGAGCGGAGGTGTCAAAGTCAAGGCCACGGGCCAGATCCGGCCTACAGGGTGCTTAAATCTGGCCTGAGGGCTGGCCTGGAAATATCAAAGGACCGTCCTGCGGTGCCTCTGGCAGCCAAAACGGGCAAACTTGACGGCCTCCTGCAACACTCTGCCAGGCAAAACGGGGCACGGGGGGACATTCACGCCCCCATGGCCCATTTTCGGCCTGGATGGCCTCCTGCAGCACTCTGTTGGCCAAACAGGGCACGGAGGGAGGGGAACACACCCGTCACCCTGGTGCCCCGTTTTGGCCGGCAGGGTGCTTCAGGAGCTGTCCAGCCCGTCTCCCCCCCAGCCGGCCCACAGAGTGATTAAATCTGGCTTGCGGGGCTGGCCTGGAAATATCAAAGGACCGGCCTGCGGTGCCTATGGCAGCCAAAACGGGCAAACTGGACGGCCTCCTGGAACACTCTGCCAGGCAAAATGGGCCACGGGGGGACATTCACGCCCCCATGGCCCATTTTCGGCCTCGATAGCCTCCTGCAGCACACTGTCAGCCAAACAGGGCAAAGGGGGGAACCACACGCGCCCCCCCCTAGTGGCCCAGTTTGGCCGGCAGGGTGCTCCAGGAGCCGTCCAGCCCATCCCCCCCCCCCAGCCGGCCCGCGGAGAACTACAATGCTGATCCAGCCCTCGAAGAAATCCAGTTTGACACCCCTGGCCTAGAGAGATTTCACAGGTAGGCATTCTGCAGTTTTTTGCTCTTAGTGATTTTTGTTATTTTGCTACCTTGTAATTGAGGGTCTTCCGTGCATCTGATTAAGCGGGTTACATATCACAAACCCTTGTGCCTTTTTTATCAAATGGGTTCTCTGAAAAGGGGCTACCAAGCTCCTTCTGCAGTTTCTTTAAAGAAATCCCATGGGTTACCCGGGCAACAGTTTATAAGTGGTGTAGGGTTTCCTGCCTAAGCAGGGGGTTGGACTAGAAGACCTCCAAGGTCCCTTCCAACTCTGTCATTATTATTATTATTATTATTATTATTATTATTATTATTATTATTATTATTATTATTATTATTATTATTATTATTATTATTATTATTATTATTATTATTATTATTATTATTATTATTAGGCAAAGAGGTCATCTAAAAAACTTCAATTAGGACATTTTCTCCAGAGATTTTCTTGAATATGCATGTACACAACAGGCTATTTTATTTGGAGATAAGCAATATTATGCAGAGTAGAAAGAGGGAGAAGCAGAGCAAGCAAAGGAAATTAAAAGGAAGAAGTAACAAAAAGGAAGAAAATCTAATTAAATATAGTTTACACCAGCCACATTTTCACTGTATCTCACTATTTCTGTCTATCCTTAAAAACCATCTTTGTTGTCGTATGCCATTTCTGGAAATTATCTCATATTTTTATAATGTCCTTTGCATTTTTATGCTTTTTGTTTTTTGCAAGCTGCCTGCCAGCTGCAAGCCCAGTTAATGCAAGCTATTCCTTTGTTTGCACATAGGAGAGGATATTGCCTGCTGCTAATGAAAGCTTCTTTTAATAAAATGTGTTACTCAGAAAAGGTGTTACCAGAATCCTGATTTATTTATTTATTTTTGCAAACATTAGGCTAACCAGGCTCTCCTCCTACTATGATGGATATTAATAATCTAACTTGCCTGTTTGATAAATGAAGAATTGAAGCTTTAGGAGATCAAGATCAGGTGACCGAAGAATATTAAGACAACATTGATCTCAATACATTTCAAAAAGGGTTTGACGGACACGTACCAACAAAATACAGTACAACTCTCTTGTTTATTAGACACTTATATTTTCCCTGCCTTTAAGTAAGAGCTCCTTCACAGCTGTCTGGCCCAACGCCATTATCTGAACCGCTAAAATTGAAAAGACATGTGGCATTAAATATAGGATAATGTTCCATTAATTTAAAACAGTCAACCCACAGTTCAATTTCTCATAGCGAAATATTCCCTTGCCCCAGCTAAGTGTACATCTTAATTCTCTTGGCACCTGCCAAGTAAAATTTGAGGGATTCACAATTCTTTTGGCCATTAGCCATGTTTCATAAATTGCATAATGCTTGTGGGACTCTTTTTTTTAAGACACCTGAATAATTACTGTGAATAAGGAATATGTTGTCTCTGAAAAGGAACTTCTGAAGCATTGAATGCAGGTAGGAGCATTCAACATCATTGCTTTATCCAAAGCAAGGCAACCTTTTGGCAAGACTTAAAGAGTCTCTGTTGCTTTGATAACTAAAAATGTCTAATTGGACAAAATTACGGTACAAAAAAAATTGAAATGAAACCAGAGTTGTTTTTATTGGGTATTATAAAGGGAAATCTAAGCAAAGAGATTCAATATATTATACTTCATATAATAACCGCAGCCAGAGTCACATTTGCTCAGAACTGGAAAAAAGAAAACACTCCTTCAAATGCAATGATAATAAAAAAGGTGCCTGACTGTGCAGAAATGGATAAATTAACCATGGAATTAAAAGAAAGAGAGGAAACAGGGTACTATAAGATCTGGAATATGTGGTATAATTGGCTAGAAACTAGAAGTAAAATTAATGCATAAAGAGTACACAGGAATCATATTAAAATGAAAAACTGTATATACCTAAGAATATTATATATATATATATATATATATATATATATATATATATATATATATATATATATATATATATATATATATATATATATATGATTGTTCTATATATATATATATGATTGTTCTATATATATATAGATTGTTCTATATATATATATATATATATAAATACATAATGTATAAAATTATGAGTCCCACGGGAGTTGGGCGGCATATAAAAGTGACCAGATAGATAGATAGATAGATAGATGATAGATGATAGATAGATAGATAGATAGATAGATAGATAGATAGATAGATAGATAGATAGATAGATAAATAAATAAATAAATAAATAATAAAATAATAAGGCCACAAACTGGAAAAACTGTAAACAGGATTGATACCGATATCGGACTGCTGTAAAATTGGAATTGAGGTTTTAAAGTTAAAAAAAGTTGATTAAAATTTTTTTTTTTAAAAAAAAGTCTAATTGCTTAGGCAACATTATCAGTTTTAGCTATATCATCTAAGCAAAGATTATGAACAACATTGTCAGTGCGCTTAATAGCAGGAGTCTTGTAGTTTTTGTTCTACAAAAAATGAAGGTTAGTAAATAGCTATATATATATGTATATATATATATATATATATATAGAGAGAGAGAGAGAGAGAGAGAGAGAGAGAGAGAGAGAGAGAGAGAGAGAGAGAGAGAGAGAGAGAGAGAGAGAGAGAGAGAGAGAGAGAGAGAGAGAGAGAGAGAGAGAGAGAGAGAGAGAGAGAGAGAGAGAGATTTACTAACCTTCATTTTTCTTTTCTTCTCAGGGCTTTCGGAAATTTCCTTTTTAAAAAAACTAACAGGTTCCACAACCTGAAATATCTGAACGTTCTGATCTAGCCATGAACTGGGAAAAACAGGTAGCCCTTGACTTATGACCAAAATTGAGCTCAAATTTATGTTGCTAAGCGAGACATTTGTTGTGAGTTTTGCCCAATTTTGAGACCTTCCTTGTCACAGTTGTTAAGTGAATCTGGCTTCCCTATTGACTTTGCTTGTCAGAAGGTCGCAAAAGTTGATCACATGATCTTGGGACACTGCAATTGTCATAAATATGAGCCAGTTGCCAAGTGTCTGAATTTTGATCAGGTGACCATGAGGATGCTGCAACGGCCATAAGTGTGAAAAATGGTCACAAGTTACTTTTTTACGGTGCCGTTGTAACTTTGAATAACTAAACGAACTGTTGTGAGATGAGGACTACCTATGTATCACTTTCCATGCATAACTGAGTGGGATGTGGGTGGTTTGCCCCACAAGTATTTCAGATGTTTTTGTCCTGTTTGATTCCAGCTACAGATCAAAAGATGGGTATTTCCACAACAGGAGAGGAAAGGTTGAGGGTTTCTTAGATGATGATAGGGTAAAGGCCGAGAGGGAGAAAGGAAGACAATGATAAGGTTGACGACAACAGACCAATGGAATATATAGTGCTGGAGCATCGTTGGAACATCACTGATGAAGGTGGATGAGGAAAGGAAAATGGAGGGAAGAAAGCATGGGAATTAGCATTTTACAGAGGTGAAATGCTACCGGTTCGGACAGATTCACCCGAACCGGTAGTAAAAAATGCTACCGGTTCGGGCGAATCGGTACATCCGACAACCAGCTGTGCAATGATCAGCTGTGCCGCGGGATCTAGATTAGCTAGAAAGCAGGATTTCCTGCTTTCTAGCTAATCTAAATTGTGCGGCACAGCTGATCCCCTCCTCTCTGTTCTACCTACCTTTGCAGACTCTGATGACTTCAAAATGTTTTTCCAGTGCTGCACGGTAGTGCCTGCAGCGCGCATACGCGCGAAGCAAAGCAGTAGCAGACTTCAGACGATTTCACCCCTGCGTAGAGCAAGCAGGGCAAAGGAGTAGCTATGCAAAAGACTGAGGCAGAGAGAAGATCAGATCACTTTTTCACAATCTGCCTGTCAGGCACAATCAATCAGATCCACACATGAAGATTCAATTACTTATTTTATTGCACATGCCTACAACACAGGAATCTTCTCGGACTGGCGGTGTGTACCTGGACCAGACTAGATAAGGTTCAACAGCATTGGGGGAAGGAGGGTCAGACCTTGCCCATTTGTGCCTTCATAAACATTCCAGACTAATTCCCTGCTTGATTCTTCCCGCCAGTCTCTCTGAGACATCATCTTATAAAATCACTCCAAGATCTCCAAGGATTTAGTTGCAGCCCAAACCTGTAACAACCAAAATGTTCCTGGGTTTGTTTGTTTTTTGCTGAACCGTCTCCAATTAAAATCTGGCAAATCTTTTGTAGGAGTCTTTGGCTTGGGGTTCAAAGCAAAATGTAGCTTCCATTTTCTGCACGTGTTTTGTTAGATGTCCATTGACAATTCTGATTTGGAAATGCAAAGCTGTGTTTCACTTGCTTGAGTATAAAATTCACCTACCGTATTTTTCGGAGTATAAGACGCACCGGAGTATAAGACGCACCTTAGTTTTTGGGGAGGAAAATAGGGGAAAACAATCTGCCAACCAGGTATTCATCTGGCTAGCATCCTTAGTCTGGTCAGCTTCAGCACATTATTTTATCCCCTGGTTAGGACTTAAAAAAACCTTCTTCTGAGAGAGTAACAATGAAAGAGTCTGCAAGCCGGTAAGAGCTGGGAAGATCGTTAGCACCTGGTTAGGGCTAGAAAACAACTTATTTGGAGCAAGTAGAGCAATGAAAAAAAACCCTGCAAAGACTTAGGGCTGGAAAAACATTCTTTGGAGAGAGTAACAATGAAAAAGCCTGCAAGGTAAGAGCTGGGAAGATCTGTTAGCACCTAGTTAGGGCTGGAAAAAAAAAAGCTACATTCGAAGTATAAGACGCACCTGAATTTTCAGCCACTTTTAGGGAGGAAAAAGGTGCGTCTTATACTCCGAAAAATACAGTATCTTTTAGGAAGCTTTTCATAGACCGAAAGGCAGAATGAAATGAAATAGCCTTCAGTTCACACATCAGCATCATACTTTGAACACCAAATGGACGTTTTCACCATTCTCTACTTAGCAGGTAGGACATCACATTGCCCAAAAGTCAGAAAATATCTCCCACTTCAAAATAGGCTATTCTAAAGTTATGACAAACATCTGAATGCTTGTTGACTCTTATCAGAAGCATTCTGGACTCCCAAATGTGTGACCTCAAAGCATAAGGTAACATTGGAACATATCTGGCGAGCAGAGAACATCCATTTCTGAATCCAAAGTGTCCATTTTTGAGCTTGAAATGGAGCATTTGAAGCTAAAACGAGCTTTAAAAGATTTATACCTTGGATAGCTGGTTATTCATGTATTTAGTTCGACTTGCAATATTATAGATTCTAATGTAAAACCAGCATTAAACCCAGCGATACAAAAATCGGAATTACAGCCAAGTTGTCAGTCGTCAACAATGAAAAATCTATTTAAAGCCAATTTATCTCTTAATTGTCTGGCGTCAACGAAACCAATAAAAAAAGAAAGCTTGCCAAAATCTTTAGTTCAATCGATGCTGCTGGGCCCAAATTGTTACTGGGAGAAGATGAAAGCATGTCCGTTTCAGAGGCAGAACAATGTTTGCATAATGTTTTTTTCCTCATTTTTCTCAGAAAATTAGCATTTATGTATGAAAAGAGGATGGTAGTGCCAAATTCCATCAGAGAGACTTATTATTCTGAGTGCAAGCTATTGTGCTGGAGCCTGGATGAACAAAACACCATAGAAAAAGTCTTCTTAATATACCCAACAACTAAAAATTAATGAAATTGGCTCAGACAGAATTTTACTCTTTAGTCAATGAACACACACACACACACACACACACACACACACACACACACACACACACACACACACAACCTAATTCATACTTTGTCTTCATATTTTGTTCAAACATTCTCGTTTAAATAATAATTTACTAAACTAAATTAATAAATTAAATTAAATGTGTTCAATTATTAAAGTTATTAAATTAAATTAATGCAAACTGAGTAAAATTAAATCATAATTAGATTATTTCTGCAATAATTACAACAATTAGATACAATAAGTATCTAAGCAAAGAAAGCACATTAGCATTTCTATTTCTGTACCGTTCATTTTTATGAGGGTCAAAATAGTTGGGCATATTCTATTATATAGGAATTTGCTATAAATTTAAATATTGATTTAAGAAAACTACTTGGGGGGTGGAATCTGCTAAATCTCAAATTACATCACTGGTGGCCATTTCCATCATCCACACCATGATATAAAGGGATATAAATATCATGACATGCATCATTTGTGTAATAACTTCACGATGGAAATCTTGTAAGTTGTCGCAAATTAGTGTAAATGCAATTGCCCTATCCAGAATCCTTTGGATGCAACAGCCTCGTCTGCTATTTCAGGGGCATGTCTTGACAGGAATTTGGTATTTGCGTCCCAAGACCGCTGAACTGGAGATTTGTTAATGTGAGATTTCACCAGAAGTGTATTTTAGCAAATGCTCCTGCCTCCCCCAAATTAATTATTTTTGGTATTTGCAGACAGGCATCTTAGTACAATCTACACCAGTCTTTCTCAGGTGCTTGAAGATCTGAGAACTTCAATTCCCAGAATTCCCCAGCCAAAATGGCTGACTAAGGAATTCTGGGAGTTGAAGTCTACTCAGCCAAGTTGAGGAACAGTGACCTACACACTAGCAAAATTTTGCAGAACAGCTTATGGGACAAAGCAAGAAATTAGGAGTTATCATCAAGACTCATCATCCAGCTCTCTCTCAATCATTTCTCACTCTTATTACCTACTTCATTAAGTTAAAAATCAGGAAGAATCTGGTTGCACCTTTTCCGACAAACAAGTTTTATTAAAAGGCAGAAGGGTTGGTGAGCTGCAACTCATGAAAGTTTTTGTCTTTTAATAAAATGCATTAGTCAGAAAAGAGGCAACCAGACTACTCCCGATTTCTAGCTCTCCTACACGAAGGCCGCTCTCCCTCCTACAGTTTCATTAAGTTAATAACTGTTTTAGAATTTTTGTTTATTGGGTGGACTTTTTAATGTTTGTGGGCTATTTTAAGTGGTTGGCCTTTTGCCCTAATAAAGAATTACTTCATTCATTCATTAGGTTAGCTTCCATTCTTGCATAATTGTAGCCGCTTCCTGCAATATTTAGCCAAAAGGCGTTCAAATCTAGTTCAAATGTAATATAATTAAACTATTATTTACATGCCTTTTGTAGGGTTCTCTCCAGTGGTGGAATTCAATTTTTTTATATACTACCGGTTCTGTGGGCGAGGCTTGGTGGGTATGGCAGGGGAAGGATACTGCAAAATCTCCATTCCCTCTCCACTCCTGGGGGAAGGATATTGCAAAATCTCCATTCCCACCCTACTCCAGGGGAAGGATACTGCAAAATCCCCATTCCCTCCCCACTCCTGGGGGAAGGATATTGCAAAATCTCCATTCCCACCCCACTCCAGGGGAAGGATACTGCAAAATCCCCATTCCCTCCCCACTCCAGGGGAAGGATACTGCAAAATCTCCATTCCCACCCCACTACTGGGGGAAGGATACTGCAAAATCCCCATTCCCTCTCCACTCCTGGGGGAAGGATATTGCAAAATCTCCATTCCTACCCTACTCCAGGGGAAGGATATTGCAAAATCCCCATTCCCTCCCCACTCCTGGGGGAAGGATATTGCAAAATCTCCATTCCCACCCCACTCCAGGGGAAGGATACTGCAAAATCCCCATTCCCTCCCCACTCCAGGGGAAGGATACTGCAAAATCTCCATTCCCACCCCACTACTGGGGGAAGGATACTGCAAAATCCCCATTCCCTCCCCACTACTGGGGGAAGGATACTGCAAAATCCCCATTCCCTCCCCACTACTGGGGGAAGGATATTGCAAAATCTCCATTCCCACCCCACTCGGGGGACAGCCAGAGGTGGTATTTGCCCGTTCTCAGAACTACTCAAAATTTCCGCTACTGGTTCTCCAGAACATGTCAGAACCTGCTGAATTTCACCCCTGGTTCTCTCACTGCATTACGCCAAAAAACAACTAAGCTAGAAAAAGTTAAATCATCCCCATGTGGGCTCCACTACGTTCTTCCAATGGGACAGGCAGTTGGAAAGTGACATTTTTCATTTACACATGCAATAAACTACATGATGTCCAACTCTGAGAACAATGAACTATAGATAATCCTTGACTTACAACCATTAATTAAGTGAGCATTCAAAGTTAAAATGGAACGGAAAAAAGGGACTTAGGACCAGTTATCACACTTGTGACCGCTGCAGCATCTCCATAGTCATGTGATCAAAATTCGGGCACATGGCAACTGGCTCATGTTTATGACGGCTGCCAGGGTGGTCCTGGGGTCAAGCGATCACCATTGGTAATCTTCCCAGCCAGCTTCCGACAAGCTCTGAGCTTGGTTGTTTTCATTAACCAACTGGGTCAGGGTTGTCAAACTCGCATCGTCACGCCATCACGTGATGTATCACATCTTTCCTCCCCCCTTCGCTAAACTGGGGTGGGCGTGGCCAGCGCATGAACTAGGTAATATCATCAGTGCTAATGGGTGTGGCTTGCTCCCTGTTTATATACAGTAGCTCTGAGTTTATGCAAAATACATACCGTATTTTTCGGAGTATAAGACGCACCTTTTTACCCCCAAAGAGGGTGAAAATTTGGGTGCGTCTTATACACCAAATGTAGCCCTACCCACCCGCCAGCCCCCACCCTTCGGAGGTTTTCGGCCTCCGTGCGTCGATTTTCGGCTGGTTCCAGCCATTGCTGGCCACCGCCGCTGCAGCCGTTGCTGCCCGGAGCCGCCGCTGCAGCCGTTGCTGCCCGGAGCCGCTGCTGCCCCCGCCGCCACTGCCAAAATCCCCCCTGCCGCTGTTCCTGCCCGAAGCCTGCCGCCTGAGGAGCCACTGCTGCCGTTGCTGGCCGCCGCAGCCGCCGCTACCCAAAACAAGCCGCCACCGCCGCTACTGCCCAACCCCCCCACCGCCTGAAGCCTGCTCCCGAGGCACCTGAGGAGCTGCTGCTGCCGTTGCTGTCCGAAGAGAGCCGACAGGTTAGAACTTTTTTTAAAATGGTTTTTTTTAAAGGTTTTTTTTTAAGTTGCCAAGTGTAGGAGAAATTCTGGGAGTTGAAGTCCACAAGTTTGAAGACCCTTGCACTCCCTTGGCAAGTTTAAGACTTGTGGACTTCAACTCCAATTCCTGAGCTAGCATGACTGGAGGAGGAATTCTGGGAGTTGAAGTCCACAAGTCTTAAACTTAAGGGTCTTCAAACTTGTGGACTTCAATTCCTTGTTTTCCTCCTCTAAAATCTAGGTGCGTCCTATATTCCGGCGCGCCCTATACTCCGAAAAATACGGTAGTAACAGAGTTGGAAGGGACTTTGGAGGCCTTCTAGTCCAGCCCCTTGCTCAAGCAGGAGACCCTATACGATTTCAGACAGATACCTGTCCAGTCTCTTGTTAAAAACCTCCAGTGATGGAGCATTCCCAACTTCTGGAGGCAAGCTGTTCCACTGGTTAATTGATCTCACTATCTGTAAATTTCTCCTTGGTTCTAGGTTGGTTCTCTCCTTGATTAATTTCCATCTATTGCTTGCTTTCCTTCCTTCCTTCCTTCCTTCCTTCCTTCCTTCCTTCCTTCCTTCCTTCCTTCCTTCCATCCATCCATCCATCCATCCATCCATCCATCCATCCATCCATCCATCGTCATCATTGCAAAGTCAATGGGGAAGCAATTTATTTAATGACTGCATGATTCATTTAACAATTGCAATGATTCACTTAACAACTATGGCAAAAAGGGTCATAAAATGAGGTGCAATTTACTAAACAACTGCCTCGCTTAACAACAGAAATTTTGGTATTAATTGGGTTGTACGTTGAGGACTACCTGTATAACTAGAATAAAATGAATCAGGATTTGGTCCGCCTCTTTCCATATACAGGCTATGCAGCTTTTATAAGTCTTACCTAGATTTTTTTTTAATATAATGTTGCTAGGTGATGTGAGCCCTCTGAAGTTACTTTGGTAAACTCCAGACCTAAAATGAAAGGAGCAGTACTTTGGAAATTTCCAAATCACTATATATTTTCTCCAGGAGAAAGTAGAAATTCTTTGATAAAATGAAATATACCCCATGTCTGTTTTTATGGCGCCCATCGTGGATCTGAATTCCATCTGCAACTTTAAGAAGATGAAATGCTTTAGTTTATCTAAATCATCAGATCTGGTATATCTATTTTGATGCGAGAGGGCAATTTACTTCAGAAGTAATTATATTTGCAAACTGAATTTACTTTAAAAGAGCTTTTAATTCTTACTACAGATGGAACTGTAGGCTGTAGGTTCCAGGACATTAAAAACGTTTATGTTTTCTTCATTTCATAAGAGAACAAAATAAAAGTGGCCCCCAAAAAAGAAAAAAAAACATTAATATAATGACAATCAGAGTGAAGACTTATGGTTTTAAGAAGGAAAGGAGGCAGGGAAAAAACAACAAGGAGATTCATTGCATAAATGTTTTTCTTCCCAAGATTGTTTGTTTGGCCTCAATTTCCTAAATTATCATTACTCTCAACAGTTTCTGCCTTTTCCCAAGAATTTAATCCTGGAGATTCCTCGTTTTGAAAATTAAATCGTTGCTCAGCTTAAGACAAACTTTTCTCTACTCTTTTACGTGTTAGCCCTTGGGCACAATAACTAACGTTTGTATTAAAATGCAATTGTTATTTTATATTAAAGTTATTACAGTTTTATACATGGGAAAAATAAAGGACACCAATTTTAAAAAATTAAAATTGTTGGGGTTTTGCTTCAGGGTGGGGACACTTGTTTCATCCTGTAAAGAAAATGTTTGGAGTATTGTTAATATGGAGGCATGTTAAAGAGTAAAATATAAAACTAAGCTGCAAAACTTACTATACAGCTTTTCTTTACAACATGCCAGAACCTGTTTGTTCTGATAATGCCTGGGTAGCTTCCTGGAAATAAATCTTCTAAAAAGAGGAAATATAAATGCTGAAGTTTGTACATTTGCTACCTTAAACCTTGCAGAAGTTTAAAAGTACACATTTTATCCCTTCCACTGGAATTCTCCAAATAATGCTATTCTTCCCATGGAGATGGTTATTGAGTTGATAGTCCAAAACTTACAATGGCCTTTCGGGCAAGGAAGGCTCCCCGAATTCAACAATATTGACTTCTGTAAAAATTTCACTGTTTTGAAAAATGGAGGTTGACCGCTGCCTCTCTAACGTGAGTTCTGGAATCGCTGATTCAGTACTGGGTGGACCCAATTTAGTCACCGAAACAGACTATGGAGCATGGATTTGATGGACATTTTCTCCATATTCTAAAGGCCAGAATATTTTATTTTGTTTTATTACTTTATTTTATTTTACTTTATTTTATTTATATACTGGCTTTTATCATTTTTACAAACAACTCAAAGTAGCAAATATGCCTAATACTCCTTCCACCTATTTTCCCCACAGCAAAAACCAACCGGTGGGGTGGGCTGAGAGAAAGTGACTAGCCCAAGGGTCGGCAACCTTAAACACTCAAAGAGCCATTTGGACCAGTTTCCCACAGAAAAGAAAACACCGGGAGCCACAAAACCTTTTTGACATCTAAAATGAGGTTAACACTGCATATATCGTTTTTTACCTTTATGCTATGTATAAAAAAACTATAATGTGTTGCATTTATAAAATCAATGAATTGCTACAGAGAAAACACATTTTTATTTCTGCATGCAACAAAAACATTTTGAACTCCAAAAAAAAAAGATGGGTTGAAAAGCTCAATAAATCATATGCTGGTAGTGACATTTTGAGTGACAGGGAGCCGCAGCAGAGGGATGAAAGAGCCACATGCGGCTCCAGAGCCGCGGGTTGCAGATCCCTGGACTAGCCCAAAGTTACCTGGTGGGATTTCATAGCTAAAGCAGGACTTGAACTCTCGATTTCCTGGTCTCCAGCCTGGTGTCTTAACCAGCAGACCAAATTGGCTCTGGAAGTGTCATTTTAGTTCTAATTCAGAAAAGAAATTTGTTGTAAAATATTAGAAGTCTAGGAAACTTGCAATAAAAATTCAAATGTATAAAAGTCCCAAATCTTCTTTCAGTGGTTCCAAATCTGAAAATCTCAAGTGAGTACTACGTGATGGGAAATGGATCAAGTACTCTGCCTTCATTTAGAAGGCTTCACACTATAATACAGTAGATCAGGGGTCTCCAAAGTTGGCAGCTTTAAGACTTGTGGACTTCAACTCCCAGAATTCATCAGTCAGCATGGCTTGCAAACCTCTGAATTTTGATCACATAACCCACAGGTATGCTGTAATGGTTGTGTGTGAAAAATGGTCCTAAGTCACTTTTTTCAATGCCATTGTAACTTCGGTTACTAAATGAATTGTTGTAAACAAGGACTATGTATATCTGAAACATATTCCAGATATTTTTAAGGTTAAAATTGTCAATATTTCACTGATTCCTTTTATCAACTGAATCTATTACATCATTTTGAAAACGACAGGTTATTAAAATCCTGACAGTATATAAATAATACCATAAGATCAAATTCCATTCAAGATCTATTCTGATTTAACAATTATTTCACAACTTGAATATTACATTCTTATGTTAAGACAAACTGAAATTTTGGATGTGGTACTGGCTTGTATATGGAATTATAATCCCAAAAATGCTTTCCAAGCCAAGTTAAATTCTGGGTCCAATTAAGTAAATTTTGGACTGAGAGGTACTGCTTTAACTTAATAAGCTGTTCTTCTACAGACAGAATTGTATATACTTTCCAGTAGAAAGCATGGGATATCCTTGGAAGAGTTAATGCTAGCATAGTGTACTTTGTGGCAATATAGAACTTAGTAATATTTAGCTTAAAAACCACATTTTGGAAAACAAATACAACTTTCAGAATTTATTTTACTCTAGTATAAATCACTTTCCGAATGTTGAGTTTTGAAACATCCATTCATACCAAATATGAAAAAAGAAAATATCCCAGTCCTATTCAGGAAATAGTCCTTAATTCAGTGTGTTCAACATTTGTTATTAAGTTTTAGGAGATTACCAATGCACCCCTGTATTAACATTACAGTCAGAATTCATTTTAAACTAGATTCCCTCTTCAAAAGAGGCTGCCAAAGGAACTGAAACCTAAATCACGTTTCCAAACTTGTTTTAGATATCCGAAGCAACGCCAGGAAGGGTTTCCATCAGATTATAGATTTCAGGGTTGCTGAGATTTCCAATTAGCCATTGGCTGGGTCATTTAAAGAATGACCGATCTAGGCATTCAAGAGGAACAAGAGGAAAGGAGGAAGTGAATAATCTTGCCACGGGAGCTGTCACCTCTTTATTGTGTTCACATTTTGCATGCTTTTATCTCCCCCCGGGAGCTACCATAAAAACCAACCTAACAGACGTAAACAGGTAAAACTCCAATTTCATATATCACATACATTTAAACACACACCTCCATGTACCAAGCAACCTTGTGTAGCAGCATCAAACAACCAGTT
This sequence comes from Diadophis punctatus similis, assembly GCA_023053685.1. Classification (NCBI taxonomy): domain Eukaryota; kingdom Metazoa; phylum Chordata; class Lepidosauria; order Squamata; family Dipsadidae; genus Diadophis; species Diadophis punctatus. The sequence continues at coordinate 76,020,022 of JALIGW010000004.1, read as the reverse complement.
GGGTTCCAAAACAACAAAGCTGTGTGCCTTAAATGAGATAATGAAACATGTTCCTTAATATGATGCTACCAGCCTGTGAGTAGTTATCTTGCCCAAAGATAAGTTTCCTTTCAAGTAATGAGAAATTAAACAAACAATTCTTCTAAACAAACAATTGCAATTTGACTACTTTTTAAAAGAGATATATTTAGATTTACACAGTGAGCGGTCTTTTTCCTAGTAGTCAACGAAAGACAGCCCTCCTTGCAAACAAGATAAAATCTTGAGATTTTCTTGACAACTGGCATATATTTATGATGGCTGCAATGTCCCAGGGTCATGTGATCACCTTTAGCAAAATTCTGACCAACAAAGTCAATGGGGAAGCCAGATTCACTTAACAACGGTGCTACTAAATTTAACAACTGCGGTGATTCTCTTAACAACTGTGGCAAGAAAGGCGGTATAAAATTGGGGAAAACTCAGTTCACACTTATCTTGCTGAGCAACAGAAATTTTGGGCTCAATTGTGATCTTAAGTCGTGGACAATCTGTAGCTTTGGGAAGCACTGAGATGCCAGATCAAAACCCAAGAGCCTAGGCCCGGGGTCCCCAAACTTGGCAACTTTAAGACTTGTGGACTTCAACTCCCAGAATTCTCCAGTCAACTATGCTGGCTGGAGAATTCTGGGAATTGAAGTCCACAAGTCTTAAAGTTGCCAAGTTTGGGGACCCATGGCCTAGGCACAATTCAGGGTTAAATGAGTTTCTCTTCCTTAAAGTCAAGAGATGATACGCCACCTTTACTCTGTCAACACAGTTAGAAGCCACCCTTCTCACTAATGGTAGTTTTCCTATCTGGGTCTTCTGTTTCTACGAGCCAAGGTAGCACAGTGGTTAGAATGCAGTATTGCAGGCTAATTGTGCTGACTGCCAGGGGTTCGATTCTCAAGGTAGACTCAGCCTTCCATCCTTCCAAGGTCGGTAAAATCAGGACCTCAGATTATTGGGGGCTATAAACCGGCTCTGTAAACTGCTTAGAGAGGACATAAAACACTATGAAGCAGTATATAAGTGTAAGTGCTATTATTCAGCCAGTTCCATAAACGACCTCAAGCCCAGAACATTGTATTATCCACACAGTAGCAAATTCCACAGAACACTTATTTTTTAAAGACTGCTTTATTATTGTTCTAGACAACTTAACAAAATGAAGCAGCTTTTTAAAATAAATGCTTGCTTTGAAGAGGCCCAGTGATATTGTATCTTCTTTTAAATAATAGAGAATAATGTATACTTCCAGAAATTTTAATTAATTTTAACAGCTCTGTACAAGTATAGTCTGAAATATAACAGTGTCCTGTTTAGTATTAAGATAAAGCAGCTGAGTTAAATCCTGACTTACCTTGGAGTAGATCTATTTAAATAATTGGGAGGAGTTAGTGTGACTACATTTAAGAAAACTTTCTGGCATAATGTACATTTCTCCAATTCTTTGCTATTTCTATGGGTCAGGCACACATGCACAGAAATACACAGCAAACGGCCAAACTCTGAAGTCACCATTTCAGGTCATTGGAAGGGAAATGCTCTTCCCACCCCAACCTACTGAGAAAACAGCAAAAATGGACTTATAGACTGCAGCAGCAGCAGCAGCATTGAGTTCTGGTGGTCTTCCAAAAGCTCACAAGGTCTCATTCCTACATGACTGTCCATCCTAGAACTGACCAAAGCTTCAAGAAACCATTCAAGTCACAATAGAGTCTATAACCTTGATCCCAGGAAATTCCTATGATTGGTTGAAGGGGCCTCTGACATGCGCTATGCGTCTACCAAAGTATTGTTGGGTGAGAATAAAATCTCATAGAGACGATGTTGGATCTTTACTTGGAATTAGAAATAAAACCGAGATTAAAAGTCTAATATAAAATATTTATTTCAGTACAAAAACAGTAAGAGCCGAGGTGGCGCAGTGGTTAAATGCAGCACTGCAGGCTACTGCTAGTTCAGCAGTTCAGCTGTTCAAATCTCACTGGCTCAAGGTTGACTCAGCCTTCCATCCTTCTGAGGTGGGTAAAATGAGGACCCAGATTGTTGGGGGCAATATGCTGAACTCTGTAAACCGCTTAGAGAGGGCTGTAAAGTACTATGAAGCGGTATATAATCTAAGTGCTATTGCTATAAATCCTGAATAATTACATCTTTGCTAAGAAAACACGACCGTTCAGGTCAAGAGCCAAGACAGAAGAGAATTAATGGTGGATAGGAATGTAGACATGCGTACATTTCATATCACGTGTTCTGCTTATATTGGAAAGCACCATAATATTAGATAGGGGTGCATCACCCTGCATAGACATACAACTGACAATATTCACTACGTGACAAGTATGTTTCCCAAATCCTGTTCTCTATACAGCCATATTAATTATTTATTGTCGAAAAAAATGATCATGCTTATCATTGGAAGTTGAAATATAATGGAAAACAAATTAATCCTGTTGGATTTAAATGAAACTGTTAGTTTGACACTCTATGGGAATCTAAAATAATACAATGACCCAAACCTTGGCTGGTTCACAGATCAGGCAACTGCAGCTATCTGCTTTCCTGTCTTTTTGACTCATTATAAGGAAGCGGTCAAAAGTTTGTTTTAATTAATTCTACTTTCTCATTTTGTACAACCCTACCCAAACTGTGGTTAGGAACTTTGATTATTGGAACAAGTAAACCATGGTGAACTAGCCTGACTTGTTGCAAGTACGTCCCAATTAGCCCCAATCATAATTCCTAACTTGAATGCAACAGCCTGGCCATAAATCATGATATGGATTATTTATTTCTGGCTTGACATGTTGAATACAACTGCCCTGTTCACCAGTTATGGGTTTAGGCATTATGCAAGAACTTGGCTATGGTCACTGGACAATGGAAACGAAAGCTCTGGACTATCTCAAAACCATATTGGAGCAGAAGAACAAGACGTGTTCATGCTTAAGTTTTTCTAAACTTGATTTCAGCTACAGATTTGCCCTCAGAAGGGAAAACACTACAAAGGAAACCATGTTCTTCATTGAACTCAAGTTTGTCACCTGCCTTGATCTATGGACAAACCAGAATTCAGCAGACACTATTTTGGATTACATTCAAGTGATCCATCCAATACCTACACATTTCCTTGGAGCTGGTCCTGTCTTTGAGTGACTTCACAGACACATCCATCTCTTTTTGATTACCGTATTTTTCGGAGTATAAGACGCACCGGAGTATAAGACGCACCTTAGTTTTTGGGGAGGAAAATAGGGGGGAAAAAATCTGCCTACCAGGTATTCATCTAGCTAGCGTCCTTAGTCTGGTCAGCTTCAGCACATTATTTTATCCCCTGGTTAGGACTTAAAAAAACCTTCTTCTGAGAGAGTAACAATGAAAGAGCCTGCAAGCCGGTAAGAGCTGGGAAGATCGTTAGCACCTGGTTAGGGCTAGAAAAAAACTTCTTTGGAGCAAGTAGAGCAATAAAAAAAAACCTGCAAAGACTTAGGGCTGGAAAAACATTCTTTGGAGAGAGTAACAATGAAAAAGCCTGCAAGGTAAGAGCTGGGAAGATCTGTTAGCACCTAGTTAGGGCTGGAAAAAAAAGCTACATTCGAAGTATAAGACGCACCCAAATTTTCAGCCACTTTTAGGGAGGAAAAAGGTGCGTCTTATACTCAGAAAAATACGGTATATATTCTTTTAAGTTCTCCAGCTAACTTTAGCCACTCTTTTTTTAAAAAAAGTAAACTCCTCTAAGAGAGGATGGGGAAGTGGGCACATCCTCCAAATAATGTTTTGGAGGTTCATCAAAATGCATCTTCTATCTATTGGGCAAAGCATATTCCAAGGACTGGTGACTAGTCGTTGACTGGACTTTTCTTGAGATTTACTTCCAACTGCAAGCTGCAGTTTCCATCTTCCAATGTTGATCATCTTTCAAGGCATAGAGAAAAAGCCAAATTGAAGCCTGTCCCTTACCCAATGAAAAGCATTTGTGGGTTGCACATTCAAGCGTCTTTGATTATATTGTTAAATTATATAAGAAACATAATGAAGATGTGAGTCATTTTTTAAAAAAACATCAACCAGTAAACATTATAAGTAACCTGCACCGCAAAAAGGGGAGGAAATAAGACAACGCTTCTGTTTTCCCGAGGAAAAAATTACATACTTTGAGTTTAAAATCAGCAAATTACCCGGATTGAGTTTAACCTCAGCATCTTTTGATACTATCTGCAAATTGTGGCCTTGATGAGCTACAAGTGTGTCTGGGAAAATGTGGCATCCAGGGACCCGTATAAATTTGATCTGATAAAAAAACCCTTGTGGAAATAAAAAAATATTTGAGAGTGTGTGAGGGAAAATAAACATCCTGTGATTGAAATGCTTGGCTATAATCCACATTTTAGTGTTACCAGGACAGCCTGATTCAACTTGTGATTTATCAACAGTTCAAGCATGGGCTGGATATAGTTATTTTATTTTCAAAAAGTCCAAATAGCTCAAGTTGCAAGTCTTCCCCAGTACAGGAAAATGGTGTCAGACAGGGGTGGCCAAACTATGGTTCTTTGAGGACCTGTGGACTTCAACTCCCAGAATTCCTGAGCTAGCTATGCATGCATGCATGGATGCATGCATGGCTGGCTCAGGAATTCTGGGAGTTGAAGTCCACAGGTCCTCAAAGAACCATAGTTTGGCCACCCCTGGTGTAAGAGAAGCTGAATCCTAAAGAAAGAAGCTGTGCAATTTTTCATGGAAAGTTATGAGTGGTTTCACCTCCATTTTAATTCGTATTTAAACAAGAAAATTATTCCGTAGAAATCCTGTTTGGAATCATTCTTCTGTGAAAGTGCCAGTTGGGGTTAATCATAGTTTTGCTTATTTCTTTTCATTTAACAATTCTGGAATGGGGACAAGCAATTAAAGCACCTTTTCCTAATTTATAATGTCCCCCACCTGTCAGGGTTACAAGTCCCAGAATTCCCTTTGGCACAGAACTCTGAGATTTGCCATTCCAGCATATACAAAGGACATCAAGTTGGAAAAAATGAAGAGTTTTCTCTCCGTCTCCAAGACAATCAACTTCCAATCAATATTTGGATTCACACAATATTTTGAGTCATAATGTGGTTTGTCTGGTTTTAGCTTGTCAGACATTAACAATCAGTTAAGTTCCAGTGAAGCTGGTTCATTGTTCATGCCTATACATAAGAATCTAGTCAACTAATGACCAGCACTAAATTGGCATTAGATAAGAGTCAACGGAATTCAAGAGGAGTTGGACTTAGATCAGGGGTCAGCAACCCGCGGCTCTGGAGCCGCATGTGGCTCTTTCATCCCTCTGCTGTGGCTCCCTGTCGCTGGTCGGCTCCACAATTGATGGAGCTTTCGGTTAGGAGAGGTAGAGGAAAAAGGATGCCACACTAGGAGGAGAGACTATGGTGGGGGAACCGGACTTCCGGTCGGCTCCAGAATTAAATGGGGGGGCTTCCAGTTAGGACCTTTGTAGCTCTTTGAGTGTTTAAGGTTGCCGACCCTTGACTTAGACTCTTTGCAGGAACTTAACACTTCTAGGCTAATTACTTTCTTTACTCCCCCTCCTGGCTCTGCCTGGCCTTCTGCTACATCACTTCAATGAATGAGCAATATATGTATTGTAATCTTTGATGTATAGCTGAATGCAATATATAAATCATCCTTTATGGACTGCTTAACCACCCATGATTAATTCTGAACTAACCTACCCAATATGTCACCTTTACATCTCAGAAGGATATGAATTTGGACTATGAATTGCTTTCGATTCTTGAAAATAATGAGAACTTCAAATGTTCGCCCCAGAACCTCCTGCCCGAAATTAGACAAAGGAAACAACTTCAAACGATTTCCGTTTGGACTTCTGCAATCTTAACTCTGCAGATCGGATCAATCAAGCTTCAGATAGACTGACTAGCTCAAGCCAATTTTTTTTTACAGAGGAGCCGCAAATTCAGAGCAGTCTTGTTTCCTTTTCGAACAAGTAAACATTGGTTCCCGCATACAACCATAATAGGAAGTGGAAAAAAGAAAATATTCAACAGCACAGTTCAGACTGCCATTCTAAATGTACAGTATATTCCTCAATTTGATCCCACCCAGATGGATTCGATTACCACATTCATGGTGAGCATTGCCAACCAGGAAAAGCTGGATTTTGCAGTGGTTGTAAACCTGGAGAGGATTACACTGTCACATGGCAGGCTGGAGGATACTCAACGATTAAAAGGTAATGATTATCAACTGTCCCAACTTCTATGCACAAAAGAAAAGGCATTATAGGGAAGTGGATTAAAGAAATAACCCAGGAAGAAGTTTCTAATAAACCCGAGTTTTTCTTGTTAGGCATCATTCAACCAAGAGTTAACAAAGATATCCAATACATTACTATTCACATTCTAACGGCAGCTAGGATTATAGACGCGCAGTTCTGGAAAAACAGTGAAACGCCTACAGAGGAGGACATAATTAGAAAGATAATGGACTGCGCGGAGATGGACAAATTAACAAAGGAATTAAAGGATAAACAAGAATCAGACTTTTACATAATATGGAACAAATATGGAACAAATTTTATGATTGGTTAAGAAAAAGAAGGAATGTATAAAATGTATATCTGCCAACTCTGAATAATATTAAGATATTTGTGTGTAAAAATTCATTAAATGTAACACGGTATATTTATATTAATATAAGTAAAAACTATAGATTTAAAAGGCTATATAGATAATACGGATATAGTTGTTCATTATGGTTAAAAAAATGTAACTTAAATTATGTAAAGTTCCGAGGATAGCTTATTGGAGTTAGGGGCTAAACAGAAAAGCCCAAAATGTTTATTTGTTGTTGTGTATGTCACTGTTGTATTGTTATATGGTTTTGTGTATTTAATTAAAAAAATAAAAATATTTTTTTAAAAAAGAAAAGGCAATAGTTAAGATAATCTTGGAGGAAAAAAACGGTCTACTTTTTAAATTTAGAAAGTGCTAGGTGACTTACGCATTTAATACTTATATTGAGCTTTAGCTAGCAATGCCAAATGTTAATTTATAGATGGAAAATATGATGCAAAGTTTGCAAACACTTTTTAAAAAATGATATTTACATCTTTCCCCAGCAAGATCTTTGCATTATTTCACTGAGCATTTTCACACTGCGGAATTCAGGCCACGCCCCCTTCTCGAAATAGACTTTTTTTTGATCTTCAGGCCTAACACAACAGCATGATCGTAACTGAAAGCAGTGACTTTCAGTTTTTATACACCAGTATTTACAGCGATGGGAATGCTGAAAACCAACACTTGCATTTGGGATGGATGGTGGATTGAGAAACTTGGCTTTCTTCCTAGCCACTATCCCTTCTTGCTTTCAACCTTAAGTAGGCCGCAACTGGGAACAGAATAAGCCAAATGTGGTTTAGTATAACACCAGCCATGATCCCAATTGTAAGTAGAAGCAGAAATACTGTATATTTGCCTTGCGTAGATCAGGTTTCCTAGCCTTGGCAACTTTAAGACGTGTGGACTTCAATTCTCAGAATTTCGCAGCCAGCCATGCTTGGGAAGCTAGGCAGAACGGAAGTACCGTATTTTTCGGAGTATAAGACGCACCTTTTCCCCCCTAAAAGAGGCTGAAATTTTGGGTGGGTCTTATACTCCGAATGTAGCTTTTTCGAAGTTTTTTTTCCAGCCCTAACGAGGTGCTAACGATCTTCCCGGCTTGCAGGATTTTTTCATTGCTACTCGCTCCGAATAAGGTTTTTTTCAGCCCTAATCAGGGGATAAAATAATGTGCTGAAGCTGACCAGATTAAGGACACTAGCCAGATGAATACCTGGTAGGTAGATTTTTTTCCCCGTTTTCCTCCCCAAAAACTAAGGTGCGTCTTATACTCCGGTGCATCTTATACTCCGAAAAATACGGTATTCCCATTGCTGGCTCTCCAAATGTAAGCCACAATTTGCAGCATTGTTGCCTCCACAGAGCAGGAGTGACACCACAAGCCTCCATGTGAAGAGGAAGACTGTACAACTGAGAAGCCAAGAAACCAGCATGTGATCCAAGGATAAAAACTTTACAGGGTGCAGTTGGCCCTTTGCTTGCTGAATTCAAAAGAAGCAGGAAGACCATCCAATCCTACCTAAACTCACCTTTGCCCAGAAAAAGTCATCTCTCCCTTCCATCTAACTCGCACAAACACATCATTTGAACTGACATCTTCCCACTATGCAATCTATATATCCGATTTGTAAGCGGGAACACCATTTGAACTGACTACTTTCCAATATGCAAGACAAGCAGATATTCTGCCAGTTTGGACTGGTTCGGGCGAACTGGTAGCGGCGACTGTAATGCCGTCCTATTTAGCCACTTTTCGAGGCAAGGCGCACGCGTGGAAGGCGCACGGGAGTAAAGAGCATGCGCAGGAGGCTGTGCGCATATGTGGAGGCACACACACTCACATTTGCGAACTGATAGGGAAGGTAAGAGAATACCACCCCTGAAGACAATGACTCAAGTGTAAAATGGGGAATATAGTGTAGACATTTAAAGGTTCCTGTAATTAAAGGAAATCAGCAAATCTCTCTTAAGACAATGCTAAGATGGGTAATTAATCAAGTAATTACAGGTAGTCCTCAACTTACGCACACAATTGAGCCCAATTTTTTTTTTGCTAAGTGAGACTTTTGTTGTGGGTTTTGCCCCGTTTTATGACCTTTCTTGACATAGTTGTTAAGTGAATCACTGCAGCTGTTAAGTTAGTAATATAGTTATTAATCTGGCTTCCCCACTGACTTTGCTTGTCAAAAAGTTACAAAAGGTGATCACATGACCACGCGATGGGACACTGCAACCATCATAAATATGAGTCAGTTGCCAAGTGTCCGAATTTTGATCATGTGACCATGGGGATGCCGCCACAGTCATTGTATGAAAAACAGTCATAAGTCACTTTTTTCCTTGCCGTTGTAACTTTGAAGAGTTATTAAATGAACTGTTGCAAATCGAGGACTACCTGTAATCATTTGAAGCAGGGAATAATATTTGGCAGATCAGCAAGGACTGTACACTCAACTATCAACCTATTTGTTCCTTGTTCAGTCCATCAACGTGTCTGCCTGAACTGATCCATTGTGGCTTTCCAAAAATCTCTTCCTTTTTTGGGCCATCAGTTTTCCACTAAATGGTGCCAGTTGGAGCTTTTGGAAAGCTTACAAGCAATGTAAAAATATGATTATTTATCACCAATATTCAGCGTTGCTGGCTGAGGAATTCTGGAAGTTGAAGTCCACACATCTTCAAACTGCCAAGGTTGAGAAACACTGTTAAGGTCTTCTAGATTCTCATATATACATTTTATTTAACAATAATACTAATGGTCATGGACAGCACTATATGGCTGGATTTGGGTATTCTTCTTTTTAATAAACAAGCAACCACAGAAGTGAGTGGCAGTAAATTACTGACATAATGTAGTAACCACCTGTGTGATATATGTCCCTTCTGTCTACCTGGAACCTCCTACAAGCCATTTAATTAAGCGATCTTGACAACTGTTATTGTAATATAGCGGTTTTTTCCTCCTCTTCCTTCTTTTTCCCTACCATAGGCCCTCACATTATAAAGACTTCCTCTCTATAAAGTTTCCTGGGAAATTCCCAACTTTCCCTGGATCAGGAAGGACATATTTGCAAATGAAATCAGGATCTCTGAAACCAAGAAGGAAAAAAAAAACCAAGATTCTTCTTTCCTAACCAACCCGAGATTTATTTATTTATTGCATGAAATAAGCCCATTAAGGAATTTGAAAATCTTCAGATTTTTTTTAAATCTATTCTCTCATGCAAATTGTTTACTGGTAAATTAACTGTCCTTTCCCAGTTTTAAAACATAGGCAAAGTCTTAGAGCAGGGGTGTCAAACTCAAGCGCCAGGGGCAGATCCGGCCCACGGGATGCTTAGATCTGGCCTGCGGGGCCGCCCTGGAAACAGCGGACCAGCCCGCGGTGCCTGTGCCAGCTAGAAACGGAGCTTGGGAGCCCGTTTTCACTGGCAGAGCACTCGGGCTGCCAAAGGCGCCGCCGACATGAGTGACATCGAGCTGGCCACGCCCACCCCTGCTCCTCCGACGTCAAACACAACCCTGATGAAATCGAGTTTGACACCCCTATCCTAGAGAGTCTCTGTGAAAACAGAGTCCACTTTAGGGAGCTCCGTGAAAAAAAGGGGTGGAGCTTTAATTGCACAGCCACTACCCAAAAGTCCCTGCACTGTTAAGAACTCCATTTCCTTTTTACAACCTGGATCAAGGGCAAAAACCTGATTTTGCTACTATAGGTAGTGTTCCAATCTCGGAACGGTGGGTCAATGACTGAGGCGAGCCAGGCTTCTATGCTAACAGCTCTCTTTATTTCATACAATAGCTAACAGGTTGCCAATGCACGGCAGCTAACACACGCATGTTCTCAGCTGATGGCAACCACGAGTCCTGTTTGACAGCTCCTTATATAGTGAGCTGTCAAACAGGTAGCCAATCAGGAGGCAGCGTGCGCCCTCTGTAGAGAGCGGACCCGAGTGAGAACTCACGGACATAACAGGGCGTGGACGTAACCCTCAAGTTACGACCACAACGGAGCCCCAAAATTTCCAGCGCTAAGTGAAACATTTAAGTAAATTTTGACCCCTTTTACGACTTTTCTTGCCACAATTGTTAAGTGAATTGCTGCAGTTGTTAAGTGAGTAACAGGGTTGTTAAATGAATCTGGCTTTCCCATTGAGTTTGCTTGTCAGGGAAACACGTGACCCTGGGATACTGCAACCGTCATAAATATGAGTCAGTAGCCAAGCATATGAAGTTTGATCACGTGATTGTGGGGAAGCTGCAATGGTCGTGTGAAAAACGGTCATAAGTCACTTTTTCCCAGTGTTGTAACTTTCAACGGCTACTAAATGAATAGTTGTAAGGGGAGGACTACCTGTACAGGTTTTCCACTCTATTTATTTAAAAAAGCGCAGAAAATTATAGCACTGTACTGATTCCTGGCTTCCCTGTGTAGGGAGACAGGGAAGGACTGGGTAGAAAGTTAGCACCCACCCCTCTCCTAGAAAAATGAAATATTTTAGGAAATATTTAAAAAGGCAGATTATATTTCCCTAGATGAGAAATTAAGAAATATGCTCTTGGAGACGGAAAGCAGCCCTGCCTTTCTTAATAGCCCTCAGCAGATGTCAGCACTTAAGAGATAAGAGATAGATAGCTCTATTCATAAGCAAATTCCCTGCAGCAAGGTCTGAACAAAGGTAGGATTAACCCTCAGCCACAATAGGAATTGCCCAGCAAACCCCTTCATTGCATCAGCAGACCAAGCTTCAACCAAACCTAGCTCAGACAAACTCCCAGGATTTGTACATGGCACCATGGGAGTCTGACAGCAGCCAATAGAATACATGTTCTTGCACAGGAACAGGAAGCTCAAGTTCAAAGCCCAAGAGAAGGTATAAAAGCCACCCACTCTCAACTCCATGTAGTCAGCTGCACCAGAATCTATGTGGGTTCTGATCATCATTAAACCATATTTCCAATCAGCCTCCATGTTTCCAGTGTCCTTCTCCCGGCTTGGAACTGAACCAGATGGATATTTCTTCCAACAACTGGAAAACTCGTTAGTACACATCTAATTAACCCAGTGCAGGGAGAGACCATGGAAGAGGGTGCCTGAATCAGCTGTGTTGTGCCAATATAATTGTTTTGATATACTCTTCCTTACTCTTAGAAGTGAAGCAGCTTTCAATACTGCTTGTTCCCAAGAGCCTGCGGTTTCAAAGCTACGGCCAGTGAAATTCAGTATGTTCTAATAAACGATCTTATACCATAAAAAAAATTAAGAGTGATGTCTTTTCATGAAGTGGAGCTGTTCTTTTTAACAGGGTAGAAGGAGGAAGAGAAGCAATGCAATTCTCTTTGGTGTGTGTTTCTATGCCCTCACGTGACAGATGGAGTTTGAGACCAGGATGCGGCTACAAAATTAAATAAATAAATAAGCAAGGATTAAAATTAGTCCAAACACACATTTTATCCAAGGACCAAAATAAGAGTTATGATGGCTCCATCACATTAGAATGTTTGTTGATACAGATGTGCAAATAATGCTGCATTGTTGAGTTAATATACAGTAGCTGCCCAACTCAACTCTTCATTACAATCATAGACCACCTCAAACAATAAGACATTGGACGGCTTACAATAACCAACAGATTTTATTTTATTTATTTATATCTCACCTTTATTATTTTTTAATAAACTCAAGGTGGTGAACATATATATAATGCTCCTTCTTCCTCATGTTTTCCCCATAACAGCAACACCAAGATAAACATAATGCATTGAAACTAACTTAGGGTTGGTCTTCTGGAGATGGAAAAGGTTAATTGTTGATGCTGGGTGAGGATGAAAGGAAGGAAAGTGGCCACTGACCAAAATAATGAAATGTCCAAGAATGTTCTCAATGTCTGTCTACAAGCCAAAATCCATGCAGAAAACTAACTAGTTTTCCAGTTGTTGGGAGAAATATCCATCTGGTTCAGTTAGCTGATTCAGCCTGTTCACCTCTAGATCTGACTTCTTCCTGGAAAAGTTTTCTGGCGGAAGCAGTGAATTCCAGTAATTTCAGAGGTTCTGGAGAAATCCAGAGACTATGACCAGAGGTGGTATTCACTTACCTTCCCTACCGGTTCGCAAATGAGAGAGCGCGCGCGCTTCGCTTGCACCTGCCACCTCCGTGCATACGTCCGGCCTCCCGCGCATGTGCTTTACTCACATGCGTGCCTTCCGTGCATGCGCCCGGCCTCAAAAACATGGCCAAATAGGACAGCATTACATCCGGGCACGCCCACCCGCAGTTGTCGCTACCGGTTCGCCCGAACCGATCCGAACCGGCTGAATACCACCTCTGACTATGACTTGAAAAAGATTGTTTCCATACTTCCAGGACCATCAGAGAGCTGGACACCAAAATTGGTTTATATGGCCATTTTAGGGAAAGGGTCTGTACCCTTCTTAGATCTTAAGACTAAGCTAGACTAGTGTTTCTCAAGCTTGACCATTTTAAGATGTGTGGACTTCATCTCCCAGAATTCCCCAGCCAGCCTGAGCTAGACCAAAACACAAAATGTGTGAACTCAATCTGGATCTACCTACCTTCTAGGGCAGTGATGGCGAACCTTTTTTGGTTCGCATGCCAAAAGGGGGGAGCATAGGGGGCGCACGGGGGCGTGCCCACACCCATTTCATGCGCCCCCCCACGCATGACCTCCCCGCTCCCAGCACACGATGGCATGCACTTGTGGCACGCGTGCCATAGGTTCGCCATCACGGTTCTAGGGTTTTAACATGAAAAAGGCTTTCAATGGGGAGACGGTAAAAGGCATGAAATTAGGAATTGCGTAATAGGGTTCTTCCTTATCCTACACCTAGGATTTCCAAACTTGTAGATTTCAACTCCCAGAATTCCTTAACCAGTCATGTCCTATAGGGGCGAAACACTTAAAATAGATAAATGGCATTTATTACACTGAAGCAAAACACGCTGTGTTTGCAGCAACAGTGCTGCAAAAGAAAAGCTATTCTAATGCAGGAATGAAAATTTCCATTTAATAGAAATGCACTGGATTTCTACTGCCGCTAAATTAAATTCTTTCCCAGAAAGCTATTAAGTAAAAAAAAAATTCCAATAAACCAATTCACTTCAGCCACAAAGAAAGAGTTTGTTATATGGCAAAATGCAGAATATGGCTTATTCTTAGAGCGACTGACTTTTATATTAGCTTCTTGTATCTGAAGGGAACTTCCTGGATTTTAAATGAAGCTTTCTAACTTTAAAACACATTTAATTAAAATTGCTATTTCACTTTATCGTTTATTCTAATATTTTAGTGTTATCCTCAGGCCTAATGTTTCATAATTGTTTTGAGAAGAAAAATAGACTTGATTTGATTAGGCAAAAAATATAAATACACAGGTGGAGGAGGGGCTGCATGCATTGTGTGTTGTCACTGCACAAATGGATGTTAAGTTATGAAAATAGTCCCCTTCTGTGTTGACATCATATTGCATTGAGGGCATCAAGGTTGCCGCAACTATGAATGCAATTCATAAGATTACAAGAGTATGGATGGAGATGGATGAGTTCACCCAATGTTACTGAGTAAGCCTCAACATGGTTTGGTTTTGGCTAAGCTGTTGTGAGTGTAGCTCGTTGTGGTTTATTCAATCAAACATGTTTAATTAATCATGGCTTACAATAATGTGGCTGCCACCCTTAAGAATCAGATTTCAATTTAGTAAATAAGAACTATGGCATACTCATTTTGATCATCACAACCCAGTAATCAGAATTAGTCAGATTTTTTTTTAAAAAAAAAATCTGATTAGAGGAAAGAAAAAAACAGCACATTGGTAATTATCATAAAATTTATAATCCAGATGCAAATGTCCATAAATAAATACCTATTGAGAAGCCAACTTTCTGGGAAGCATTTAGGAATACAATGTTAATGGAGTCTGAATGCCAAATCCAATGTTTATTTTTATTTATTTTATTTGTATCCTGCCTTTATTATTTTTGCAAATGACTCAAGGTGGCAAACATACTTAATACTCCTTCCTCCTCCTATTTTCCCCACAACCACCACCCTGCGTGGTGGGTTGGGCCAAGGGAGGGGGGCTGGCCCAAAGTCACCCATCCAGCCTTTCATGCCTAAGGCGGGATTAGAATTCATGGTCACGTAGTTTCTAGCCTGCTGCCTTAACTACTAGACCAGGGGTCGGCAACCTTAAACACTCAGGAGAGCCATTTGGACCCATTTCCCACAGAAAAGAAAACACCAGGAGCCACAAAACTCTTCCCGTGCCTGACTATTTCCTGAGCGGCCACAAAATTAGCATATATAGTTGAATTAAAGATTCTGTTTTCTTCTAAAACTTTTCTTTTCTTGGATTTATCCATGGTTGGTCTACCGGGGGTCGAAAAGCTTAATAAATTGTGCATCGGTGGGTGTCGCACATTGTTAGTTGTGACACATATTTTGAGCGACAGGGAGCCACAGTAGAGGGATGAAAGAGCCACATGCGGCTCCAGAGCCGCGGGTTGCTGACCCCTGTACTAGACCAAACTGAGGTCTCCTGGGTTTTTTTTAAACTAGGTTTACGTTTAATTAGGAAAGTATATTACTTGAATATGGAAGAAAATCTATTTCCTTTATGCAGATGTTCTTAAACATCTAAAACGGATACAAAAAAACCCAGAATTTCTTACCACTCTCCAGATTAGCTGGTTTGGATACCTTCATTCTCGTTCTAAATTATTAGATGGAAAGTCTCCCAGCATCTGTCTAGAATAAGTCAATGGCCATGCAAAGCCAAGCCAAGACTATTGTAGAAGATAGACTTCTACAAGAATCCACAAACTATGGTCAAAATGATCAGGATGTTGTCCACAATGATGTGATAGAACAGTGATGGCCAACCTTTTTGCCATCGCGTGCCAAAAAGGGGGGAGCGCGGGGGGGTCGCACGCGTCTGCGCCCACACCCATAATTCCATGCGCGCCCCACGTGCATGACCCTCCCCCACTATCCCAAAGCTCCAGAGCCTTTCTAGGAACCTGGGGAGGGCAAAAACTGCCTCCCCACCCGGAGGTTCTCCGGAAGCTGGAAACGGCCCGTTTACCGACTTCCGGTTGGACTGGAAGTCCCGTTTTTGTGTTCTCTCCAGGCTTCAGAACCTTTCTAGGAGCCTGGGGAGGGCAAAAACGGCCTCCCCCCGGAGGCTGGAAACAGCCTGTTTCCTGACTCCCAGTGGGCCCAGAAGGCCCAAAAATCAGCTGGGCAGCGTGCGCACCGGACCTGAGCTCGCGTGCCCATCAATATGGCTCCGCGTGCCATGTGTGGCACGCGTGCCATAGGTTTGCCATCACTGTGATAGAAGCTATAGATAACTTCTATATCTATAGCTATAGTAGGAGGAGCCTCCGATGGAGAGGGCGCTGGGAGAGCAGAGCTCCACTCGCCCGAATCCTTAACTTGGAATTCTGGAGCCCCGACCCCAACTTTTCCAACTTTGGGGGTAGGAGAAGGTGAATGAAGATCTTAACATCCCTCAGGAACCCCGTGATGAAAAAACCTGTCCGGCGTGAGGACGGGGGGATCGTGTGAGCTCCAGGCTGCAAAAAGGACGGCCGCCATTATGGTAGTGAGTGCAGCGTTGGAGAGCAGAAATAAGGCGAGAGGTACCGTATGGGCGAGAGGTACTGTATGGGCGGAAGAAGAAGAACTTGGAGGGCGGCGGATTGGAAAGCCGAGCGTTGGGATCGTCTGCCGGCTGGAGACGGGGGGGCTATTATCCACCTTGTGAAACGCCCTTTGTTTTGCCTGGCATTTTGAGAGACGGTGATCTGGGCGGAAGCGAGGTACAGTCGGGCCCCAGATCACGGGATTGCATTGGCCGTTGCGAGGACGTGCACCCCCACGACTGCCTGTACCAATTTAAAAAACGTCTGGACAGACCGGGGGTAATCTGGTCTGAGACCCTAGGGACTCCTTGGGCTGAAACGACTGCCGCCTTTGTGATCGTGGCGGCTTTTTCTTTCTCTATTTGGCGGTGTGGTTGTTCCCACCGCGATTGCGAGATCCCTGTGGACCACTCGAATTTGACCTGTTTCGGGAGACTTTTTATGTTCTGTATGTGCTTTATCAACTGCACTGGCGGGCTACCACCTTGGGAGGGGAGCCTATCATCTGGACCTCGGCCGCCATTCTCCCATTCGGAGCGGTGCTCCCTGCGCAGCCCCACTACCGCCATTTTGACCTCGAGGCTGCCTCTGGCTGAGACCTGCTGTAAGATCCTTCCCAGCCTTATGAGGACGTCCAGGATTATTGGGATCTGGCGGAGGGAAGCTGGAGGACTTTGCGACATCTGTGGAACCTCGGCGGGGACCATATTCATGAAAAACTTTATCAGCACCAATACTGTGATGAGAATCGGGGAACATTCACAGAGAAACTTAAAAGCTTCACCAAGAATTACTATCAGCTTTGGTGTAAAGTTTAGGAGGAAGAACGAAAGAACTAGATTAACATCTGTTAGAACATTATCAGACCAGCTAGGAGACCGGGATTTATGTACCTCCCATACGTGGAAACTGTTTTTTAATTAGTTTTACCCTTGCCTGTTTTATATATTATCCTACCTCGGGGGGGGGAGTAGATGGATGGATTGTATGTGTGAGTTGCTAGGGTTGAGTGGAGGGAGTGCAACTGAAGATTTAGATGATGTTTGTGGGAAAGAGGGAGCCTGGGACGGGGGTTCTTCCCTCCTCCGCTGAGTGTGAAAACAGAAGCGGAGGGGGGGTCGGGCCCCATGCCAGGCCCAGTATGAATGGAGTGTTTGGCCTGCCGGGAGTTGGGAGTACCAGCGGGGTGGGGGAGGGGATCTCTGGTGTGATAGAGAGTGGGTGCATCACGGTCATTACAGGGAGAGGCAGGTATGCCGGGAGCAGAGGGGTAGGCCGCTCACGGGGAACGAGAATTCGCTGTTTACAAGCGATTCCTCGTTCTGGCCCCTCAGATCAGGTTCCATCTTGCTCAGCCCGAGTACCTGGTAACCAGGGATGTCAGGGCCCTGGGCTCAAGCTGCTGCTGTTGAATGCCAGGTCAATTAACAACAAGGCCCCCCTTATCCGGGATTTAATCTTGGAGGAGGGGGCGGACCTGGCATGTATTACTGAGACCTGGCTGGGCCAGGAGGGGGGGTCCCCCTCTCCGAGATGTGCCCAGACGGGTTCTCAGTGCAGCATCAGCCGCGACCCCAGGGAAGGGGTGGAGGAGTGGCTATTATAGCTCGCCAAAGTCTGTGCCCTCGAAGGATCCCTGCCCCGGAGATTGTTGGGTGTGAGACGCTCCTTCTGAAGTTGGATTTAGGGGTACAGGTGGGCCTTTTGCTAACGTACTTGCCTCCTAGCTGCGTTGCTAAGGCCCTGCCTGTTCTGCTCGAGGCGATAGCCGGGCTGGCGATTGAGTTCCCCAGGTTGATGGTGCTGGGGGACTTCAACCTGCCATCGCCCGGCGAAACCTCGGAGGCAGTCCAGGAGTTCATGGCTTCCATGACAACCATGGACCTGACCCAAGTAGTTCAGGGTCTGACTCATGAGGGTGGTCACACACTTGACCTTGTGTTTCTCTCGGGGCAGTGGAGAGATGATCTGAGGCTGAGGGGTTTAGTCACAATACCCTTGTCATGGTCAGATCATTTCCTCCTGAGGTTGGATTTTATGGCACCACTCCTCCACCGCAAGGAGGCGGGATCGATTAAGTGGTTCCGCCCCAGGCGCCTAATGGAATCCGAAGGATTTCAGAGGGAACTTGGGGAAATACCTGAATCCCTGGTACACAATTCATCTGAGGACCTAGTGGCTGCCTGGAACCGGGCAGCGTCAGGGGCCTTAGATCGGATTGCGCCTTTGCGGCCTCTCCGTGGCAGCGGATCCAGGAGGGATCCTTGGTTCACTGAGGAACTCCGGGAGATGAAGCGCCTAAAGAGACGCCTAGAGCGACGATGGAGGGCTAGTAAAGCTGAATCTGATCGGACACTTTTAAGAACTTGCATTAAGTCTTACTTAGTGGCAATACGGGCGGCAAAATGCGCGTATTTTTCCGCCCGTATTGCGTCCGCCGACTCCCGCCCAGCCGCCCTGTTTAGGGTAACGCGCTCCCTGCTTGCAAAGGGGGGGAGCGAAGAACCCTTGCAGGGTAGAGCTGAGGAATTTTTGCAGTTCCTGGCGGATAAAATCACTCAGATTCGGACAGACCTGGACTCCATTTGGACAGAGCAGGCCGAGATGACAGAGGCGAGTCTTAGTCCTGTTATTTGGGAGGAGTTTGAGCCTATCACTCCTGAGGATGTGGACAAGGCCATAGGAGCGATGAGCGCCTCCACTTGTTTATTGGACCCGTGTCCCTCCTGGCTGGTTTCGGCTAGCAGGGAGGTGACACGCGGCTGGCTCCAGGCGGTTGTGATCGCATCTTTGAGAGAGGGGTCCATCCTGCAGCCCTTAAAAGCTGCGGTGGTGAGGCCCCTCCTCAAGAAGCCTTCCCTGGACCCAGCGGATTTAAAGAACTTCCGTCCAGTCTCCAACTTACCCTTGGTGGGTAAAGTTGTCGAGAAAGTGGTGTCGCTCCAACTCCTGCGGTTATTGGAGGAAACGGATTATCTGGATCCCTTTCAATCGGGTTTCAGGCGCGGCTACAGTACGGAGACTGCTTTGGTCGCGCTGATGGATGATCTCTGGCGAGCCCGAGATGGAGGTCATTCCTCCATCTTGGTGTTACTTGACCTCTCAGCGGCTTACGATACTATCGACCATGGTATCCTTCTGCGTCGTCTCGGGGAGATGGGAGTGGGGGGCACCGTTCTTCGGTGGTTCTCCTCCTTTCTCTCCGACAGGACGCAGTCGGTGTTGACAGGAGGGCAGAGGTCAGCCCCTAGGCCCCTGCTTTGCGGGGTGCCACAGGGCTCGGTCCTCTCTCCCATCCTGTTCAACATTTACATGAAACCGTTGGGTGAGATCATCCGACGACACGGGGTGAGGTATCAGCAGTATGCTGATGATACCCAGTTGTACATCTCCACTCCGTGTCAGTTCAGTGAAGCAGTTAATGTAATGTGCCGCTGCCTGGACGATGTAAGGGTCTGGATGGGAGTGAATAGACTCAGGCTCAACCCAGACAAGACTGAGTGGCTTTGGATATTGCCTCCCAAGGATTATGTCGACTGTCCCTCCTTGGTTCTTGGGGGAGAAAAATTGACTCCCTCAGAACGGGTCCGCAATTTGGGTGTCCTCCTAGATCCACAGCTTAAATTGGAGCAACATCTTTCAGCTGTGGCTAGGGGGACCTTTGCACAGGTGCGTCTTGTGCACCAATTGCGACCCTACTTGGAGAGGGAGGCTTTGCTCACAGTCACTCATGCCCTTGTCACCTCACGGCTTGACTACTGTAACGGGCTCTACATGGGGCTACCCTCGAAGAGCATCCGGAGACTACAATTGGTACAGAATGCAGCTGCGCGAGCTGTGGTGGGTGTACCGAGATACACCCACGTAACACCCATCCTCCGCCAGCTGCATTGGCTACCCATTGGTCTCCGGTCGCAATTCAAGGTGTTGGTTTTGACCTTTAAAGCCCTACATGGCTCAGGGCCAGGTTATCTTCGGGACCGCATCCTGCCACATTCCTCCCTACGACCAGTGAGGTCCCACAGAGAGGGCCTCCTCCAGGTCCCGTCTGCCAAACAATGCCGGCTGGCGGGCCCACGGGGGAGGGCCTTCTCTGTGGGAGCCCCATCTCTCTGGAACCAACTCCCGCCAGAGATCCGGACTATCCCCACCCTACTGGCCTTCCGCAAGGCAGTAAAAACGTGGCTCTTCCGGCAGGCGGGGTGAAGAGATGATTCCCCCAAGGATGAATGGCTTTTTATATCGTAATATGATGTTTTTAAATGCCTTTTTTAATCTGTAGTTCTAATCTCTGCTGTAAGCCGCCCTGAGTCCCAAGGGATTGGGCGGCCTATAAGAACTCTTAATAAATAAATAAATAAATAAATAAATAACAGGTGCAGCTTTGATCACACATTGTGGCCGCCATCTTGACGTTTGACCACACCCTATGGACACCCTGCTCCTTTCCACCTAAAGTTGGGGATGAAGCAGGACCAGGAGGGGTTCATATCTTCTCCAGCTGGTCAGTAGAACTTCGCTGACTTTTTCTGATCCTGAAAAGCTATTCAGGTATTTGGATAGAAACCCAACTGTGTAAGCTAGAACTGGGAGGTTAAAGCTTTATGCTGACAAGAGCAAACCACTTCAATACTGCTGCTAAGGAAGGTGAATTCAACTCAAAAGGCAACCGTGTCTTTTTAGAGGCAGTGACATCACTCTGATGGCCTTCTCAAAAAAAAAAAAGTTAAGTAGGTCAGATCAAGATATAACCCAGATGAGAGACACTAGTGCAATGTATCTCAACTTTGGAAACTTTAAGATATGGGGATTTTGACTCCCAGAATTCTCCAGCCAGTATAGCTGGGCTGAGGAATTCTGGGAATTTAAGTCCCTATATCTTAAAGTTGCCAAGGTTGAAGATATATTACACTAGTGCAGGGGTCGGCAACCTTAAACACTCAAAGAGCCACAAAGGTCATAACCGGAAGCCCCCTGTTCAATTCTGGAGCCAACCGAAAGCCCACTTCCCCCACCATAGAGTCTCCTCCTAGCGTGGCATCCTTTTTCCTCTGCCGACCGGAAGTCCGGTTCCCCCACCATAGAGTCTCCTCCTAGCGCGGCATCCTTTTTCCTCTACCTGTCCTAACCGAAAGCCCTATCAATTCTGGAGCCGAGTGGCAACAGGGAGCCGCAGCAGAGGGATGAAAGAGCCACATGCGGCTCCAGAGCCGCGGGTTGCTGACCCCTTCACTAGTGTCTCTCATCTGGGGCATCCCTTGGATGAAGACAAAACAGGAAATTTGAGACTTCATCTTTTCTCCTCCCTTTTCCCTAGAGGCAGGGAAGTGGGAATGTGGTAGCAAAAATGTGAAATAAATTCCTTCAGCATAATCCCACTGAATTACAGGATCTGACAGATCAGATTAAGTCCACTGGTTTAGGATAATCCAAGAGTCTGGCCCAGGCAGGCCAACTCCCATTTGCTTTTCAACAGGGTGAATCAACCAGACCTGGGACCAGAAATGTCAGGGAATTTAAAAGCATTGTTGGAATATTCATGACTGGGAGAGCCATGTGATTGAGTCAGCCAATCAGGCTGAAGTGTTAATTGAGCATGTCCAGAAACTTAGCAAGAAGAAGGGTGTGGTTTACTCTGTCCACCATTAAAGCTTGCTGTGAAAACATCTCAACATGTGATCTGAAACAAAGTGTGGTATTGTTAATGTTTTATTCTACTTATAAAGAAGTTATTTGAATCAGCAAAATGCAGTTATCTTTTGAAGCTTCTGATTTATTGCGTAACTCTGACAGGTTATGGGCCCAGGAATCGCTCAAGAAGTAAAGTTAAAACTGCATTGTAATTTAAAGCTGATAAGAAGCTGTCTGTGTTGTTAAAGGAACAGGCAGACAAGAAAAATAAAGCAGGATGGCTGCTGCTATGGAATTTAAAGACAGTCCAATACCCAAATTGGGGAAGAAAAATTATTTAATTTGGGCTGCAAAAATGGAATGTTTTTTGAAAGCAAAAGAATTATGGGACATCGTAGCAGACCCCCCACAAGGTGTGCTTGGAGCAGCAGATCAAAAGGCTCATGACAAAGCTATGGCTTATCTTCTTTTAAGTCTGGGGGATGATCAATTCTTAAATGTAGCTGAATTAAAGTCTGCAAAAGAAATATGGCAGAAATTGAAAGCAGTACATGTCAATGTTTCTGCGTGTAATGTGGTCCAACTTTCAAGAAAGCTTTTCAGAATGAGTTTGCAGACAGGAGATTCTATGGAAGATCATTTAATGAAAATGCAGTCTAATTTTCTAGAATTGGAGCAACGTGGAGTAAAGTTTCCAGAGTCCCAGAAAGTTTTATTAGTGTTAAATAGTTTGGATCAGAGCTGGGAGACTGTATCAGCTATTTTTGAAAGTAAGCCAGAAGCAGATTTGAATTTGGAGGCTTTGAAATTGTGTTTATTGAATGAATATGAGAAAAGGATTTTCAGCCATGCTGATGGAAAATTCCACAGGCGGGAGCCCAACAAGGAGTACAGTGGAAACTTACAGCAAGTCTCCAGCAAAATTTTCCACAGGCTGCCTATCTCTAGCAACAGCCGAGGTGTCTGCAGAGATGAGGAGAGCAGAGGCAGGAGAGATCAAGTTACACAGCCACAATTCTGCAAGCAAGATAAGAAAGCGTGTTTCATTTGTGGAGAAACCAATCATCTGCAGAAAAGCTGTACACAGAGAAGAAATATGCAAGACAAGAGACATTATTTGCAAGGACAGATTGCAGTTGCAAAAGTTTGTTATAACAATAGAGACAAATGGTTGATTGACAGTGGGGCTAGTCAAACAATTGTTAATAATTCTGACTTATTTTCCAGATTTTTCCCAGGAAACCATGAAGAAGTGGCCTTAGCCAATGGTCAAAAGGCTAAAATCATTGGAAGAGGCGATGTGCAAATTCCATATTTGGAATCCAGGTTTACTGATGTGTTATGTGTACCTGAAATGGAGCATAATTTGTTAAGTGTGTCTAGTTTAGACAAGCAAGGTTATGAAACCACATTTGTTAATGGGAAGTGTATCATCCAAAGAAATGGGAATGTTTGTGCACAGGGCATAAAAGAGGATAATCTTTATGTATTGCAGGGACAAAAGGTCCCACATTGTTTCCAGATATTTAAAAATGTAGCAGAACACAATTCATGTGTTCATCTTCTGCACAGACGACTTGGTCATGCTAATTTTAAGGTTGTTCAACAAATGAAAGAATTTGCAGAAGGATTAGATTTGAAGGGATGTAAGGCATATTTGGATTGTGCAGTATGCAAAGCATCGAAATCCAAAGCATTCCCAGTTAGCAAGTTTAGCACAAGACAAACCACAAAAGCTCTAGAACTGGTGCATGCTGATTTAATTGGGCCTATGCAAGCCAGTTTGGGAGGAGCAAAGTATGCGCTGGTCATTGTGGATGACTACAGCAGATTTGGGTTTTGCTACTTACTTAAGAGTAAAACAGAGGTGCTACAGCAATTTAAGCAATGGTTAAGCTTTGTAGAGAGAAGGTACAAACAACAGGTATGTCAGTTGCAAACTGACAGAGGTGCTGAGTTTATGTCAACAAATTTTCAACAATGGTTGAGACAATTGGGAATAAGACACAGGCGCACAAATCCTTACACACCGGGAGAGAACGGAGTGGCTGAAAGGAGGAATGGTGTTTTGCAAACAATGAAAGACTCATTACTGGAGGATTCTGGTATGAGCAGGTCATATTGGGGTGAAGCCATACTGACTGCCAATTATTTAGTTAATAGGCTGTGGAGTTCATCCATCAATAATACTCCATATGCAATGCTATATGGGAGAAAGCCTTCTCTAGCACATTTAAAAATATTTGGTAGTACTGCTTGGGTACATATTCCAAAGGCAATCAGAAGAAAGGGACAACAAAAGGCTAGAAAGCTCAGATTTGTGGGCTATGAGCCAGGCTCAAAAGGGTATCGCTTTAGCGATGGAAGTAAAAGGATAGTGATTTCAAGGTCTGCTAGTTTTGCAGAACAAAATTGGAACAGAATTGATGCAAATTCTGAAAATGTCTCACTTAGTGACGGTGATCCGCTTAGCGATGGTGATCCACTTAGTGACAATAACTCATTTAATGATGGTGAATCATTTTCTGAAGGTGTCTATGTTCAGGGAGGAGAGTCTGAACAAGATATGAAGCCAGAAAAACTTGAAACACAAGAACAGGCAATGCCACGTAGGTCAGAGCGTAGGAACAGAGGGGTTCCGCCAGACAGGTATTCTGCCAGTAAAGTTAAAGTGTGTAATGTGTGGTATGAGCCAAGAAACTATAAGGAAGTATTGACATTACCAAAAGTTGAACAAGAAAAGTGGAAGGAAGCCATGGATAAAGAGATGAAATCCATGGGAGATCATGAAGTGTTCACATCTATGACTTTGCCACAGGGTACGAAAGTTGTAGGATGTAAGTGGGTATATAAGAAAAAGGTATTACCCAATAATGAAGTACAGTATAAGGCAAGGTTGGTGGCACAAGGTTTTTCTCAATTAAAGAATGTGCACTATGATGAGGTGTTCGCGCCAACTGTAAAAGCTGAGAGCATAAGACTAGCACTGGCATTAGCATCAGCATACAGGCATAGAATTTGGCATTTTGATATAACCACTGCATTTCTCAATGCTGAATTAGAGGAAGAAATTTATATGGTTCAAGCGCCAGGGTATGAAAATAAAAAGCCTAACATGGTGTATAAATTGAACAAGGCCATTTATGGGCTGAAGCAGTCAGCCAGAAATTGGAATATCTGTTTAGATACTGCATTGAAAGGTCTTGGGTTCAAGAGTTGCAAAGCTGATGGTTGCATATACACTGGAAAGTTACAAGGTGGGAATTGTCTACTATTAGCATTTGTGGATGATCTTTGTTTCATTGCAAAGGATGCATCACAAGTTAAAGAATTTGCTAATAAGTTAGAAAAGAAATTTGAATTAAAGAATTTGGGAGAAATAAAGAATTATCTCGGTGTAGAGATACAAAAAACTGAAAAGGGTTATATTCTCAGTCAAAGGAGAAAAATTGAACAATTATTAGAGAAATATAACATGAAAGATTGTAATATTGCTCCTATACCTATGAGCACAGATTTTTACAATAGTTTGGGTGAGGACAAAAGTGAAGCCTGTGATCAGGAGATATATCACTCTGCAATAGGGAGTCTGTTATATCTGTCACAGTGGTCCAGACCAGACATAGCTTGTGCAGTGAGCATCTTAAGTCGCTTTACTGCTACACCTACAAAGTTGCATTGGATGGGTGTGAAAAGAATTCTCAGGTATTTGAAGGGAACTGTGAATTTGGGTCTTCAAATAAAGGTCACTGAAGAATTAAAATTGAAATGTTATGTTGATAGTGATTATGCAAATGATGTAAAAACCAGAAAGTCTAATTCTGGAATTGTAATAATGTTTGGAGGGGCTTTAATTGGTTGGAAGTCCAGAAAACAAACAACGGTTGCTATTTCAATTGCAGAAGCAGAGTTTATTGCATTGTCTGAGTTATGTTCTGAAGTAGTTTGGTATGTACAGTTGTTACAAGATTTAAATGTAAATGTAAATGAAGCTGTAACTGTTTATGAAGATAATGCTGCTTGTATAAAAATGGCAACAGGTGACAGGGTGAAGAACAGAAGTAAACATGTGGACATTAAGTATTGTAATGTCAGGGAAGCTGTAAAAGAAAAATTGATACGTTTACATCATTGTTCTTCAGAGGATAATTTAGCAGACATGATGACCAAACCATTGGGTGGTGTCCATTATAGGAAATGTTTAAATCCAATAGGTTTGATGTCTCTCCCAGTAATGAAGGGAGGAGTGTTGGAATATTCATGACTGGGAGAGCCATGTGATTGAGTCAGCCAATCAGGCTGAAGTGTTAATTGAGCATGTCCAGAAACTTAGCAAGAAGAAGGGTGTGGTTTACTCTGTCCACCATTAAAGCTTGCTGTGAAAACATCTCAACATGTGATCTGAAACAAAGTGTGGTATTGTTAATGTTTTATTCTACTTATAAAGAAGTTATTTGAATCAGCAAAATGCAGTTATCTTTTGAAGCTTCTGATTTATTGCGTAACTCTGACAAGCATCTCATTCGCCACCCTGGCCCGCCTCTGCCCCACCTTCAGGGCTACGATGAAGGACCCATCTTCCCTGCCCCTAGAACACATATTTCACTTATCTTAGAAAAGACCATCCTAATATTGGGGGTGAATAGAAGCCGGGATTCCACCAGGAAATAAACTTTGTTCATTTCCTCCTTTGCTTGCTTGATAAGCTCCTTTTGAGGAACAGTTGGTTTCATTCACTTCTCTTCCCCGAGTGATTTCTGTTTAATAAAAGAACGGAGTTCCTGCCTCGGAGTGGCTGGGTAGGGAGTTCACCAATTCACAGTTGTGAATCAGTGAATCACTGCAGTTAAATTATTGTTAAATTATCAAAAGTGAATCTGGCTTCCCCATAGATTTAGCTTGTCAGAAGGTTGCAAAAGGCTTGACCCTGGAACGGTCATAAATATGAGTCAGCTGCCAAGTGTCTGAATCTTGGTATTGTGAGCACAAGGATACTGCAATGGTCGTAAGTGTGAAAAATGGTCACAAGTCATTTTTTCAATGCCCTTATAAATTCGAATGGCACTAAAGAAATAGTTAGCAATAGCAATAGCAATAGCACTTAGACTTATATACCGCTTCATAGTGCTTTACAGCCCTCTCTAAGCGGTTTAGAGAGTTCACCATATTGCCCCCAACAATCTGGGTCCTCATTTTACCCACCTCGGAAGGATGGAAGGCTGAGTCAACCTTGAGCCGGTGAGATTTGAACAGCTGGACTAGCAGTAGCCTGCAGTGCTGCATTTAACCACTGCACCAACTTGTTCCAAGTCAACAACTACTTGTAGATGAAACTAAATATAACTGGATACCCAATTTTTCAGGTATCAAATTATACTTTAAATCCCATTTAAAGGCTCACCTTATTTTTAAAAAAGCTTCTCAAACACAGGCTTTCCTTTTTTCCTTAAGACTTTTTGAAAAAACATTGTGATATTGTTCTAAATACTAAAAAAAAAAACCTTACAGAGGTGCCTGTATAAAGCCCAGGAAAAATTACAAAAGATATAAATAAGACTATGCTTCTTTACTGCAAGAGAAGAGATTGCTAAAGCAAAGGCTATCCCCTTTGTGGAAACTTCGTGAACAGCGAAACCCAAACAGAATCATGCAAGGAATATCACTTGATTAAATGCTGCCAGGATATAATATGCAACTTTATACATTCACTTTTTATTTCTGAGCAAAAGAAGAGCATGCGGCGTGGATTTTTAAAATGGATTTATTTTTTGCCTTGAAACTCTTCCCACTAAATATGAGTGATGATGTCATTTCCAAAAGGGGGAAAAAAGGATTTTGGTACAGCTCAAAAGCAACTTATCTTGTGAAAAACAGATTGAGCAAAAAAAGCATGCCTGTGCTTTTGCTGGAATTGGGAGTAGGGAAGACACCCTATTACAGCGGTTCTCAACCTGTGGGTCGCAACCCCTTTGGGGGTCGAACGACCCTTTCACAGGGGTCACCTAAGACCATCGGAAAACACGTATTTCCGATGGTCTTACGAACCGAGACACCACTCCTCTATCCGTCTCCAGGCGGGTCCACCCACATGCAAATAGACTACTGCAAAAAAAAAAAAAGTACCATGGGAACTTCTGAGCATGCGCAAAGCCGAATTTCCAGCACTATGCATGCGTCGCCATCTTGTTTTCGGCTTTTTTTTTTGCAATTTTTTTTTAAAAATTGGCACTGCGCATGCGCAAAGCACACACGTGCCCATGAGGCGCGGCCACGCAGCGCAGAAGGAAGCAAACCGGCAGCGAGGTAAGTTAGAACCCACCCCTGAGTTTCCTAATAATTTTATTATTTTATGGTTGGGGGTCACCACAACATGAGGAACTGTATTAAAGGGTCGCGGCATTAGGAAGGTTGAGCGCCACTGCTCTATTATATTCTGCAAGCTAATGAAGACACACAGCTTTCTAACTACAGAGCCCTTCCAGGTAGGACTACAAAAACAACACTGCTGCAATTTGGGGAGCAAAACATTAGCAGTCTCTACTACAGTATTCAGAAAAATAAGCGCCAACTCTCAGACTAGAAAAATCCTGCTTTGATAAGGATTTCCTTTCCTTCAAGGGGCCTGTACGTAGAAAGCAACCCAAACTAAACAAAACAATGGTTTTAAGTCCCTGAAATTGAACTGAACCATTCACGTCTCACTCTTAAGTTGACAACATATGGGCAGCCCACGGATTTATTGAAAGGGGTGGGGAAAAATCTCCAGTCACTACAGATGTTGTGCAATCATAACTGTATAAAGAAGGTACTTTATGTGATCGTTCATAATATAGAGAGCATTTCTGGTAAACTCTGTGCTGCATTGCCCAGAACCACACAGGAAAAGAAGGCAGTTGGAAACAACTTTAAAAGTGGAGCCTTCAAACTACACTTAATATTGAAAAATTATTCAATTACCGAATTGAAAAATAGCCAGTTCGGTTTAGTAGTGAAGGCATCAGGCTAAAAAGCAGGAAACAGTGAGTTCTAGTCCTGCCTTAGGCGTGAAAAACCAGCTAGGTGACTCTGGGCCAGTTGTTCTCTCTCCCAGCCCAGCCCAGCCTACCTCACTGGGTTGTTGTTCTGAGAAAAATAAGAGGAAGGGGAGGAAGGGGCACTAGGTATGTTTGCTTTTTATTTATAAAAATAATAAAGGTGAAAAATAAATACATTTTAGCAATCCCATTAACAGAGCCGGTTTCCCCCCCACGAATGACAAATATCAAAATTGCTGGTAACCACCTCTCCTTAACATCTTTTTAAGGATGGGAATCTCACAGTACATGTTAGTATATTTCAGCGAAACAAATTATGGGCATGTTGAAATCAAATTCTTTGGGCGTGAAAGAACACAATCTATCCTGGAGGGAAATGCAAATTAAAACATAAATCACAGGATTTTTTTTAAAAAAATAATGTTCACTGCTTGTAGATGGGCCTTAATGATTAGAGAAGACTAAAGGGTAAAACACAAGGTTAAAAAAGATTTTCAGATGCAGCCGGTTGCCAGTTTAAAAGACCCAGAAATGCCCTTTTAGCATTTTTTGCTTTGTCTTCCACTTGCAGTCCTAAACCAGTTTAATTCATACACAATTTAGATTAATCTTAGTCAAAGGTAATTCTAAAACAAAAAGAGTCCCTTGGGAGTTGGGCGGCTTATAAATTTAAACAATAAATAAATAATAAATAAACCATAAGCAGAGTTTAGGGTAGTGACTGAATAACATTAATGTCCATCAATCCTATCAACTTTGGATAGATTTTATGATTACCTCCATAGCAACAGACTTTAGTCATTTCGAATAGAACAGAATAAACAGAGTTGGAAGGGATCTTGGAGGTCTTCTAGTCCAACCCCCTGCTTAAGCAGAAAGCCCTATACCATTTCAGACAAATGGTTGTCCAATCTCTTCTTAAAAACTTCCAGTGATTTGGTGAATGTGTAAAACATACAGTTACTTTTAAGGGTGGGGGGATTGCATTTTGCGTATCCTTTTTTTCTCCATGCATCTTGGATTTGCCTTAATGCGGTCAGTTGATATTGTTAACCACGTTTCAAGAAAAACACCGGGGGGGGGGGGACGAGAGTGGCCAAACATACCCCATTTATCCCATACATCCGTGTCGGGAGAGCATGCAACAAGGCCACCAAAATACAAGATTTACATTTTTGTTGCATTTCCGTTTTCCTTAAAACAAGCGAAGGGCTGCGGGAGAGGAGGCAGAGGGAAACTCCACGCAGGTCCAGGAGGACAATTGTGGGGGGGGGGTGTAGGGGGTCCCCAAGAAGTACCCCCCCACCCCAACAGAACTCCCTCTTCCTGGTTTGAAGGAAAGGCACCTTCGCATATTTCCTTCAAAACTCGACACGAGTTTGTGTCTGAGGGGCTCCACTTCCTGGCGGCCGAAACGCCAACAACCTGTTTCATTTCTTTCTTCCAACTCCCCAGAAAGTCGGACCTACAAAGGGAGGGAGGGAGGGAGGGAGGGGGAACCGTGGGGGTCGCTGATCCCTCGCTCTCCCAATCACGCCCGATCGGGTCAAAGGATCGATGGCCTCCAGAGATCCGCCTTGCCGGCAAGCGGGCGACCCCCGCCGCGCCCCTCTGAGGGAAAAAGCAGCTTGCGCGCAAACCCCGCCGGCCGCGGGGGAGCCTCGCTTACAAAGCGCCTCAGCCAAACTCCTCACGCGGGGTCGCCTTTCCGGCACCCCCCACTCCCGGGGCCCTCGCCAAGCCCACGGATTGGGGGGGGGCTCAGCGGAGGGATCCAGCGATCCCACCGGAGCAAGTTCAGAAACTTCTCCAAAGAGATTTTTTTTCTTCCAGCTTGAGGGTGGGAAGGTGGGGAGGTTTATTCTTTTTTTGCGCGCCCCCCCCCCGGCGCTTCTTCGCAATCCTTGGAACACCCCCCTCCCCACCACGACCTGCAAAAGCCAGCTTGGGGGAGGGGAGGGGGAGAGAAAGAGGGGGAGGGGTCCGCCGATCCCGCGCCCGCCAAAGCGAACCCGGGCCAAAAGCGCGTTTCCGCCCAAGCGCGCGCGCCCGCACCGACCTCCCCGTTTGCAAGGCGAGGAACCGGATTTTTAGGGGGGGGTGGAAGAAAGAGGAGCTGAAAGCCCCCTACTCCACCCACCCACTCACCCACCCGCCTTCCGCCCCGAGGCCCGATTGCAGCCGGGCGCTTGCTTTAAATTTACCTTGATGCAGACCAGATCGGGACCTTCCGACATGTCTCCACAGAAGGGAGGGCGAGCAGCGCACCCAAAGGCAGGAAGTTGGCCGCGCACCGTACCGCACGCCTGGCTTTTTTTTCCCCTCCCCGCTCTTCCCCGGCTGCTGGGCTGCGCCTTTCCGCCCGCTGCTTTGGCTGCCTTGGCTTGGCTTCCTTTTCCCCGCAGCAGCACCTCGGCCGTCCGGGCGAAGGCGCTCTCACGGCGCGGCGCCTCCGCTCACCGGTGAGCCGCCCGCGCGCGCCCCAGCCAGCCCGGAGGGGGCCCTCGCATGGCTCGGAGAAGGGAGGCGAGGCGGGGCGGGCTCGCTTCCTCCTCCGCCAGCCTTCCCCGCTCGGCCCGGGCCCGCCGCGCAACGATGCCCGGCAGGAGAGGGAGCGAGCTCGCGGCGGCGGCGGCGGCGGCTGCTCCTCCGCTCATGGACCTGGAGAGTTCCTAGGCTGAAAAAGTGACGCCAGTTCCCGGCATCGGCTCTGCCCTCTTAAAGGAGCCGGGCCCGGCAGGAAATGGGAAAGCAGCGAGCTCCGGTTGCCGGAAAAGAAACCAGAGCGGGGTGGGGGGGAAGGAGGGAGGATTGGGGAGGGTGGGTACCGCGGGAAGGGGGAGGGACGGAAGGAAGGAAGCAGGAAGGGGCGCGGAGGGGCTTTTGCAGCAAGCGCAGCCTTGCAAGCCAAAGTGTGCCTCGTTGTGTTTGCAAATATTGTGTGTATGTGTGTGTCCCTCTTATACCAACCAGGCGATGGTCTCTCCGTGCAGGGGGAGGGCAGGCACAGGAAGACCCCAGGAATTCGGGGGATCGCTGCGCTTGAGCGCGCAACGGTGTAGGATCGCCCCCGCTCAATCCCGGCGACGTTGCCGGGCCCGGGGTGCAGGATCGGAGCGCATCTAGGTCGGCAGGCCCTGGGGTAGGGGCGGTGGGGTGGGGTGGTTTCAAGCGCCCAGAATGCAAACTAATGGGGTGGGGTGGCGAAGGGGAGACACTTGCAGAAACGAAAGCAAAGCGATCCGAGCAAGGATCTCTCTCTTTTTCCCACCCCACCCCCGGATCCGATCAAGTAGGGACCACAAGGAGCTTTTTATCCTCCGGTCCTGCCTCTTTAAGAGCCTTTGCAAGGAAACGAGCGAGCTTTCTTTGGTTACACAAACGGAGCCCAGGGAGGGAGGGAGGGGAGAGGGAAGGGAAGGAGCGCGCTAAAGGCACTTGCATCGGAGACAAAAGAAACCCGACGGAAAGGACGATCTTTTCATCTGCTTTCCCAGCTTGGATCAAAAACCGGAGCAGAGTCTCGCTCCTGGCTTTCCAAAATAAACATTCCACTCCCCTTTTTCCCATCACCCTTTCCAACCCTTCATTTTCCTCCTTCCAACCAGCTGGGCATAGGGAATGGATTCCTCTGCTGGGAAGATGCATTGGGAGGGATCGGCGAAGCCTGGGTTCCCAGCAGGGTCCGGCGAGAAAGCTGCTTTCCTGCAACGACCTGTTTTATCGAAGGACAAACCGCGACCTGAGGTTGGAGCGGTTTTCGGGAGAGACCCCTTCACCTGCGCAGCTCCAGAAGTCTTGTTTACATTTCTCATTTTAGTCCAAGGCTCAAGATGTGGTTAAAATTCAACACAAATTGTTAACAGTCACCTTGTAGGGGGAGATGGGTGGCATAAAAAAATAATAATAAATAAATACAAATAAACGAAAACGACCTGAGAAGACAATTACTATAGAATGTTACAAAGTCATAGGAGATGCTAATTATAGGTA
Organism: Diadophis punctatus similis; assembly: GCA_023053685.1. NCBI lineage: Eukaryota > Metazoa > Chordata > Lepidosauria > Squamata > Dipsadidae > Diadophis > Diadophis punctatus. The sequence continues at coordinate 75,987,029 of JALIGW010000004.1, read as the reverse complement.
GTCCTCAACTTAACAATTGGGACCGAATTTCCATTGCTAAGTGATGCGGTCATAAAACAAGAAGTGCAAGAGACGCTGGTCAGGAAGGGAACTCTGAAGACCAACGTTCATTTGGTGTCGTCATAACTTTGAACAGTTGTTGTAAGTCAAGGACTGCTTGAAACTAAATGATCAGGATGTTTTATTTGTTCTGATAGATGAATCCCCAACAGTCAGGCCTGTGTGTTACCCAGGGTGAAGACACTGAGGAAAAAAAGAGCCATGCCTACAAAAAATAAACTCTATAGCAGTGGTTCCCAACCTTTTTGTGATCGAGTACCACTTGGAGGTCCCGTACAGTCGCCGCGTACCTGGTTCCAGAGAAACTAAATTCACTTTATTTCCATAATTGTACCGTTCCTTTTTTGGCCCCGCGCATCCAGCAACTGGATTCTCGGGCCGCTGGGACCAGGTGGGTGGTGGGTGGCGTGTGGCAATAGTTGCAAATCGTTGCCAGATTATCTTGTGTTAGGCAGTAAACATTTTTGTGAAGTAAAAAATAACTAAAAATCGTTCATGACCCCGAAAGTTCGCGTACCACCTGGAAGGCCCTCACGTACCACTAGTGGTACATGTACCACAGGTTGGGAACCACTGCTCTATAGCCAATCTGGTGGCACATATATATTTGGAATAAATATATCTCCGGATGGTTATCACAGACCACTTTCTTCAGAGTTGATCCCCGTCAGCAAATCAATGTTGAATCGGCAAGAGATATCGTATCCAGCAAGGCAAAAACTGGCTTAGATGCCTTAGAAACTTGGAAAAGTTTCTTTTTTCTTTTTAGAGCATCTGCTAATGCAGAACCACTTGGTTGAGATTTTTGGACCAAGGACTCTATGATTTACATGAGTGCTCGGAACTTGGTACGTGTGTGTGAGGTGGAGGGCTAGGCTCCAAAATTAATGCCATGATTTACAAAGTCATCCAACATGTCGTGAATAGGGTGTGGGTGGGATACTTAGTTGGACTTTCAGAAGGAAGGTTGAAAGAAGACCACATTGAAAATATCCAAGTCCAAAAACATGTAGAACTTTAAAAGTAAGGGCAGGACTTCAAACTAGGTCCAGAAGGGTTAGGGTTTCCCACAGAAGGGGAGATAATAAAGAAAATCTTAGATTGCGCAGAAATGAATAGATTAACACTAAGAATAAAAGACAGAGGAATCAATGTATTACAAGACATGGGGACGATTTTATGAATGGTTAGAAAAAATATGAATAAAGGAGAGGAAGAACAAAAGTGAAATAGAAACTCAGACAACCCATCAATAAAAGAACGCGGGGAGGGGGGAATAGAAAAAATGTTACTAGACAAATATACATTTATGATGATATATATGAATATTTAAAACGAGAAAAAGAAAGGAAGAAGGGATTTTAAATAAATAGGGAATCGAGGTTGCCGGGATGCCATCCCAAGACATGCTAGAATAAGTAAACACAACAATAGAAAGGAGAAAGAGTGGAGTAGGGGATAGGATGAGGAGGGAAGAAAGGGAGAGGAGAAAAGAAGAAAGAGAAGAGGAAGGGAAATAAGGATATGAGAGAGGGGAAGGAGAGGGAATAGGGGAGGAGTAGGGGAGGGGAAGGAAGGAGAGGAGGAGGAGGAAAGTAAGACAGTATAGAAGAAGGAAGGTAGGAAAAAAAGGAAGGGTGGGGAAATAAAAGGTATGGGATGGCAAAAAAGCAGCCTCGATCTTGTGTAATTAACTTGGTGAAAGGAAAATGTGTAGGGGGAGGGCCTTTCTGTAGCTGCTCCGACTCTTTGGAACCAACTACCTCCCGAGATCAGTATTACCCCCACCTTACTGGCCTTCCAGAAAGCCGTTAAGACCTGGCTTTTCTGGCAGGCCTGGGGCCAATGACCCTTAGACGAAGTCTTTTAGACCGGCCCATGTATGCATGTCTGATTGAAAGATCTTTTTTGATATGGATTGTATTTTAATATGTTTTTAAATTGTTTTTCTTATTTGATTATATGTTTTATTTGTTGATAGCCGCACAGAGTCCCCTGGGAGTTGGGCGGCATAGAAATTTTATTATTAAATTAAATTAAATTAAATATTAAAAGACAATATATTATCATGTCAGAAATAAGAAAAATGAGATGGTATATTTGTAAATGTATGTATGAGAAATAAAATTTTAAAAATTCAAAAAAAAACCTAAGTCCAGAAACTAGGGTACTTAAGCAGGCCCAATTGCTTCAAACCTGATGAAAGTAGGAGCTTGGGCTGGTTTTATGGGTTGTCAACCTCCTGGTGATGTCTTAATCTAAATCTGAAAGCTGCCTTGCCAGAAGTTCCGTGTGGCCTTTTACAACAAGGGAAGGGACTAGATCCAATCGCTGAGAAACTCTGAGGTTGGCAAAAGTATGCACAAACTCTTTAGCACCACCTGCTGCAGCCTGCGGTCCAGCAAGTTGGTTGGTTATCTCGGCATAGACTTCCTCGGCCACAGCTCCATCTGGCTGTCCAATGGAGAGTTTTGACTGCTCAAAAGCCACAAAAAAAGCACCTCACCACTCCTCCATTTCCTAACACAAGTTGTCCACTTCTTCCTTCTTCAAATCAGTTGAAAGGGAATGGATTTGGAAAGCATGATTGCCATCACTTGGAGCTGAAATCTTAATGTTGATCTTCCTGGGAATCTTCTTCATGAAACTCAGCACAGGTTTGCACTGTTCAGGTACAACTGTTGGGTATGTTTCTCCATTTTATAATTTTTCATGTTTACCCTTAGGTTACTTTATAGGAGTACCGTAAGGGGTTTTTTCCCCCCAATTAATACGGGCAGATATTCTTGTTTTATTTTTTAACCATTTTTCAGTTTAGAAATCACTTCGTGGCAGGTGAAGGATATGATTCAGTTAAAGTTGAAAACACACCAACTGCAGCTACAATACTTTGTTCATTGCGGAGTGAAAAAAAAAACGAGACCGAAACATAAAGAAAGCCAAAGTTATGACAGCAAGTATAACAACCACTCTTAGAATTGCCAATGAAAATATCACTTGTGGAGAACTTCGAGCTTTTAGCATCAACCATCAACAGTAAAGGAACAAGAAACCAAGAAATACACTACAGACTAATACTTTCCAAGACCTTCATAGAGTAGCTATGCAGGTCTTGGAAAAGATATTCAAATACAGTGGTACCTGGGTACTCATTATTAATTGGTTCCAGGAGGCACGATCAGTACCAAAAACTATTGAGCACCAAACAAATTTTCCCTGTAAGGAATAATGTAGTGAGTCACAAGGCAGCCGACAACAGCAAGTTCTAGCTTGTGCGTTGAATATCAAACAGACGATGAGTACCAGGACAAGATTTTAATGTCAAAATGTATTGAGTATCAAATTAGATGAGTTTCAAAGCAGTTGAGTACCAAGGTACTACTGTACTAGAATATGTTTATACCAATAATGGGTTTCACTTACCTTTGCTTGTCACGGTGTGAATATTGTCAGTTGTATGTCTATGCAGGGTGATGCATCCCTATCAAATATTATGGTACATTCCAATACAGGCAGAACACATGATATGAGTTGTACGCTTGTGTGCATTCCTAAAACCACCATTATTTTTCTTCTGCCTTAAACTCTTGACCTGAATGGTCACGTTTCTTAGCAAAGATGTAATTATTTAGGATTTATTGTTTTTGTACTGAAATAAATATTTTCTATTAGACTTTTAATCTCGGCTTTATTTCTAACTGTCTGGATTCCAAGTAAAGATCCAAATCGCCTCTATGAGATTTTATTCTCATTCCCAACATTGCTACTGGTTCGGAGAAGCTTCTGCGCATGCGCAGATTGTCCGTGATGATGTCCGGGCGGGTGGGCGGAGCCTCCTGCCACCCCCGCCACTACCGGTTCACCGGAACTGGGGAAAACCGGTAGCAACCCATCACTGGTATATACCTACAAAGATCAGATTCACACAAGCTATGCTGTTCCTTGTGACACTGTAAAAAGAGAAACTTGGATTTGAGGAAACAGGGTAGGAAGAGTATTGATGCTTCTGAATTTTGGTGTTGGAGAAGACTTCTGAGAATGGAGAGCCAAGAAAATAAACCAATGGATCGTTGAACAAATCAACCCAGGATTTTCACTCAAGGTTCAAATGATCAGGCTGAGATTATCTCACATCGGACAATGTGAAAATCCAGCTTTGGGGAAAGCTCTAATATTGTGAAAGATGGAAGGAAAGAGAAGAGGACAACCAGCATCAAGGTGGATGGACTCAGAGTAGCAATGGAGGTGCCACGGGTTAGGGATAGATTATCATGGAGACAAATCTACCTTATGTGGTCGATAGGAGTCGAAAACAACTTGATGGAATATGATCAATCGATCAATCCATTATGCATGGCTTCTTATGTTGCTATAAGATGAAAGAAGAAAACTTTGATATTTAAGCACACAATGCAATTAAAACTGCTCTGTGTCATACATAACATTTGGTCGTAGTAAAGTCCATATGTATGATCATAACAATGACCAGGTTTTTTTTTTTAAAAAAAGATAAAATGGTTTAGCAAGATTTTATAATGCATTTGAAACTGTGAAATGTTCTTATTAAAATAGACTTGATATATTTTCATTTCTAATGGCAAATGTGGAATCCATTTCCTCCTTAAATCAAAATACAGGAAATCCAATAAAATAACAAACGCTTAATGGAGCATTTTGGATTTAACCTCTAAAAGGCCCTTTGGAGATGAAGAAGCAACAAACATGCCTTTGTCTTCAAACCCTGGAAGCAGCCATCTCTTTTTCTGGAATCACTGAAGGAAAATTTGTTCTAACATGAAGCCGACATAAACAATATCAAACAACACCAACACCCAACGTATTATTTTCATACAACAGCCAGTTTGGTCTAGTGCAGGGGTCGGCAACCTTAAACACTCAAAGAGCCATTTGGACCCGTTTCCCACAGAAAAGAAAACACCGGGAGCCACAAAACCTGGGTGGGCGTGGCAACTCAACGCCGCTCACTTCCACCAGTCACATGATCCCCAAGCCACGCCTACCCAGTCGGTCATTAGGGCAGACAACTGGTTGTTAAAAAACACCTGGAACCACAAAACTCTTGACATCTGTCTCCCTCCCTCCCTCTCCCTCTCCCCTCCTCTCTCTGTATCTCTCTATGTCTCTCTCTCTCCTCCCCTCTCTCTGTATCTCTCTGTCTCTGCCCTGGCCGCTTCTCCATCCCCCACCGTCGTCCTTACCTTCTCAGGCCAGGCAAGGAGTGACTGGGAGGGGAGTGCGAAGGGCGGGGCCAGCCAGACAAGGAGCCACAGCAGAGGGCCCAAAGAGCCGCATGCGGCTCCGGAGCCGCAGGTTGTTGACACCTGGTCTAGTGGTTAAGGCACCAGGAGGCACTGAGTTCAAGTGCTGACTGAAGTAAGAAAGCCACTGGGTAACTTTGAGCTAGTCACTTCCCCTCAGCCCAACCCACCTCACAGGATTGTTGTTATGGGGGAAATAGAAGGAAGGAGATGTGATGGATATGTTTGCTGCCTTGAGTTATTTGTAAAATAAATAAATAAAGGCACAATTAAATAAGATAAACAAAAATATTAAAAACATAAAAAGGATTTCCCCATTTTTTTTCTCCTTCAAACTCAGGTCATTTTATTTATGTTGTTTCTATCACACCCTATATTAGGCCCTGAATAATTTCCTCATGATAAATATATATGGAAAATTATTTTATTATTCCTTTTATATATAATTACAAATTAAAGGTCCTAAGTTCTAATGCTAGCACATCTTGGCATCAAATGTTAACTCTTCCCTCTTGTTCAGTTTATTCTAAACTGGGGGATCCTGGGAATTGAACTCCACCCATCTTCAAGTAACCAACGTTGAGAAAGCCTTATTAAAGTATCCGGCTCTTTCTTCACAAGGAAATTAATCAGGGGTGGCTTTTCACTTACCTTCCCTACATGTTCGCCAATGTGAGAGCGTGTGCCGCCACCACCACCACACATGCACACTGCCTGCCACGCATGCGCTTTACTCTTGCGTGCGCTTGCCCACCCCAGAAAACGTGGCTATATAGGACGGGATTACATCCGGGCGGATGGGCAGGCCGCTACCAGTTTGCCTGAACCGTCCTAACCGGCTGAATACCACCTCCGAAATTAAATCCATAAAAGATTGCCCTTCAAACCTCTTAACACTAACATAGCTAAGTTGAACAAACATTGTGGCCCACAACAATGCAGATGTTTCATGTGGCATATATTCCTTATTTATTGCCCTGCCAAACTATTCCTTTACCTTGGTATCTTTCCAAACCCACACTTAAGATCTTTATCATAAAGCTATCTCATTTTATACCTGCCTAGCCCATTTTTACCCAGCCTTGTCTCTCTATCTTGCACAGCTTAATTAGGACACTTGCTTAGTTCCTGCTTTGATACATTAACCGAACTTGTTATGTTTTCATGTCAAGGAATTTTTGCTAATAAAAGAATCAGTTACTGCTGCTTGTGTTGCCAAGGACTAACAATTCTGCACTGCAGAAGTCCAAGGAATGACAGGAAGAGTTGGCATTTCCACAACTCTTTGTTGCCATCCTACAACCCTCTGGAGTACTGGTATTGGTGCTCAGGTATGTGCAATTAAAAAAAACCCCTGAGGTGTCTGATTATTGCTAGAATCTTTTTAGGATAGGTCCTGTGCACTGTTCCCTCTAAGTTGCGCGGCCGCGCAGCCACGCACATAACAAGAGAACGTTGTGCGGAAGTTTCTAACTTCCATGTGGCATTTTCTAATGGCAGAGGCTGCGCAGCTGCACGGCCGCGCACATAAAAAGAGAATGCCGCGCAGCAGTTCTAACTGCTGCGCGCCGTTTTTGGATGTTACAGGGAACATTGGTGCTGTGTCTAAGAAAGAAAATTGTTTATCTGCAATTCTTAAAGAGCCAATTATCTTGGGCCTAGGACAGCTCGGTACAGACCACTTGGCATGGCCAGGTCAGCACTGCCAGCTCGCCACCACCTGTGATGACTCCCCTGGACATGTCCCCAGATACCACTCCAGATGTTAGTTTGGAGGAGGATGAAGCAGTTTCAGGGACATCAGTATGGGAGTTGGTCAATGGCTCCGATCAGCTGGCTGAGAGTGATTTGGCTGCAGCAGGACAGCCCGGAGGCTTCAGGTGCGGAAAGCATGCAGCTGCAATCAGCAATAAGGAAGAGGAACTGCCTTCTGTATCTGATCCAAGAAGATGTAGGGCAGAGAAAAGGCAGGAGCAGAGAAGGTCAGCCCAATTACTTGTGAAGAGGCAGCCTCGTCGCTCTGGATGGGCTGCACCAGAAGCTGGCTATTTAGCACAGGAGACAGATGGAGACGATGCTGGGAACAACGTGTTCATTTCCTAGCTGCGTGTTTCCTGGTCATGGTGATTCTTGCCTTGCTTTGGATTGTGCCTTGTGAATCCTCTTGTAGATTTAATTTTGCCTGGTGGGCTTTGTCTTGTTTTGAAAACTTTCAAGGACCTGGTGGATTCATTGGCCATTGCTCTGTGGACCAGCATTGGTTTGCTTGTGGCTGGACTTAATTGGGACGGTTCTGGTTTTTTGGTGAAGGGAATTGCTGGGGGATATTAATAAACCTATTAAACCACTATTATTTGTGTGTGTAAGTGATCAGGGCAGCACACCACCAATTCACCACCAATTCACCACAGGAGAATTCCACATGGCCAACTCGCTGTGGGGACAATTCTCTGCAGGCAATCGGAGGGAGAGCCAGGTGGTAAAGAAGCAGTGGCCAGGTGCATCCCATTTTCATACTCACTGCTACCGTCATCCCTGGCTTCTTCAGCCCAGAGCTCAACATGACAGCAAAGGTGACAGCAGTGTGTGTGTGTGAAAATGGGACACATCTGGTCACTCCCACTTCCCCGCCGCCTGTCCTGCCTGCCATTGCCCACTGTCCCCAGCCTCTTTGATCCAGAGTTTAATGATGGCAGTGGCAGGGGTGTGCAAATGGGAAACCCCTAACCATCGCCACTGCTTTTGCACTTTGCCCACCCACCCAATCTGCTCTCCCTCTGGCCGCCTGCAGTGAATTGTCCCCGTGGGAAGTTGGCTGTGTGGAATTGCCCTCACTTGGTGGCAGTGAGTTGGCAGAGGTGACTTGACGGTGGTGTTGTGGCCTGCCAGCAGAGCTGGCGGCAGACTCGGACAGTGTGGAGGCTGGGGAGCAACATGGGCCAGTCCTGGAGTCTGGGGAAGGCTCTGATGAGTGCTCTGCGTCAGAGGCAGAGATGGGGCCAGGGCCATCCGACAGTTATCAGCTACCTTCGGAGTCGGAGATAAGTGGGGCTGAAGAACAGCTGGAGCCTGTTCCCGATGTGCGCATGCGCAGAGTTGTCAGGAAAAGGGAACAATTAAGGAACAGAGGTCAACTCGGGAGTAAATGCACAAGGGGACAATGAATGGGGAATAAATAGGAGCAAAAGGGGAGTGGTGTTTGCAGGAGACAATTAGTTCGTTAGTGTGAAGATTTGCTTATCTCAGAGACTCCTTGCCAAGTATTTCCTTGTACAGCGTTGGGTCTGGAAGCTATCGGCCTGGCAACTATCCTAGGACTGATAAGCTCTGTGATTGCAATTCACCCTTGAAAGACTGTTTGCTGGGACTTTGCTGGATGTGAATGCTAGGAATTCACATTAGCCAAATAGAAAGGGGTTTTTTTCGGGACAAGGAGTCTGTTTCGTGATTTGGTGAAGCCTAGGTCAGAACAGGTGGCGAGCAGGCAGTGGTAAGCTGGCTGTGCAGAGTTGTCCCATTCCAAATTATATTTGCTCCACGGACTGATTCTGAGCTGAATGCTTTATGAGTGGCTTCATTGACTCCTGAGAGTCTGTCTGGAACTTAGCTAAAGTTAAACAGCAAATATTGAGATGTTTGCCAGACTGCAATCTATAAACAAATTGTTCTGAAAGATAATTTTCAAGTAGGTATCCTAGATCAGGGGTCTCTGCCCTTGGCAACTTTAAGACTTGTGGACTTCAACTCCCAGAGTTCCTCAGGGAACTCTGGGAGTTGAAGTCCACAAGTCTTAAAGTTACCAAGGTCGGAGACTGTCACGGTGTGAATATTGTCAGTTGTATGTCTATGCAGGGTGATGCACCCCTATTCTAATATTATGGTATATTCCAATACAAGCAGAACACGTGATATGATCTTGTACGCATGTCCACATTCCTGATCTACCATTAATCACTTTTGACTTGGCTCTTGACCGGAACGGTCGCTTTTCTTAGCAAAGATGTAATTATTCAGGATTTATTGTTTTTGTACCGAAATAAATATTTCTATTAGACTTTTAATCTCGGCTTTATTTCTAACTGCCTGAATTCCAAGTAAAGATCCAAATCGCCTCTATGAGATTTTATTCTCACCCCAACAGAGACCCCTGTCCTAGATCAAGAGTTTAATGATACTTAAATCTCATGAAAAGAATCCAAACACAATCAAAAGAGATGGCAACGCGTCAGGATGAACTCACTGAAATCCAAGGCCATTTGTGCAGGAGAACATTCAGAATTTTTAATCTTCTCTATAAGGTTGGACACTCTGGTGGTTGTTATGAAAAAAGATTTACGTGAGCTGTTTTCCTTAAAAGCTGCTTGGTCAAAATTAAATCAGTTTATTGCATTTTCTCCAACTTATGTTCACTAAATTAAGAAACCAATTTACAATAAATGAACGCACAATCTTATGTGAGCCCCCAAACCATTTGACCTCTGTGCTTGAGAACATATGCAGGTCTTCAAGGTTTTTGTAAAAACTGGCAGAGTTGGGCCAATCTAATTTTGGGTTTAAGTATGATGTTCTAAATAACGTTGCTAATTGAACTTAGTGGGAGTGGATTTTCTTAGGCTTTCCATTATGAATCAATATACTTATCATTGTTTCATGAGACATTAGTTATCTGAGATTTGAAAGATTTTTTTTTACAAATTTATGTGTAGATGTAGGCGCAAAAAAAAGTACAATTATTTCCTCACTAATTTTAGGTTTATCGTGGAACTTGTCAAGAATGTCCATCTTTTCTTACATTTCATTTGGTTTGTGAATTTTTCACTTGTTCTATCAGACAATCCAGAGATGTTCAATTCAGACAGATGATCAGTGAATACAAGTTGTTAAAATTTGAACAGAGGTGGATTCCTCCTGGTTCGCACCGGTTTTATAGAACCGGTAGCAAACCTCTGGTGATGTCACAGAGCTGGTTCTGTCGGTGCCGGTCTGTGGACGCCGCCATCTTCTTATTGGAATATATTTTTGGGGTGGGGAATTTTTTGCTGATTTTTTCTTCTGTGCATGCGCAGAAGCCGAGTTTCCGGCACTGCGTATGCACCGCCATCTTGTTTTTGGCTTTTTTTTTTAAAGTGAATTTCCAACACTGCGCATGTGCCCGTGTGGCGTGGCCACGTAGTGCAGGAGGAAGCAAACCAGCAGCGAGGTAACTTTCAACCCACCCCTGAATATGAATATATATTACAGGCCCTATTAATAATTGTCAAAGCACTTTATTGAATTTTCTGGAGCTTCTTCAGCAATACAGCCCATTTCAATTAATTGGAACAAAACCATTGTGCTGCCTATCCATAATAAGATTTCTATGGAAACTGTAAAGAATGGGACTTTTGTGTGAATAACAAATTTAAAAAATAAATGCTTTAAGCTATATAACAGATTAATAATTATGCCGACAGATGGTTGAGATTATCCATGAATTTTAATTATGTACTTTTAGATAGATGTCTATATTAATTCCATTCAAATGCTTTAGACTAATAAAAATATTATACTTATTTTTGGAATGTCAGACTTCTAGCCTTCTCAGTTATGACTCTCTTCCTGCAATGAAAATGTTCAAAACTTAATAGCATTAGTGGATGTGGTTACTATATGGCTTGACACACATGCACTTTTTAAAAACAGAAATATACCATTATGGATAACATTGGAGCATTATTATTCACATCTTTGAAATCCTGGCAAATATTTCGTTCCAATTACAGTCTGAATTTGATTTTACTTCCAATATTAAAGGCAGCATTTGACTGTTACTAGGAAAGACATATGAATCTAAACACTTGTTGTCTCTGTGGAACAGTTCTTATTTAAAAATGATTGGGAAACTTTTGTTTTCTTAGGGAAAAAATAAAGGAACTTAAAATGAGATTAGCACCCTAGACAACTTGTTGCTAATTCTACCATTCAGATGTTTGGCACCTTACGAAAAGAATGCAGTTTGCCTAAAACTGCTGAAAGTACATATTCCTTTCAAACATATGTGATGTTCTTAGTGACCTGAACAACGTCTATAATTCTAGAAGTTATTATATTAGCCAAAGTTTTTTTAGAGGCTAAAAACCAACTGTTCTGTTTAACTGACATTTGAAGAATCTTACAAAGATAAATATAGATAATTTAGAACAAAGAATTGGAGTATACCACTTCAAGCAAGTAATTTACCTCAGGTTTTAAAAAGTGTCTGTTTCTTACAATCGTAAGATAAATTTATATTGGACACTCCAGAAAATGCAGTTGGTTAAAGACCTTTTTGTGTTGCAAATGCAATCAGTTCAAAAGTGTGCTAACACACACCTTCGGTTTACGCTGAATAGTGGTGGGGTTCAATTTTTTTTTACTACGGGTTCTGTGGGCGTGGCTTGGTGGGCGTAGCAGGGGAAGGATACTGTAAAATCTCCATTTTCTCCCAATCAACTCGGGAGGCAGATAATAGATTGGGGGGGGGCAGTCAGAGGTGGTATTTACCGGTTCTCCGAACTACTCAAAATTTCCGCTACCGGTTCTCCAGAGCTGGTCAGAACCTGCTGAATCCCACCTCTGGCACTGTTAATATTTTAACAAGGGACATAAGATTTCAAGATGTTAAACTATATTCCTAACATTGACATTCATCAGGTTTTGGAGAATTTTGGATTGGTCATGTTTAGATTATTGCAAAAGCAGTGTTCTTGGAAAGAAAAGTTGTACACCAGATAACAAAGGTTGGTAGATCAAATACAGGTAGCCGTTGACTTATGACCATAATGGATCCTGAAATTACAGCCGTAAGTTGTGTGCTGATCTTTAAACAGGTCATTCACATGACCACGCTAAATTTTATTACCTTTTTTGCGACAGTTGTTAAGTGACCATTGCAGTCACTAAGCGAACCCCATTGTCTGCAGTGGGTGGGGTTTTTTTTGCTGGAAATTGAAAGTAAATGCCATTTTTGGGTGGGGGTGTGTCACAGATTCCAGTCACATTAATCTGGGATACTGCAAACAGTCATTAATGTGGGCCAGTTGTCGCATGCCCAAAATGCAATCACATGGCTCGGGGGAAGGGGACATTGGAACTTCCAATCTGGGTTTTAAGTACCTTTTTTGGGTCCGTCATAATTTTGAATGGTCACTAAGCAACCGGTCATAAATTGAGCACTATCTGTATGCTCTCAGCCTTTGACCTGATTTCTTGATGCAATGGAAGACAGACAGGTGGATACGATTCTGTGAGGTGAAGATTTAACTTGTTTAAACATAATGCAATCGTTTGTTGTGTTTTTTGTACTTATCATTTTAGCTCTTTTTGTAAATGTTTTCTTTTTTGTGTTTATGTTTATTTTAAAAAATAAGAATTTAAAAAAGCTTGATTTTTGGGAACTTTAAGGATACATAAATGTCCATGGAACTAACTAGAATACATAATTGAGCCCAAAATTTATGTTGCTAGGTGAAACATTTGTTTTGCCCCATTTTACGACTTTTTTTGCCATGTTCGTTAAGTAAATCACTGCAGTTATTAAGTCAGCAACACGGTTGTTAAGTGAATCCAGCATCCCCATTGACTTTGCTTGTCAGAAGGTCGCAAAAGGGGATCACATGACCCCGGGACACAGCAACGGTCATAAAGATGAACCAGTTGCCAAGCATCTGAATTTTGATCCCATGACCATGGGGAGGCTGCAAAGGCCGTAAGTGTGAAAAATGGTCATACGTCTCTTTTTTCAGTACCGTTGTAACTTTGAATGGTCACTAAATGAACTGTTGTAAGTCAAGGACCACCTGTATACAAAAGTGGTTTGTCTTTGTCTTGCAAGTCAGCGAACCCACATTCTTTGCGGCTTGGTGGCCCAGCTGGTAGTGGTGGAGAGAGGAGAACCGGGGTGTGCAAGTGGCGGAGCTGTGCGCACAGCCCGGTATGCACTCACATGCACACAGCTCAACTCGCATGAGCGGCCCAGTTGCAAATAGGTCACAGCCTGGTACTAGGCTGTGGCCCGGGAGTTGGGGACCCCTTTTTCCGGATGTTTTCCCATTTCCTGTTCAAGTCCATATCCAAGTCAAAGAACATTATTGACAGACATTTGTCCTCCCTGTGCCTGAACCAGAGGTGGTATTTAGCCGGTTCAGACCGGTTCGGCCGAACTGGTAGTAGCGACCTGCGAGTGGGCCCATCCTGTGGGTGGGCCCGCTCACCTGCCCACCCGTCCCAGCACTATGCCGTCCTATTTAACCACGTTTTCAAGCCGTGCGCATGCATGCAAGTCGTATGCGCGAGCAAAGCACATGTGCAGAAGTCTGTGCGCATGCATGGGAGGCGTGCGCACAACCGAAGTGAGCGCACGTGTGCTGGGCGAACCGGTAGGGAAATTATGAGAATCCCACCTCTGGCCTGAACCCAATATCAAAAGAAAAATCAACTCCCTCAGAACGGGTTCGCAATTTGGGAGTCCTCCTAGATCCACAGCTAAAATTAGATCAGCACCTTGCAGCTGTGGCTAGGGGGGCTTTTGCACAGGTTTGCCTGGTGCACCAATTGCGACCATACTTGGAGAAGGAGGCTCTACTCAAGGTCACTCACGCCCTTGTCACCTCCCAATTGGACTACTGCAATGCGGTCTACATGGGGCTACCCTTGAAGAGTATTCGGAGACTTCAACTGGTGCAAAATGCGACTGCGCGTGCTGTGGTGGGTGTTTCAAGATACACCCATGTAACACCTATACTCCGCCAGCTACATTGGCTGCCCATTGGTCTCCGGGTACAATTCAAGGTGTTGACCATCATCTTTAAAGCCCTACATGGCTTAGGACCAGGCTATCTCCGGGACCGCATCCTACCTCATACTTCCCTTCGACTGGTAAGATCCCACAGAGTGGGCCTCCTCCGGGTCCCATCAGCCAAACAATGCCGACTGGCAGGGCCTAGGGGGAGGGCCTTCTCTGTAGGGGCCCCTGCTCTCTTGAACCAACTTCCCCCAGAGATCCGAATCATCCCCACCCTACTGGCCTTCCGAAAAGCCATTAAGACATGGCTCTTCCTGCAGGTGGGGTGATTTTGAGACGACCTTGCATCTGACGTCTCCCCATGTATGCATGATGTTATATGTTTTTAAAATTGTTTTAAATTGCTTTTAATGATTTGTTTGATGTTCTCTAAAATGTTGTACGCCGCCCTGAGTCCTGAGGGAGTAGGGCGGCATAGAAGAACCTCAAATAAATAAATAAATAAATAAAATCAGCATAGAGTATGCCGAGATAAGATTTTTTCAAAATTGACTTACAAGAAATACAGTATAAAATCAGAGTAATGAAAAAGCAAAACTTCTAGTATTCTAAACCTTAAGAACAATTCTTAAGAGATCTTACCCCGATTCTAAGTAGGCCATAAGATTGGCCCTGATGGTGAGGTTCTGGAACCATACTAGATAGGAAGCCATGATTGGAAAGGTATTTTCCCTTTTAGCTTCCCATCTTAACTTCCTTATAGGAGCAGAACTCGAGGAAAAGATCTTCACTATCCTAGCAAGTAAACATGGAGGAGATATTCCCTAACCTCAAACCATTTAGAGCTTATAGGTAGATATCGGCGCCATCACTTAAAAGTCCACACATCTTAAAATTGCTGAGGTTTAGAAACACTGGTTTAAAGGAACAAACAAGTAAACACAGCCAGACAGCAAAAGCAGATAGGCCAGCTTCGCCATTGTGTGACGCCACCCTGTTCACACAGTATCGCTGCTACTCTCCGCCTTCTGCAAAAGGATTATTGGATCCTTTGCTTAACTCTCTTTTAAAGACAATGCCATCTCTTCCAGAGCAGGATTAACATAAGTTAATTGCAGATTAATCCTTCTCAAACGAATCACTTCCTCATCTCATCTCGCCACCCCTGGTATATATTATAGTCTTCAATCATTTCCTTGTCCTTCCCACGGCACCGGTTCAGAACATCAGGTGCCCCCCCTCCCCCACATATTAGAAGGATCTCCAATTGGGAAAATTGAACGGAAGCTGCTCTTCGGCTTCCGTGAATGCATAACGAACAACCAGACTTCCTATTCACCCTTAAAGTTACCACCAAAACAACAAAGATCATCACAGCAAGAAAAATGAAACCAGCATAAACTGGTCCCGAAGACGATCCAGTTCCTATTTCCAGAGAAATGTCAATAGAGAAGTTACAAGGAAAGGTTTCCACAGCTATAAATCGGGTGCTCCTGAGCACTCTAAACCCGAATTGATTCACTTGCCAATTTGCTTGGTTCCACGGAGCACCCAGCCTACACGTGATCAGAGAAAGAAACAAGGAGAAACGGAAAGACAGAGAAATTTCTCACCATTCATGCTGTCTTCGCCATTCATTGCATGTTGGATGGATGTCCTCGGAGTTCACATAAGGGTCTTGCCCAGGTCTCTTGGAGAGAAAACAAACTTTGGGCCCCTTGTAGTTCTCTGAACCATTGTGGCTTAACCTTCCTTCCCCAGCTGAGATTGCAATGCCAATCTTGAGTTGTTCTTCCTTTCCACCTGAACTCGCGCCAGAGTTTTGGGTGCCTCGTCCTCTGTGCCACGGAGGCATGTGCCAATAAGAGAAATGGGAGGGAAACCTTGTGGATGATTAAGCCTGAATAAAACCAAAACAAGATCTTATCAGGTGTCCCACATTTTTAGCCCTGGCAATTATGAAAAAGGCCAACTGGCTCCAGGCGATCTCGGCAAAAGTTGCAGGAAAGCACCAGCTCAGCAAAAGAGATTCTGAGGTAAACAAGGCTGGCTTTGCTGAGAAGATTCTGGATAATATTTCTGCAATACGTCGAGGGGTTTTTGAGATGATGTAGACGCATTGAAGGGAAGTGACGAGGGGTGAAATGCTCCTGGTTCAGGCGGGCCAGTCTGTCGTCGTAGAGCCAATAGCGATTGCAGTGCGAGGCTTCCCCCGCCCGCTTCCCCCACCCGCCTGGACGCCGCCACTTGGGTTCTTTTACCCTCTGCACATGCGCAAAGCGTTCTGCGCATGCACAGAGGGTAAAAGAACCCAAATGGCGGCGTCCAGGCAGGTGGGGAAAGCGGGTGGGGGAAGCCTTGCGCTGCGATCGCTATCGGCTCTAACAGCTCTACGATGATCGACTGGCCCGCCCGAACCGGGAGCATTTTACCCCTGGAAGTGACAAATGGTTAGCTTGCTAATCTGGACTGATGTACTGGAACAAGGGGAAAAAACCCACATGGAGACAGGGAAGAAAGACAAGTGTCTCAAGATGACACTGGAAGGTTAGAAGTGACAAAACTGCCTGAGGGAAGGAAGGGGAAGAGGAGCATTCTTGGTAAGCATCGTCAAGTGACCTACTTAGGCTCCTGGATACGCAATCCATATTACTCCACTGAATTATTATTTTTCTTTTGCGGCCATTGCTATCGCCATCGTAATCATCACCTCATCGTTAATCATCGTTAAACTTCCCCCAGAGATCCGAATCATCCCCACCTTGCTGGCCTTCTGAAAAGCCATTAAGACATGGCTTTTCCTGCAGGCGGGGTGAGTTTGAGACGACTTTATATCTGATGTCTCTCCCATGTATGTATGGTGTTTATACGTTTTTTAATTGTTTTTTTAATTGCTTTTTTTTAATGATTTGTTTGGAGTTCCATAAAATGTTGTACGCCGCCCTGAGTCCTGAGGGAGTAGGGTGGCATAGAAAAACTGCCAAATAAATAAATAAATAAATCAGTCCGTTTATGTTGTGAACTAATCGTGGCTCATATCTTGCATCGAGAAGGAAAACAACTGGTAGAGCTCTTCCTTTATCGTGCTGCACCATGATGTGCTTCTAATTCTGACACTTAAAATCAGAGTTTCCTCAGGGCCGAAGTACGCAGACGATGTCCAGAAAAAGGGCTCTTTCACACAGATTCAAAGCCAGTGCACGATTCTGCTTGTTGGACAAGTAGATTGGGTTTGTAAAAATTAGTTATTTTCTCACAGCTGCCCCTCCCCCCTTTTATTTTGCATTTAGAGGGATTAGAGGTGCTTTAAGGGGTAAATTCCAGAGTGTCAACCCCAGATTGATTCTCTGACATGCTGGGCACTGCCTGAAGCTGACGGAATCTGTGCACTTTGAGAACCACACAAGCTACACTGCACACCAGTGGTGGGTTCCTACCGGTGCGGTCCACTCTATAGCACCGGTAGCGCCCGCTGGTGACGTCACAGTACCGGTGCGGTCGGTTGCCAGTGCCTGGGCACTGCCATTTAAAAAATTTTTTTTTTAATTTTTAAAAAAAATTTCTTCTGTGGATGCCCAGAAGCCGAGCTTCCGGCACTGCGCATGCGCTGCCTTCCTACCCCACAGTGAGTCCAAGCAGGGGAGGATGGCTGAGGGAGCGCGTGAGATGCTGAAAGAACGGGTGGCAGGAGCTATCTCCATTCCCCTCCCTTCAGCAGTCCGAGAAGCCACGAACGTGTGGTGATGATCCCAGGCATTTTGGCACATTCGAGGCTTCTCGAGCTGCTGAGGGGCGGGGGAACGGGTGGCAGGAGCCTAGGATCATCGAATGGGGAGAAGCATTCAGGCCGGACGGAGCCTCCTAGAAGAACCTCTACCGCAGTCTTGCTGCTCCTGCTGCGGGGGGCTGTGTTGCGGGTGGGCAATGCCCCCCTGCTTCTCCGGCCGCTGCCAAGCTCCCGAGGCTCACGCCCACCCAGTCACATGGCTGGCAAGCCACACCCACAAAATAAGCCACGCCCACAGAGTGCTAGTAAAAAAAAATAGGAACCCGCCCCTGCTGCACACCCAGAGCAGATGGATAACTGTGTTGCCAAACAAGCTGTGATGCTTGAAGCAGGACCAGGAGAAAAAAGGAGATGGGGCTTTGATTGCACAGTTGTGGTTGCCACCTTGAGTCTTTTTGAGCCCCCCTCCTCTGCCAATGGCCCTGATTTACAGGAGGGGGGGGGCTTCCAAATCTGCAGAAAGTAGCATTAGAATCTCAGCACAGAAATGTTGCTAGAGAAGGCATCTGACAACCAATTTTAAGGCCATAAATTCTTCTCTGAACCTTGACCAGGGATCAAAATTTGGGTGTGAATCAGAGGTGGGTTTCAGCAGGTTCTGACCAATTCTGGAGAACCGCTAGCAAAATTTTTGAGTAGTTTGGAGAACCGGTAGAGGAATTTTTGAATAGTTTGGAGAACCGGTAAATACCACCTCTGACTGGCCCCGCCCCCATCTATTCCCTGCCTCCGGAGTCCCAGCTGATCGGGAGGAAATGGGGATTTTGCAGTAACCTTCCCCTGGAGTGGGGTGGGAATGGAGGTTTTACAGTATCCTTCCCCTGCCATGCCCGCCATGCCATGCCACACCTACCAAGTCATGCCACGCAAACCAAGCCATGCCCACAGAACCGGTAGTAAAAAAAATTGAATCCCACCACTGGTGTGAATCCTAGTGTAATGGAAAAGCTAGGCTGTTGCTCACAGATTCCAGGAGAAGACGGAGAAGGAGAAGAAGAAGGAAGAGAAGGAGAAGGAGGAGAAGGAGAAGGAGAAGGAGAAGGAGAAGGAGAAGGAGAAGGAGAAGGAGAAGGAGAAGGAGAAGGAGAAAGGCAGGAGGAGGAGAAAGGAGAGAGAAGGAGAAGGGAGGAGGAGGAAGAGGAGGTGATGGAGGAGGAGGAGGAGGAGGAGGAGGAGGAGGAGGAGGAGGAGGAGGAGAAGAAGAAGAAGAAGAAGAAGAAGAAGAAGAAGAAGAAGAAGAAGAAGAAGAAGAAGAAGAAGGGGAGGAGAAGAAAGGGGGGAGAAGGAGAAGGGAGGAGGAGGTGAAAGAGGAGGAGGAAAGGAAGGGGAGAAGGAAGAGGGGAAGATTCCTTCTGAGGAGAAAAGATCAAGCAATGGACTATGTCACTACAAGCTCCAACCGTAGAAGATAACGTGCAAGATTCAATCCGTGTAGGTGGCATCACTCCCAGGCAGTAGCGCTTAGTGAATAGGCAGGGCGACATCAATCACGTCTTAAACAAACACTACAGGAGAGACAATTGCTTTCTTTAGTGAGCTCCCACACCCAGGATGTGTTGAGACCAATTTCCACAATGTTCAATTTGCTAATTTATTCCAATGCTTTGTGTTGCAATCTTTCTTGGAAACTTTTGAGCAACTTTCAAGTCTGCCACAGAGGGTTCTTGGAGAACGCTAACTCCTGTTGTGGGTGGGGGCGTTACGTCCCTAATAAGGCAGCACCTGGTTGACTTATTTCCTCTTAGTCCTTAGAGGGAAGACACCAGGAAGTCCTAAGGGTTTTCGGCTACTAAAACATTCCAGAACAAATCACTTCTGTGCACATCTGTGCAAGAAACTGCATGGGTAGGGCCTGTGTGGTTCTTAAGGGTCCAGCTTATCACCAGGAGGGGAAGCTTTTTGTGATAACAGAAGGTGCACAGCAGGGGTGTCAAACTCAAGGCCTGGGGGCTAGATCTGGCCCGTGGGGTGCTTAGATCTGGCCCGCGGGGCCACCCTGGAAACAGTGAGGGACCCGCCCATGGTGCCTCTGCCAGCGAAAATGGAGCTCGAGAGGGCTCTGTGTGGCCCCCCCCCCTGAGCTCCGTTTTCCCTGGCAGAGGGTTGCAGGAGGCCGTCGCAGCCGAAAATGGCGCTCGGGAGCCCGTCTTACCTGGCAGAGCACTCAGGCCACCACAGGTGCCCCCGACACGAATGACGTTGAGTTGGCCACGCCCATCATGGCCACACACACCTCGCCCTCCAAGGTTAAACATAACCCTGATGCGGCCCTCAATGAAATTAAGTTTGACACCCCGGTGTACAGCTAGAATGAAGAAGTTTTGACCCACTGATGAAGTCCGTCAGGGTCCGGTCCTCAACATACTTTCTTCTATGAGTGCCATAGCTGTCCGCCCCCTTCCGGCAGAGCCCATCTGGCTGAGCCTGGTCAGAGCAGCCCTTGGAGACCTCACGCTTAGAACATGATCGCACTTAAACAGCTGCTGTGGCCTAGAGGTGGAGCTCTTGCCTCACAATCAGGAGGTTGTGAGTTCTATCCTAGGTAGAGGCAGATGTAGGGTCTCCTGCTTGGGCAGGGGTTGGACTAGATGACCTGCAAGGTCCCTTCCAACTCTGTTAATATGTTAAATCCCCTGTGTCCTTTTCTCCAGGGTGGAAGTCAGGGGTGAAATTTAATTTAATTTAAATTAAATGCTACCGGTTTGGCCCAGTTTGCTGGAACCGGTAGTAAAAAATGCTTTTAAAAAGTAAAAAAAAAGTTCCAACCATCGCTCGACACAGCTGATTGTCACAGCCGATGAACCTTTTTTTTAAACCTTTTAAAAGCATTATTACTATCTATTCGTGGAACTGGTAGTAAAAAAATGCTTAAAAAAGTAAAAAAAAAAGGTTCCCACTATCAGCTGTTTGACAATCAGCTGAGGGGGAACCTTAAAAAAAAAACTTTTTAAAGCATTTTTTTAAAACTACCTATTCGCGGGAACTGTGACTCCGTGACTGTGACTCAAAATCTTTGCACAGATTTTGTGCGAAGTCCAGCTGCTTCTGCATTGTGTGTGAGTCAGTTGTGTGGCTTTTGTGTTGTTTGTGTGTGAAATGTGAAAGTTGGTTTTTGAGCTCACCCAGCCACATGACCATGACCATCAAGCCACGCCCACCCATGACCACCAAGCCATACCCACCAAGCCATGCCCACAGAACCGGTAGGGAAAATTTTTAGATTTCACCACTAGTGGAAGTGTAGGACGAGAAGGGAGTGGTTCCACAGCAGAGGTGGGTTCCTCCCGGTTCAGACCGGTTCGCCCGAACTGGTAGCAACCCGCTGGTGATGTCACAATGACATCACAGAACCGGTTTGGTCGGTGCCGCCACCATCTTTTTTTTATTTTTTTTGAATTTTTTTTTTATTTTTTTTGAATTTTTTTTTATTTTTTTTGAATTTTTTTTCCTTCTGAGCATGCGCAGAAGCCGAGTTTCCGGCACTGTGCATGCGGTCACCATCTTGGTTTTGGCTTTTTTTTTAGCACTGCGCAAGTGCGTGCGCACACCCACGAGCCGCAGCCACACAGAGCGGGAGGAAGAGAACCCACCCCTGCTCCACAGACAACACCGTTTTTCTCATGTAGGAAGAGACCTTTCATCTCCCCGTGCACAAAGAAAAGCTCACGAGGAAAGAGCTTTTGACAAGGCTCATCTATCTCTTCGAGTATCAACCACACCAAGAGAGGATCTACTCTGCTCTGAATCCTGTTCCCATCCCTGGTAAACTGGTAAAGGGATCCCTGGTTGTATGGAGTGACTAATAGGGTCCAGATAGGTTTGTCTGTTCTCGCCAGAGTAGATGCCATAGAGGTATGTCATCCTTGTTTTCTTCATGCAGAAAGTCCTCACCTTCCAATCATTTGTTTAGCAACTCCTCAAAGTTACGACAGCCCACAAAAAAGCAACTCACAACTGGTCCCAGCATGCCCCACCGTCATGTGATCAGAATTCGAGCTCTTGGAAACGTGTGTTTATGACAACTGCAGTGTCCTGGGGTTGTGTGATCGTCATTTGTGACCTCCCCAGACAAGCAGTCGGTGGGGGGAGCTGGGTTCACTTAACAACCATGTGATTCACTTAACAACTGGAGCAAAAAAAGGTAAAATCAGGTGCAACCTGCTTAACAGCCACCTTGCTTAGGCACCAGAAATTCCGGTTGTGGTCGTAAGTCGTAATTGTGGTCATAAGTCAAGGACTACCTGTACACTCTCAGACTAGAGCCATGATGGCGAACCTATGGCACGTGTGCCACAGGTGGCACGCAGAGCCCTCTGGGCGGGCATGTGAGCCGTCGCCCCAGCTCAGTTCCACTGTGCATGCATGCACGCCTCCCACCGGCCAGCTGGTTTTTGGGTCTCTGCCGCACATGCGAGGGGGGCAGGGCACATGCGGGAGATGCACATGCATGCGCAGGGGTCATATGTGCATGTGCAGGGGGCGGGGAGCGCGGTGATTCGTGCGTGCATGTGCAGGGGCGGGCACATGTGGGGGCACGCATGCATGCATGGGGGAAGGGCGCGCGGGGGGGTCGCACCACATTGCATTATGGGTGCGCATGCTTTCGCGCTTTCGGCACACGACGACAAAAGGTTAGACATCACTGTACTAGAGTGTTAACAGCTGTTAATCTTGTCTGGGTCTCATAGTAGAGGCTTCAAGACCTACCGACTTAGAGGGATTTATACTTTTTCTTATAAGTTGTTATATTCCTAGTTAAAAAAACAATTGAACATACAGTATATGCAGGATGTAATTATGGAGTCTACCTATGCCATGGTATGCCTGACAAGTCCCACCTAAAGGATGAAATCTGTCATATGGCGCACCCTAGTGGTCACTAGCATGTATAACAGCTTCTTTTAAAATGGGAATTCTAGACATAGGAGAGTTCCCATGACTGTATCCAAGTATCCAAATTAAATGGCAGTTTAAGCTCCACACATATATACAAGAGAATATTACCTATAGAAGAGAATATTTGTAACTCAGGATTGAAGTGTGGCATCCTTGGGTGCTCTCTGAGCTTGCAGACATTTCATTACCCAACTAGGCAAAGCCTTCCGTGCTAGAAGACAGTGGGGTTTTCTGTCTCTCAACTATTTTGGTGGGGGTGATGTTTTTTTCTCTTGGTACTTCCTTGAACAGGCTGTTGTTTGCTGCTTGATTGTGTCTCTGAGATTAATCGTGGTGTTAATCCCTGCTTACCTGAGTGTTGATTGCTGGAAAGGATGTGTTCTGGTCTTTTGAATTCCTTCTTAGCTTTTTTTATTCTGTCTTTTAAATGGTGTGTAGATGTTGTTTATCACTATGTGCCTGCTGATAGCTGATTTGTCTGAATGCCAAGCTTCCAGGAATTCCTTAGCGTTTTTGAATTTAGCTTGGTTTAGGCAGTTCATAGTTTTCCAGTTGAAACTATAGTTTGTCCATGTGTTATAAAATTACCATATTTTTCGGAGTATAAGACGCACCTTAGTTTTGGGGGAGGAAAATAGGAGAAAAAATCTACCTACCAGGTATTCATCTGGCTAGCATCCTTAGTCTGTTCAGCTTCAGCACATTATTTTATCCCCTGGTTAGGGCTGAAAAAAATATTCTTCGAAGGGAGTAGGAATGAAAACAAGCCTGCAAAGACTTAGGGCTGGAAAAAAAAAGCTTAGAAAAAGCTACATTCAGAGTATAAGACGCACCTAAATTTTCAGCCTCTTTTAGGGAGGAAAAAGGTGCATCTTATACTCCAGTAAGGAGTTTTCATTGTGTTTTTTTTACTGCTAGTTGGGGTTGACGGATGTGCTCCACATAGTATTACCTCTTTGAGTCATTGGTTTCACTCTTGAAATGTTCTTAATCTTAGGAAGTATTTTCTCACGTTCATTTGGTTTCTGGCTTTCAATCCATTCATATTCCTCATCCTGCATTCTGGAACAGGATACAGTATGTGGCAGAACCGCAATAGATGGATTGTGGAGGTTTTAAAATATTTATAAGTTGTTTAATGTGAGAGAGAAATGCATTCTAAAAGGCTGCAAGGATATCTTGGTCATTTATTTTATTTCATTATTTTTTAAAAAATACCCTTTGATTAGGCTAGCAGTGATCATGAGTCACTCAAAACTTGAATATATATATAACCCCTTTCACGCTGAAAATGGTTGTCAGAGTCTAGCGAACTGGGAATTTTTAACGCTGTTTAGGAAACTGAGTTGTAAAAAGACCCCTGACTGTTTATAGCAGCGCATAAACCATTCAGTCCATTAAATATCCATAATAAATGTAATTAAAACCAACACTGAAAACCAGCAACGGCTGGGGAATTCTTGGAGATGAAGCCCACAAATTTTAATGTTACCAAGGGTGATAAACTTTCTTGTAAAGAATGGAGGAGGAGGAGGGGGAGGAGGAGGAGGAGGAGGAGGAGGGGGGGGGAGATAAAAGGAGAAGCAAATAAATACAGTTAGTCCTGGACTTACAACCATTTATTTAGCAACTGTTCAAAGTTACAACAACACTCAAAAAATGACTTACAACCAGGAGTGAAATTCAAAATTTTTCCCTACCGGTTCCGTGGCCATGGCATGGTGGGCATGGCAGGGGAAGGCTACTGCAAAATCCCCATTCCCTCCCCACTCCTGGGGGAAGGATACTGCAAAATCTCCATTCCCACCCCACTCTGGGGCCAGCCAGAGGTGGTATTTGCCGGTTCTCTGAACTACTCAAAATGTCCGCTACTGGTTCTCCAGAACCAGTCAGAACCTGCTGGATTTTACCCCTGATACCAGGGCTTGCAAGTGTTCTGTCATCAAATTAGCTCCTTCTACAGCTGTGATGTCCTAGCCAAAGAAGAGCTTGCTAGCCATTCATTTTCCCTGGCAATGTGCAAGGCTAAATGAAGCTCCATCCGCGGGATGCAGGCAGCACACAAAACTATGTCACCTCCGTGGTCCATGGAAAAACCTGTCTCCATGAAACCGGTCCCTGGTGCCCAAAAAGTTGGGGGCTGTCACGGTGTGATTATTGTCAGTTGTATGTATATGCAGGGAGCTGCATCCCTATCTAATATAATGGTACATCCCTACCACGTGATATGATATTCTTGTACGCATGTGTGCATTCCTAAATCTCCATTCTACCCTTCTTGACTTGGCTCTCGACTGAGAAAGTCGCATTTTATAGCAGAGATGTAAACAATCAGAATTTATTGTTTTTGTACCGAAAAAAATATTTTAATTAGACTTTTAAACTTCGGCTATATTTCTAAATGTCTGAATTCCGGGAGAAAGATCTATATCGTTTCTGTGAGATTTATTCTCACCTCGTCAGGGGCCTCTGCCGTAAATGATAACAGAGGTGCACAGATTTTACTTGTACACCACACAGAGTGTGAGGGAGATGGGCAGCTTCTAAATTTGATAAATACGTAAAATAAATGAATTTGACTATGTGACATTATCAGGTGCTCATCTGGGGAAATTCTGGTTGCTGAAGTCCACACATTTTAAGGTTGAGAAATGCTGGAAGAGAGAAATAAGAAAGGATGAGAGAATTGTGGCACCAAGGCCACACTGTAAGTCAACAACAACAACAGGGGAAACCAGCAGCTCTTGGCTGGCTGCAGCCCAATCTGAGCTGCCTCCCCCATTTCTCAGCCAGCAACCCTGATGTGCAAGGAAGGGGTTAACTGGCCTTGGGGCAGCATTATGACAATTAAGGGAGGGGAAAGAAGCAGCTTTTGGAAAGACAAATGGAGATGAATGAAGAGAGATGGCAAACACATTGCAGTTAAGAGGCAGCGAAGATGACAGAGGAAAAATATATATAATTAGAAAGTAGGAAATCCAGAAACAGGATTAGGCAGGAAGTCAGCGGATATTCAGCTGAAATTAATCCCAGTTGTGCATATATTGTTTCAGGTGCCCTGCTATTCTTGATGGTGGGAATTTTTAGGGATGTGCCTAGAATGTCTTTGTTTAAACAAAATCTTCATTTAACGACCGTTCAAAGTTACAACGGCACTGAAAAAAGTGATTTATGACCGTTTTTCACACTTACGACCGTTACAGCTTCACCAGGGTCACGTGATCAATATTCAGATGCTTGGCAACTGACTCATACTTATGAGAGTTTCAGGGTCCTGGGGTCATGTGATCACCCTGTTGTAAGAAAAATCCGATCCAAGCCGTGAGAAAGGTGCTGGAAATAAAATGGAGGCTGATTGGAAAGAAGGACTCTATTTATTGATGAGCAGAAGCAACAACAGCATGTGGTTCTGGGACAGCTGACAAATTGGTTTGATGAGTACATGGATTTTTATAGGGTTCTGAGATGCTGCAGGGGATTGTGCAATGTAGTGAGCTCTGTCCTAAAGGTCATGTCCTGTTCTTAGAATTTGGGTGTGGGGCGTGTGTGTAAACTCTTAATCCCATCATCTGGACCTGAAGTTGCTTTGTTTGTGAATATACTGGCCCAGATTTCTTAATGGGCACAAAATATGCATCTCTAAAGACTTCAGGCATCTGCTGGAGGCTATTGAGGCTGCTTTCTGCCTTTGTTAAGATTTTTTTTCTCCATTTCTCCTTTTGGGGAAATGTAATATTCTGCCTCTTTTAATATTCCCCAATATATTTCATTCTTCGGCTTCCTACAACCTTTTGTATCCTTCTGAAAAGCAAAGTCAATGGAGAAGCCAGATTCGTTTCATAACCGTGTGACTAACTTAATGACGGCAGCGATTCACTTAACAACTGTGGCAGGGAAGGTGGTAAAATGGGGCAAAATTCAATTAACCACTGTCTCACTTGGAAGCAGAAATTTTGACCTCAATTGTGGTCGTAAGTCGAGGACTCCCTGAAGTTCAGAAGAATATGGAATTTGTTAATATGAAATGTCGCTATGTCACTCTTGCTATCCGTCAAGTGGCAGCTTCCATCCCAAAACATGGAGCTTGTATGACTTAGTGGTTGAGCTGATGGAGCAGGACTTGTAGAGGCCCTAAGGAATGGATACGTTCAGGAGAGTTCAAGAGAGAAGCAATACCCTTGTCGTTTACCTTTCCTCCATCTGAGTCCAAGGAATCTCCATCTGAGGTCAAGGAACCTGGAAATATTTCCTAGTGAAGAGAGAAGAGCAACCAAGATGATTAGGAAACTGGAGGCTAAAACATATAGGTGAACAGTTGCAGGAACTGGGCATGGCTAGTCTAGTGAAGAGAAGGACCAGGGCAGGCTTGATAGCAGTGTTCCAATATTTGAGGGGCTGCCATAGAGAGGAGAGGGTCAAGCTATTTTCTAAAGCACCTGAAGGCCAGACAAGGAATAATGGATAAATACAATCGAGAGAGTCCAGAAATATTTCATGAGAAGAGTCCTTCACTCCTCCGCTCACAACAAAATACCTTATTCCACCAGACTTGAAATACTGGGATTAGACAATTTACAGTCGCCTCCGATCTGATCTAAATGTAGTTCATAAAATCATATACCAAAATGTCCTTCCTGTTAATGACTACTTCAGCTTCAACCGCAGCAATACACGAGCACGTAATAGATTCAAACTCAATGTAAACCGCTCCAAACTCGACTGCAGAAAATACGACTTCAGCAACAGAGTGATCAATGCCTGGAATGCACTACCTGACTCTGTGGTTTCTTCCCCAAACCCCAAAAACTTTAACCTTAGACTGTCTACAGTCGACCTCTCCCCATTTCTAAGAGGTCTATAAGGGGCGTGCATAAGCGCACCACTGTGCCTACCGTCCCTGTCCTACTGTCCTCTTTTATCGTTACTTTTTACTTATGTTTATACAAACTACTACTATCCTATACATGTTTGACAAATAAATAAATAAATAAAATAAAATAAAAGGAGAGATTCAACCTGGAAATAAGGAGAACTTTTCTGACAGTGAGAACCATCAACCAACGGAGCAGCTTGCCTTCAGAATTTGTGTGAGCTTCATCATTGGAAGCTTTCAAGAAGAGACTGGACTGCCATCTGTCAGAAACGGTGTAGAGTCTCCTGCTTGAGCAGGGGGATGGACTAGATGACCTACAAGGTTCCTTCCAACTCTGTTAATCTGTTAGTGCCCCATTAAACTGATGACTTTAAGGACAACCCAAGTAGTCCTTAAATATTTGCCCATATTTGAGATTCTGTATTTTACACACAGGCATCAATATTTGGAAATATGCAGTAGCTTTTGTGGGATTTAAATACATTTGATAGTGCTTGAAATTTAATATTTGAGGTCTGCCAAAAGAATTGACACGATTCCAGCTAGTGCTAAACCTGCCAATTTCAAGCTCAAATTTCATCTTTAAAATTAGGACGGCTGATTTGAAGAGCCCGTGGGCCTGAAATGGTTGGCAGAGCTGAAAGGGAGGCGAGATAGGATGGGGAGGAAGGAAAGGTGACAAGATTGCAGTGGCGGTGGGCTGAGGGAAGAGAGACCCAATCAGTTCTTCTTGCACTCTGTGCTAACTCAGGGCCAGGTGATTTATTTATTATTTATTATTAGGTTCTTCTATGCCGCCCTACTCCCGAGGGACTTAGGGCGGCGTACAACATTGTGCAAGAACACTAAAGCAATAAACAATGATTAAAACAATTTTAAAAAGATTAAAATGTTAAAAAGATATTCAGCAACATACATACAGGGGGAGAGCTTGGATGGAACTAGTCTCAACCCCCTGCCTGCAGGAAGAGCCATGTCTTGACGGCTTTTCGGAAGGCCAGCAGGATGGGGATAATTCGGATCTCCGGGGGAAGTTGGTTCCAGAGCATGCCCCCCCCCCCACAGAGAAGGCCCTCCCCCTAGGGCCCGCCAGCCGGCATTGTTTGGCTGACGGGACCTGGAGGAGACCCACTCTGTGGGCCCTAACTGGTCGAAGGGAAGTGTGAGGCAGAATGCGGTCCCGAAGGTAACCTGGTCCTAAGCCATTATCATATTCTTGATACTCTTGGGCTCTAGCAGTCATAGTTTAACACTTGGTCAATCTGTAATAAAGGCTTCCTTATCCATAAATTGATCATAAATTGAGCTGAAGTGGTGCAGTGGTTAAATGCAGCCACTGCAGGCTAACTGCTAAGTTCAGCAGTTCAGCTGTTCAAATCTCACTAGGCTCAAGGTTGACTCAGCCTTCCATCCTTCCGAGGTCGGTAAAATGAGGACCCAGATTGTTGGGGGCAATATGCTGAACTCTGTAAACCACTTAGAGAGGGCTGTAAAGCACTATGAAGCGGTATATAAGTAAAGTGCTATTGCTATCATGGATGAAGTCTGACCAGGAAGATTTGCATTCTCCTCAAGAAAGCATTGCTGGAGCTAATGGTGTTAGATAATTTCTGACCAATTTCCAACTCTTTGTTTTTAATGAAAGTTGTTTTTTTTTAAAAAAGTAGTCAGATTGTAGCTCTAGAGGCCATTGAGGAAATGGATGATCCAGACTCTTTTCTATCGGATTTCAGGGCTGGTCATAATATGGAGATGGCACATTTGTACATGATACGCAACCAGACTTGAAATCCTGGGCTTAGAAAGCTTAGAACTGCGTCGCCTTCGGCACGACCTAAGCATAGCTTATAAAATTATCCGCTACAACGTCCTTCCTGTCAACGACTGCTTCAGCTTCAACCACAACAATACAGGAGCACACAACAGATACAAACTCAAAGTGAACCACTCCAAACTTGACTGTAGAAAATACGACTTTAGCAACAGAGTGGTAAATGCCTGGGGCTCACTACCTGACTCTGTGGTTTTGTCACCAAACCCCCAAAACTTTACCCTTAGACTGTCCACTGTTGATCTCACCCGATTCCTAAGAGGTCAGTAAGGGGCATGCATAAGTGCACCAGCGTGCCTACCGTCCCTGTCCTAATGTTCCCTCTTATCAATACCCATCTTATGTATATAAACAATGTTATATCTATATATATTACCAATACGTACTTGACAAAATAAAATAAATACATAAAAATCTTTGGTGGGGTCAGGATGGAGATGGTGTATAACCACCCTGGCCCACTTTGATCTCTTGCTAATTTTCATTACAATTAGTCATGGTATCCTTCAAGACCGGGGGTGTCAAACTCAAGACCCGCAGGCTGGATCCAGTCCACAGGGTGCCGCCCTGGAAACAGCAAAGGACCGGACCACGCAGCGCCCCACCTGCGCTCTGTTTTCGCTGGCAGACAGTTGCAGGAGGCCGTCACAGCCAGAAATGGAGCTCGGGAGCCCGTTTTCGCTGGCAGAGCGCTCGGGCCACCACAGGCGCCCCTGATACGAGTGATGTTGAGCTGGCCACACCCACCCCGGCTACGCCCACCTCAACCCTCCAAGGTCAAACACAACCCTGATGTGTCCCTCCATAAAATCGAGTTTGACACCCCTGTTCAAGACTGTCCATAGGAAAAGAGAATGGGGCATGGCCTTACAGTTATTCTTCTTCTTTCTTTTTTTTAAAAAAATAATCTTTATTAAATTTTTACAATAAGAAGAAAGACACAAACAGCACACAACAACACACAAACAAAACACACGAAACACAAACGAGTACACGTATTTACACACAACAACACAGAATAGTCCAATGCTTTAACAGCGTTATTAAAGTGTTTGTTTTGTATCAAAATCTATATATACATTTTAAGTACGTTCCATGTCGTGAGTATCGGTGATTATCATCCATAAGTTAGTTTATTTAATTACAGCTTGTAAAGAAAGTAATTATAAATATATCTCAATCCATCTGCCAAATTTTTAATTTTGGGTTTTGTTTGATCCAATTATATACCTTATTCCATATTTCGTAGAAATCCGTGTCATCTTTTCCGTGGATCTGCATTGTTAGTTTGCACATTTCTGCGCAATCGAGTATTTTTCTGATGACCATCGAAGCATTGGGGACGTGTTCTAATTTCCAATTCTGGGCATATGTTAATCTAGCTGCTGTGACTATGTGTAAAATTAAATATCTTTCTTCTTTTGATTCTTTTTCTTTCTTGATGGTCAGTTTGAGATGAAGTTGGAGCCAAGGCTCCTGGTTTGCAGGATCCCTCAAGGCTCAATATTCCAGCTTCTTCCATTTAGCTTATACAGTAGATGAAACTGCTAGGTGACATAATCCAAAGATACAAGGTCTTGACTTTGGATAAGTAATTGATATGGACAAAGTTGTCCAAGAGAGTTGAGCTATGTAGGAGCAGTCAAGCTTAATCCTAGCAAGACCGCGTGCTTAGGGATCCAAAGATTTACCAATGTTACTTCTCAGTGAGGATGCTCTTCCCCATACAGACATGATGTGCAGTTTAGTTTTTCTTCTGGACTCACAACTCAAAGAACAAGTATCAGCTGTGACCAGGGAAATCTTTGCTCAGATCAACCTGTTGCATCAGCTTCAGTTTTCTTGCGTCAGGGGTTTATTCATGGTCACTCACATCTTAGTCACTTTACAGATGGGGCAGTTCTTGAAGACATACACACACACCTCTGTCCAACTACATCTGAAATATTTATTACCGTATTTTTTGGAGTATAAGACGCACCTTTTTCCTCCCTAAAAGTGGCTGAAAATTTGGGTGTGTCTTATACTTCGAATGCAGCTTTTTTTCCAGCCCTAACTAGGTGCTAACAGATCTTCCCAGCTCTTACCTTGTAGGCTTTTTCATTGTTACTCTCTCCAAAGAATGTTTTTCCAGCCCTAAGTCTTTGCAGAATTTTTTTTCATTGCTCTACTTGCTCCGAGTAAGTTTTTTTTCTAGCCCTAACCAGGTGCTTACTATCTTCCCAGCTCTTACCGGCTTGCAGGCTCTTTCATTGTTACTCTCTCAAAAGAAGGTTTTTTTAAGTCCTAACCAGGGGATAAAATAATGTGCTGAAGCTGCTCTGAATAAGTTTTTTTCTAGCCCTAACCAGGTGCAAACTATCTTCCCAGCTCTTACCGGCTTGCAGGCTCTTTCATTGTTACTCTCTCAAAAGAAGGTTTTTTTAAGTCCTAACCAGGGGATAAAATAATGTGCTGAAGCTGACCAGACTAAGGATGCTAGCCAGATGAATACCTGGTAGGCAGATTGTTTTCCCCTATTTTCCTCCCCAAAAACTAAGGTGTGTCTTATATTCCGGTGCGTCTTATACTCCGAAAAATACGGTAGTTGTCTCCCAGTATAAGAACTGGTGGAAGAGGTATACACTGTATATAATTGTCAGTGGTTTTCTTATTTTCAATTATTAGGAAGCTTTAAAGTAGATAAAATAGTTTACGGTTTTGAACATTGTAAGAATGAAATAGAATTGCGCACAAATGGTGAACATATAATTGATAAAATGTATTAATTTATATTGAAATTTGAAACAAAAGAAGAACAAGTGAAAAAAGATTGTAGGATAAAGTGGCTAAACATTAGTTAAAATATACAGATGAAACATTGGGAAAATGTGCGCCTGAAATGACTGAAATCTACACAATGCTACAATGTTAAAGAAAAATGTTTATAAAATGATGTACTGTTGGTATATGTCACCAGAAAATAGATAAACAGAGTTGGAAGGGATCTTGTAGGTCATCTAGTCCAACCCCCTGCCCAAGCAGGAGACCCTACACCATTTCTGACAGATGGCAGTCCAGTCTCTTCTTGAAAGCCTCCAGTGATGAAGCTCCCATGACTTCTGAAGGCAACTTCTGTTCCATTGGTTGATTGTTCTCACTGTCGTAAATTTCTCCTTATTTCCAGGTTGAATCTCTCCTTGATCACTTTCCATCCATTATTCCTTGTCTGGCCTTCAGGTGCCTTGGAAAACAGCTTGACCCCCTCCTCTCTGTGGCAGCCCCACAAATATTGGAAGACTGCTATCATGTCTCCCCTGGTCCTTCTCTTCACTAGACTAGCCATGCCCAGTTGCTGCAACCGTTCATCGTATGTTTTAGCCTCCAGTCCCCTAATCATCTTTGTTGCTCTTCTCTGCACTTTTTCTAGAGTCTCAACATCTTTTTTATAGTGTGACCAAAACTGGATGCAGTATTCTAGGTGTGGTCTCTAGGATACTCTGCAGCACTGTAGGTGCTTTGGAAAATAGCTTGACCCCCCTCTTCTTTGTGGCAGCCCCTCAAATACTGGAAGACTGCTATCCTGTCCCCCCTAGTCCTTCTTTTCTCTAGACTAGCCAAACCCAAATCCTGCAGCCGTTCTTCATATGGTTTAGTCTCCAGGCCTTTATGTTGGAAATGTGAACAGGAAGAAGGAACATTTCATCATGTTTGGTGGATATGTAAAAAAAAGCCAGAAAATTCTGGATTCAAATACACACATTGATTCATAGGATTTTAAAGATTACTACCGGAATCCCCCAACTCCCGGGCCGTGACCCACTCCTGGGCCTTGAGCCGTTTGGAACCAGGCCATGGAAGTGGCAGGTGTGCATCCCCATTCGTGCGAGTAGGAGGCAAGCACATGCATGCACTCCATTTGCACAAGCAGCAGGTGCATGTGCCTGCCGCTTGGAGCGGTGCACGCATGTGCCCGCCACTCGCGCGGAATTATTCCCTCTCCTCCCCCCCCCCCCCCCGAGTTGGTCCACAAAGACGGAAAAGTTGAACTCTGGATTACTATACAATTGAAAACAGAGGTTTTTTCCCCCCTTTGGGATGGATGAGCAAAGAGTTGGGGAAAGGGTTGTTCTGTATACGATAATTGCGTCAAGATTATTACCGTATATGCTCAAAAATGGAAAGATTTGGCACAATCCACAACGGAGGAATGATTGATGAAGATGATGAAACTTGCCAAGATCAAATTACCTCCCTCGGTTACAAAAAAGACAATATCTATGTTTATGCACTTTGTGTGTGAAACAGAAAAATGAAGTTATGATTTATGTTTTGATCATTAGGCAGGGTAGACTCTATGTTGCAATCATAGAGTAAGGGATTATTTTATAATTGTGCCCATAATTGCTCTAAAGAAGATTGGAAGCTGTTTCTTTGCATCTTTTTTTTCTTTTATATTTCTTGTACATTTTCTTTTCTTTTCTTGCACTTTTAGCTTTCTCTTTGTTTTGTTTCTTTTTTCCCCCTTTATATTCTTATCTTCTTTTAAACAAAAAACATTTACTGAAAATTAGGTATACAAAAAGAAAGTAAGATAAGGAGTGTCTGATGTCAGCACTTTCAAATTGGTCTCCAATTATGCAAACTCTGCCAGAGTTCCTGATAAGTTACCCACGTGCAGAAAACCATGATGGTTATCAGCCAGCTTTTAGCAATAGCTATGAATCTCCCAACAATGTCCCAATTCTTTCTCGAATCAAATTTGCATGGAGTATCAATGATTAAGAACATGAAACAATTTTAGTTTCAAAAATCCCATAGATTGTATGGCAAATAATCCAAGCATCTCCAGTTTAGTATTTTTCAGAAGTGTTGGTCCGAAGGAATGTTAGAAGCCCCTACTCATATGGATGAAGTCCAACTGGATAAAATGGCAATAGATGGTGTTGTATTAGTTTTGGGAAACACCCTGACGAAGTGAGAATGAATCTCACAGAGGTGATGTTTGATCTTTTCCCCGGAATTCAGACATTAGAAATAAAACCGTAGTTTAAAGTTCTAATTAAAATATTTATTTCCGTACAAAAACAATAAAATCTCATTTGTTTACATGTCTGATATAAAATGCGACTTCCTCCATTGGAAGCCAGAAGAAGAAGGATAGAACGGAGATTCAGGAATTCACACATGCGTACAAGAACATATCAATCACGTGCTCAGGAATAAACCATTATATTAGATAGGGATGCAGCTCCCTGCATATACATGTAACAGGCAATAAATCACACCGTGACACACCCTCTCAAGAGGGTGATCCCGACAATTGGAGGAACACAATATCTACACATGTAAAATGCCTTTTGGCTCGGACATAGTCTATCAATAAATTGATTTTCCTGCACAACGCAAGATTGAGAGAACTGTAACAGTTGATGGGAACAGGATTCCCAAAATATTTGGAGAGGCAGGTATCTTCACCTTTGTTCTTCTTAAAGGGCCCTCCAGTTCAAATCCCAAAGAGCTATTATAAGAAGAGGCAGGTAGTCCTTGATTTATGACCACAATTGAGCCCAGAATTATGGTCGTAAGTTGTGTCATCATTAGTGAATCATCATGTGACCGTGCCGAATTCTACAAGGTTTTTTTTCGTGGTGGTAGTTAAGCGAATCCATTGTCTATGGAGATTCTTAATCATCCGGGTCATGGTTGTGTCAAAGGTGCTTTTTCAAGAGGCAACTGGACTTTCTGTTTTTTCTTTGAAGGTATTTCGTGTCACAATGTGAATATTGTCAGTTTGTGCATCTCTATGTTTTCTACTGTTTTCTTGTATTTATGGTCAAGCAGACGTATGATATATTCTATTACGCATGCCTACATTCCAGAGGTTTCCTCCTTTCTTTCTCTTCGCCATTTCTACCAAGGTAGAAGTGATTTATTCATTAGCCGATACAATGTAGCCTAATAAGGATTCTTTTTATTACTTTTCTACTGAAATAAATATTTTGTTAATTAGATTTGAATCTTGGTTTTATTTTCTAAGTAAGAATGTTTTTTTCAAAAGGGAAGCATAGATCCATCGACCTCCGGAGTGATCTCCACTAACATTTCGCTTCTCATCCAAGAAGCTTCTTCAGCTCCGAGTGGATGGTGGGGAATGGAAGCAGTGGTGGGTTTCTACCGGTTCGCCCCGGTTCAGGCGTACTGGTAGCAGTGAGAGGCTCCGCCCACCCACCCAGACATCATCACGGATGCTCTGCGCATTCACAGAAGCGGCACATGCGCAAACATCTCCGAACTGGTAGCAAAGGTAAATGAAACACATTATTGAATGGAAGGATTTATTTGCAAGAAGTATACATCATTACATCCCCCACCATCCAGTCAGAGCTGAAGAAGCGAGGACCAGTTTCATTTTGATGTATGCTACATGTTCCTGTGTTGGTAATTTTACCTGTCCTAAAGAAAATGGCATTACTTTTAGACTCACCCTCGTATGATCTTGGAAACGGTCCAATTGTCATAAACACGCGACAGTCTCCAAGCATCCAAATTCTGACTGTGGGGATTCTGTACGGTCATACGTGTGAAAACCAGTCGTGAGTCCCTTGTTTCAGTAACTTCGAATGGTCACTGAACGATTGGTTATAACTCGAGGACTACCTGTACATTTTCTCGGGAAAATGATCAGAACACAGTTTAGCCATCCTGGTTCTCTGTACGTCTTTCAAGACAGACTTCTTTAAAAAGCCACTTTTTTTCCCAGAGCGGAGCAGATTTTCATAATTGGCATCTGCTGTCATCCCGCAAAGATTCCCCTCCTACACAAAGGATCCACGCCTTGCATAACCATGTAATATGTTATCTGGCCCTCTTAAGTATTATTAATTGATTTTGCAGTGTTGAAACGCTGCACCTGCAATTGCGCGATCTATTCTCTAATCAGCTTGGGACTGAAGCCAAAAGCAACTGTTCCATTTAAATCAGAGGTCTTCAAACTTGGCAACTTTAAGACCTGTGGACTTCAACTCCCAGAATTCTCCAGCCAGCTGGCTGGAGAATTCTGGGAGTTGAAGTCCACAGGTCTTAAAGTTGCCAACTTTGGGGACCCCTGATTTAAATGCACACAGACACAAGCGCACAACATACCATATTTTTCGGAGTATAAGACACACCTTTTTCCTCCCTAAAAGAGGCTGAAAATTTGGGTGCATCTTATACTTTGAATGTAGCTTTCTTGAAGCTTTTTTCCCCAGCCCTAACAAGGTGCTAACGATCTTCCCGGCTTCCTACTCCATCGGAAGAAGTTTTTTTCCAGCCCTAAGTCTTTGCAGGCTTGTTTTCATTCCTACTCCCTCTGAAAAAGGCCTTTTCAGCCCTAACCAGAGGATAAAATAATGTGCTGAAGCTGAACAGACTAAGGACGCTAGCCAGATGAATACCTGGTAGGTAGATTCCCCCCCCCCTATTTTCCTCCCCCCAAACTAAAGTGCGTCTTATACTCTGAAAAATATGGTAATTCAGCTTTATTAGAGGAGAATGTTGTAATTCCTTTAGCCAAGGCTTCTGGTGTTAATTGTTTGTGGTTGTATTTTTCTCTTTTTGTTTTTCTTTGTTGCATTTGTATTTTGGTCTGTGACTGTAAAATAAAATTATAATTATACGGTAATTCAGCCCCAGCAGAACAATTTAAATCTGTATTCCTCACACTGCAGAATTAATCATAGGCTGGAATGACCACAACTTTAAAATATGT
This sequence comes from Diadophis punctatus similis, assembly GCA_023053685.1. Taxonomy (NCBI): domain Eukaryota; kingdom Metazoa; phylum Chordata; class Lepidosauria; order Squamata; family Dipsadidae; genus Diadophis; species Diadophis punctatus. The sequence continues at coordinate 75,949,810 of JALIGW010000004.1, read as the reverse complement.
TATTCTGTACAGGTAGTCTTACAACAGTACATTTAGTGACCGTTCCAAGTAACAACGGCACCGAGAAAAGTGACTTGTGACCGTTTTTCACGCTAAGCGTTGCAGCATGCCTGTGGCCGTGTGATCAAAATCCTCATACTTGGCAACTGACTCATATTTATGATGGTTGCAATGTCCTTGTGGTCACCTTTTGCAAACTTCTAACAAGCAAATTCAACAGGGGAAGGCAGATTCGCTTAACAACCATGTCACTAACATAAGAACTGCAGTGATTCACTTAACAACTGTGGCAAGGATGGTTGCAAAATAGGGCAAAACTCGCTTCACAAATGTCTCACTTAGCAACTGAAATTTTGAGCTCAGTTGTGGCGGTTAAGTCAAGGACTAACTGTAGATAGTATGATTACAGGTAGTCCTCAACTTACAACCATTCATTTAGTAACCGTTTGAAGTTACAACAGCACTAAATTAGTGACTTACCACCAGTCTTCTCACTTATACCCATGGTAAAGTCACACGATTGCAATTTGAACGCTTGGCAATCGGCAAGGTATTTATGATAGATGAATTATCCTGCGATCATAATAATTGGTATTGGTGACCTTCCCGGCTGGCATCCGACAAGCAAAGTCAAGGAGGGGAAGCCAGATTCACTTAATAACTGTGACCAAAAAAAATGTCGCAAAATTGGGCATGACTCAATGATTGCATGGTTTAGCGATGAACGTTCCAATTTCAACTGTGGTCGTACGTTGAGAACTACCTGTATATTCTGCCATGCAATTGAAGACTGCTTGTCATGAAAATGACCTAGTGTTGCTGAAAATATTAGTGTAAGAAATCTGGATGCCCTATCTGATTTATATAGTACTAGCTGATAACCCGGCGTTGCCCGGGTATTTATAGACATCGAAGCGTTTGTCTGACAGGGAACCATTGGGAGTGTTCTGCCCCAGCTACGGACCAGAGAAAACGTAGCACACATGCAGTTTGTTCAAACCTATTTTTAATTGATTAACCACTACTAATAAACTGGCTTAGTAGTGTTCAGACACAAACAAATCTTAAAGCAATCTTTTCTTGAAAAAACCAGCTGTTAATTAAATGGCATTAACAGCTGGCATAAGTCCATAAAGTCATAAAGCAAAGATAAGTAATTAGTCCTGGATATCGCAGGAAGCTTACAGAGGTTGGCAAGATGGCTGGAATCAGTCCACAAGAAGTAAGCCAAAACAGATAAGACGAGCAAAGGTTTTCCAAACAAGAGGCACACGAACAAACAAACTATCAAACGAATTATTTCCATAGTTTTTTTCCAGAAGTTGGGAAAGAGGGCTTCCGGGAGGTGGGGAAGGCCGTTTTTGCCCTCCCCGGGCTCCTAGAAAGGCTCTGAAGCCCGGAGAGAGCAAAAAAATGGGTCTTCCAGTTCAACCGGAAGTCGGCAAGTGGGCCGTTTCCGGCCTCCGGAGCAGCTCCGAGGGAGGTGGGGAAGGCTGTTTTTGCCATCCCCAGGCTCCTAGAAAGGCTCTGGAGCTTGGGGAGAGCAAAATATGGGCCTTCGCAACCCCCTCCGGAGGCTGGAAATAGCCTTTTCCTGTCTCCCAGTGGGCCCGAAAATCAGCTGGCCGGTGCACGCATGTGCGCCAGACCTGAGCTCGCGTGCCCACCAATATGGCTCTGCATGCCACTTGTGGCATGCGTGTAATAGGTTCGCCATCACTGCTGTAATGCATTTAGCTTCTTCAAGCTAAAAGATAAAGGAAATGAGCTTTCTTCAAAAGCTAAAGGAAATCAGGACTTGGATAGGAGTCCATCACAAAATCCAAGATTTAGAGCAGGATGTTGGAAAGAGAGTCTCAGAATCACTTCCATATAGTTGCCAGGAAGATATCTGAAGATAACCTGAAGCAAATCCAATTCCAGGAAAGGAAAGGCCATGTGGATTTCACTCCGCTAGTCGTTGCCGACTATAGAGGGTGACGCTCATCTCTATTTCGAGGTCATTGAGCCAGCAATGTCTAAAGACATTTCCACAATCATGTGGCCAGCATGACATTGTGGAGCACTGTTTCCTCCCCACTGAAGTGATACATATTTATCTACTCGCATTTGCATGCTTTAAACTGCTAGGTGGGCAGGAGCCAGACAAACACAGGCACTCACCCTACCGCGCAGTGCTCAGATCTCAGCCTTCCAGCTGACAAGCCCCACCGAGCCATCATAACTCCTCTCCTAATTTAAGGTGACCAGATTTTAATATTTGTAAAGCGGGACACCATTGATGGGGGGGGGGTTTCTAGGGGAGCAAGATGGGAGGGGTCTGTCTCTCTTATCCTGCAGCTTTGTGCACCCCCCCCAAACACCCCCCCTTCATCGCAGCCAGGGGTGGATTCCTACCGGCGCAGGCTTAACTGTTCATCGCCGCAGAGCCAAAGAAGCTGGTGGCGTTCGCGGCGCGGGGCTTCCCCCGCCCGCTTTCCCCGGCCGCCAGGACGCCGCCATTTGCGTTCTTTTGCCCTCTGCGCATGCGCAAAGCATTCTGTTTGCACAGAGGGCAAAAGAATGCAAATGGCAGCGTCCCGGCGGCCGGGGGAAAGCGGGCGGGGGAAGCCCCGCGCCACGAACGCCACCAGCTTCTTCGGCTCTGTGGCGACGAACAGGCAAGACCGCCACTGCCCCTCTCACTGCCCTCCCTCCCCGCCTGGCAGGAGGAGGCAGGCGAGGCAGGAGGCAGAGGGGTGTGCAGGGCAAATTCAAATTCAAAAAGCGGGACTTTTTTGAAACGCCGCGGGATGTGGGACAAATTATTAAAAAGCGGGACTGTCCCACCAAAAGCGGGACGTCTGGTCACCTTACCCTAATTCCAGGGAGTCCTTTAAAAAAAAACTATTTCTTGGATCTTGGGAGGGACATTAGAACCTAGAAGTTAATAGAGAAGTAAACATGTTTTGGCAAAAAATGTGTGCGCCTTTTGTAGGATGTGCAAATATGGACATTCAAAATGTATTTGTGATCTCAGAGTTAGGAAGAGTTTCTGCCAATTTTTCCCTAGTTCAGCATTTGTCTCTGTATTTAACATTAAATATCAGGCCAGTATCAGTGGGGTTTTTTTGTGTTGTGTTAAAAATGAAAACAAATTCAAAACTCAAGATAAACCTGGAAGGAATATTAGAGATAAATGATTGACTTTCTTAAATCTGAAGCTTTTTAAAAGGTGGGGCAGGCTATTAGTAGATAAATGAGCCTGTCAAGATGATATCTCTAATTTGATAATAATATCTTCCTGAGGCAAAGTCACACCAGAGATCTTCTGCCAGATCTGAGATGATGCAGACTCCAGTTGTGACATCTCTTAAAACTATGGAAGCGCCTGAAGATAGAATACAGAATAAGAGTTGGAAGGGACATTTGAGGTCTTCTAGTCCAACCCCTTGCACGAGCAGGAGACCCTGTACCAGTGGTGAAATCCAATTCTTTTTACTACCGGTTCTGTGGGCATGGCTTGGTGGGAGTGGTGTGGCTTGGTGGGCGTGGCAGGGGAAGGATACTGCAAAATCTCCATTCCCACCCCACTCCAGGGGAAGGATACTGCAAAATCCCCATTCCTTCCCCACTCCAGGGGAAGGATATTGCAAAATCCCCATTCCCTCCCCACTCCAGGGGAAGGATACTGCAAAATCCGCATTCCCTCCCCACTCCAGGGGAAGGATACTGCAAATCTCATTCCCACCCCACTCCAGGGGAAGGATACTGCAAAATCCCCATTCCCTCCCCACTCCAGGGGAAGGATACTGCAAAATCTCCATTCCCTCCCCACTCCAGGGGAAGGATATTGCAAAATCCCTATTCCCTCCGCACTCCAGGGGAAGGATACTGCAAAATCCCCATTCCCTCCCCACTCCAGGGGAAGGATACTGCAAAATTCCCATTCCTTCCCCACTCCAGGGGAAGGATACTGCAAAATCCCCATTCCCTCCCCACTCCAGGGGAAGGATACTGCAAAATCCCCATTCCCTCCCCACTCCAGGGGAAGGATACTGTAAATCTCCATTCCCACCCCACTCCAGGGGAAGGATACTGCAAAATCCCCATTCCCTCCCCACTCCAGAGGAAGGATACTGCAAATCTCCATTCCCACCCCACTCCAGGGGAAGGATACTGCAAAATCCCTATTCCCTCCCCACTCCAGGGGAAGGATACTGCAAAATCCCCATTCCCTCCCCACTCCAGGGGAAGGATACTGCAAAATCTCCATTCCCTCCCCACTCCAGGGGAAGGATACTGCAAAATCCCCATTCCCTCCCCACTCCTGGGGAAAAGATACTGCAAAATCTCCATTCCCTCCCCACTACAGGGGAAGGATACTGCAAATTTCCATTCCCTCCCCACTACAGGGGAAGGATACTGCAAAATCCCCATTCCCTCCCCACTCCAGGGGAAGGATACTGCAAAATCCCCATTCCCTCCCCACTCCAGGGAAAGGATACTGCAAAATCTCCATTCCCACCCCACTCCAGGGGAAGGAGATTGCAAAATCTCCATTCCCTCCCCACTTCAGGGGAAGGATACTGCAAAATCTCCATTCCCTCCCCACTACAGGGGAAGGATACTGCAAAATCCCCATTCCCTCCCCACTCCAGGGGAAGGATACTGCAAAATCTCCATTCCCACCCCACTCTAGGGCCAGCCAGAGGTGGTATTTGCTGGTTCTCCGAGCTACTCAAAATTTCCACTACCGGTTCTCCAAACTACTCAAAATTTCCACTACCGGTTCTCCAAACTACTCAAATTTTCTGCTACCAGTTCTCTAGAACCTGTTAGAACCTGCTAGATTTCACCCCTGCCCTGTACCGTTCCAAACAAATGGCTGTGCAGTTTCTTCTTGAAAACCTGCAGTGATAGAGCATCAACAATTTCAGAAGGCAAGTTGTTTCACTGATTAATTGTTCTCACTGTCACAAAATCTCCTTAATTCTAGGTTGGATCTCTCTTTAATAAGCTTCTATCATTTGGGGATTCACTTTATCCTGAAGAAAATTGGCAATCAGATCTAGACAAAAAAGCCACACAGCAAGATAGGAGGTAAATAAACTTAACAAATAAAGTAAGATTAAAGGACTATTGCCAAATGGTATATTCTTAGTATGAATTGATAGAAAAAAATGATAAAATCTTTGCACAGTAATTTCAGCTGAAAAGTTGGAAGCTTGCCAAGCTTCCAATTAAGAGACAATTAAGAAAATTAAATCAAGTTTGATAGGATCATCAAATTTTGTGCTGTCAGAATATATCACAGGTTCCTAAAAGAACCACTGTATGAAATGGAAACATAACAGAAGTAGAGGCTTAAGGGAAAAGGTTTGGCCCACAAATAAATTTTATCTTGCCATGTAATATTAGGGAAATGGTATCAAATTTATTCAATGCATCCCCCTCCTACTTTTGTTGTTGCTGCTGATATACAGGTGGATCTTGTAATTCTGGCATAAATCTGAATGTAATGAAATCACTGATCAAGCAAGTTTGAGCCGATGGGAGTTGGAAAGTTTGACTTGGGAGCTTTGGAAAATATCCAAAAACTCATCTGAAAAATACAAGGCTGAGACAGTGAATTTATCACCTGGAGTGAGCTGGCAGTTTCCCCCCCCCCTTCCTGGGATCCAGAGGTTTAATGCTACCTGGGAAGAGGGCTAAAACAGCCCTGCCCTCCCCTTCATTGGAGAATTTGTTCTATTAAAACAAAAAGTAAGCAAGTGGGTGCGTGTGGCAAGAAAGGAGTTAAGCCAGGAGGAAGACAGAAGAATTATAGGCTGGAAGAAGAACCTACAAAATAATAAGAGTAAGAGGAGATCTTAAAGGTCTTCTAGTCCAACCCCCCCCCCCCCCACACACACAAAAGCAGGAGACCATATATCATTCTGGACAAATGGATGTTGAATCTCTTCTTAAAAGCCTCCAGTGATGGAGCGCCCAAAACTTCTGAACGCAAGCCGTTTCACTGGTCAATTGTTCTCACTGTTAGAAAATTTCTGCTTAGTTCTAGGTTGCTTCTCTCTGATTAGTTTCCATCCATTGTTTCTTATCTTGCTTCTGGTGCTTTTGGAAAATAGCTGCACTCCCTCTTTTTTGTGGCAGCCTCTTGTTGGGGTGAGAATAAAATCTCATAGAGGTGATTTAGATCTTTTCTTGGAATTCAGACAGTTAAAAATAAAGCCGAGATTAAAAGTCTAATAGAAAATATTTATTTCGGTACAAAAACAATAAATCCTGAATAATTACATCTTTGCTAAGAAAACAGGACCGTTCAGGTCAACAGCTAAGGCAGAAGAAAATTAATGGTGGTTTTGGAATGTACACATGCGTACAACGCATATCACGTGTTCTGCCTGTATTGGAATGTACCATAATATTAGGATAGGGGTGTATCACCGTACATAGACATACAACTGACAATATTCACTACGTGACACCCCTCATATATTGGAACACTGCTATAGTGTCATCCCTAGTCCTTCTTTTCTGTAGACTAGCCATATCCAATTCCTACAACTGTTCTTCATATGTTTTAGTCTCCAGGCCCATAATCATCTTCTCTATACTCTTTCCTAAGTCTCAGCATCTTTTTTATAATGCGGTGAGCAAAACTGGATGGGATCTTAGAGATTTTAGATTTATTATTAGAGTTGGAAGGGACCTTGTAGGTCATCTACTCCAACCCCTGCTCAAGGCCAGAGTTTTATTCCATCCTAGTCAAATGGTTGTCCAGTCCATTTTTGAAAACCTCCAGTGATGGAGCATGGTGAGGCAAGCTATTCATCCATTAATTATTCTCACTGTCAGAAAATTTATCCTTACTTCTAGGTTGGATGCAGGGGGAAGGAAACTCGCAGCAGCAATCTTCAGACAACAAGACAAAACTTTTAACTCTTGGGGTTGCATATCCGCTGAGAGGCAGAGGTGAGAGATGGGAGGAAAAGAGGCCAACCACAGTCTGCAAACGCAACCAAGCTCACTACGTGCCACAGCCCAGGTGCAGAGGCTCAACAAACCTGTGCCTGAAACAGAGGAAAATGTGTGCTGCTGCAGGAGAAAAGCCCATTCACAAGTCTATAGCTTTCAATGGGAATGAACTGAGATTGGCTACCTGGGAAAAAAAGGAAAGGTTATAAAGAGCTAAGAAATAGATAAGAAAACATGGTGCTACAAACATAGGAATTCAGGGAGTCTTTGTGGTTAGAAGGCAGTACCGCAGGCTAATTCTGCTGACTGCCGGCTGACAGCAGTTCGATCCTGACCGGCTCAAGGTTGACTCAGCCTTCCATCCTTCCAAGGTCAGTAAAAGGAGGACCCCGATTGTTGGGCTCACTTCCTGTCATTCAGGATACTGCTTATAAGCACTATGTGTTTAGAGCTCAAAGCATTGTTAGGGGACCCCACACACCCACTTCACGGTCTGTTTCTGTGGCTCCCCTCTGGGAGGAGGTTTCAAAGTATTTGTAGCAGGACTACCAGATTCTGTAACATCTTTGTTCCCTATGTTATGCCATCCGTCTGGTAAACTCGCAAGATTCGTTTCACTCGCCATGTACATGTATATATCTGAACTAGACTGTGTTGTTTCTCTGTGTTGTTTCTCTGTGGGCATATGCATAATTTTGTATTTATTTATTTTGTCATGTTTATGTAGTGCATATTAGAGGTGGAGACCTTTTGAGAGCTGTATGCAACGAAATTTCATTTTAATGTATGCCGTTTAGTGTACATTCAAAGTGACAATAAAGTGATTCTAAGTCTAAGTTTAATATGCTGACTCTGTAAACCTCTTAGAGAAGGCGGTAAAGCCCTGTGAAGCGGTATATAAGTCTAACTCTAAGCGCTATTGCTATAATGGACGCTGCCCATCATGGCTGTAAGTCATGATGGCTGTACCTACATGGCCGATCTGATTCTATAACTTTTCTGCAGCAGTTCTTAAGCTAACATTGTAAATGTTACCTGCCTTCCATTGAGGACTTGTATACTGCACGAGTCAAAAAGAGGGCCGTGAAAATATTTACTGACCCCCTCGCATCCTGGACATAAACTGTTTCAACTCCTACCCTCAAAAGGACGCTATAGAGCAGTGCACACCAAGACAGCTAGACACAAGAAACAGGTTTTTCCCGAACGCCATCACTCTGCTAAACAAATAATTCCCTCAACACTGTCAAACTATTTACTAAGTCTGCACTACTATTAATCTTCTCATCGTTCCTATCACCCATCTCCTCCCACTAATGACTGTATGACTGTAACTTTGTTGCTTGTATCCTTACAATTTTATTGCTTATTTGTACCCTATGACTATCATTAAGTGTTGTACCTTATGATTCCTGACGAAGGTATCTTTTCTTTTATGCACACTGAGAGCATATGCACCAAGACAAATTCCTTGTGTGTCCAATCACATTTGGCCAATAAAAATCTCTTCTCTTCTCTTCTCTTCTCTTCTCTTCTCTTCTCTTCTCTTCTCTTCTCTTCTCTTCTCTTCTCTTCTCTTCTCTTATTCTTCTATTCTATTCTATTCTATTCTCTTCTATTCTAAAACAATCATTCTGGTCATTAAGCAAATGCTGTGGTCATTAAGCAAACCAATAGTTTGTTATGGGCCAGATTTGCTGAAAACTGGAAGCAAAACAGATTTGGGCAAATATCCTAAGGCATGGGTGTCAAACTCACAACGTCACTTTGTCGTCATGTGATGTATCGCAACGTTTTCCCCCTTCACTAAGCCGGGGTGGGGTGTGGGGCCAGCGCGTGATGCATCTGGCCCTCGGGCCGTGGGTTTGACACCCCTGTTCTAAGGTGTGATCAACTCACTGTGGACAGTAAGGTAAAGGTTCCTCTGTCCAGTAGTGTCCAGCTCTGGGGGGGGGGTGCTCATCTCAGTTTCCTAGCCAAGGGAGCTAGCGTTGTCTGAAGATACGCCCGTGATCATATGGCCAGTATGACTATATATCAAGCTGCACGGAACACCATTAACTTCCTACCAAGGTGGTACCTCTTTATCTGCTCGCATTTGCAGGCTTTCGAATTGGTAGGAGGGCAGGAGCTCGAGTAAGTAACGGGAGCTCATCTTGTTGCATGGCACTCGGGTCACAAACCTGGGTTGCCAACTTTCCAGCTTTCCACTCAGCCATCATACTCCCTGGCATGAGTAAATAGCTGTAACTGCAGTCTGGTTACTGAGCGCTAGAAGTATGGTCACATGACTGGGGAGGTTGAGGCTGGGTATCAGAACTTCAAAACCAGGTTGCAAGTACCCCCCAGGGACGTCCGATGTAACTTCAAGCTGTCACTATGTGACCAGTTGTAAGTTGAGGACTACCTAAAGGAACATAAAGACAGAACATAGACACAGAAATTCAGAAATAGGAATATTCCTGAAAAACAGGTAATCCTCAACTTTCTGCTGTGGCTAGGGGGGCCTTTGCACAGGTTCGCCTGGTGCACCAGTTGTGGCCATACTTGGAGAAGGAGGCTCTACTCACGGTCACTCATGCCCTTGTCACCTCTCGTTTGGACTACTGCAATGAGCTCTACATGGGGCTACCCTTGAAGAGTATCCGGAGACTTCAGTTGGTGCAAAATGCGGCTGCGCGTGCTGTGGTGGGTGTGCCAAGGTACACCCACGTGACACCGATACTCCGCCAGCTGCACTGGTTGCCCATCAGTCTCCGGGTCCAATTCAAGGTGTTGATCACCATCTTTAAAGCCCTTCATGGCTTAGGACCAGGCTATCTTCGGGACCGCATTCTGCCTCATACTTCCCTCCGACCGGTTAGGGCCCACAGAGTTGGCCTCCTCCAGGTCCCGTCGGCCAAGCAATGCCGGCTGGCGGGCCCTAGGGGGAGAGCCTTCTCTGTGGCCAGCCCCGCGCTCTGGAACCAACTTCCCCCAGAGACCCGAACTATCCCCACCCTGCTGGCCTTCCGAAAAGCCGCTAAGACATGGCTTTTCCTGCAGGCTGGGGGTAGAGCTTAATCCACCCGAGCCCACCCCCAAGTATGTATGGTTGTTGAATGGTTGCTGATGTTTTTTAATACTGTGTTTTTAAATTTTATATTGCTTTTAATTAATATTTATTATTGGTTTATTCTTGTATTTTTCTCTGTTGTACGCCGCCCTGAGTCCTGCGGGAGTTGGGCGGCATATAAGAATACCAAATAAATAAATAAATAAATAAACTTACAAAAGTTCATTTAGTGACCCAACATACACTTGGCTGATTGGGAGAGAACATGGAATATAAACTGCAAAATAACAAAGTCAACAGCATATAAAGAGAATTATTATAAAATGTTTTATAGATGGCATTTAGCTCCATCAAGATTGGCCAAAATATACCCAAAAATGAATTCGGCTTGCTGGAAATGCAAAAAAGACGTAGGTACCTTCTTTCATGCGTGGTGGTTGTGTCCCGAAGCAAAGGGCTATTGGAAAAAAGTGCATGCTTGGTTACAAGAAATTACAGAGAGAACAATGGAATACACCCCAGAATTTTTCCTGCTGGGGATAATGAAAAAACAACATCCAAAAAACATACAATATTTAATACTACATATTACAACTGCGGCAAGAATAACATATGCACAATATTGGAAAGATAATCAAACCCCACCAGAAAACATACTAATGGACAAAATATACAGATGTGCTGAAATGGACATGCTGACTATTCAACTTAAAGGACAATGCAACTCAGAATACTACGAAACATGGACTAGATGGTACAACTGGACTAAAAAAAAGAGGAAAGTTCATTTAGTGACCATTCAAAGTTACACCGGCACTGACGTATGGCCATTTTTCACAATTACAACTGTTGCAACATCCCCATGGTCACATGATCAAAATTCAGACACTTGGCAATTCACTCATTTTTATGATGGATTTCGGTGTCCCGGGATCACGTGACCCCTTTCTACAACCTTCTGACAAGCAAACTCAATGGGGATTCACTTAACAACCGTGTTACTACCATAATTGAACAACTGCAGTGATTCACTTAACAAATGTGGCCAAGAAAGGTTATAAAATGGGGCAAAACTCACTTAACAAACGTCTCACTCAGCAACAGAAATTGTAGGCTCAATTATAGCAATAGCAATAGCACTTAGACTTATATACCACTTCATAGTGCTTTACAGCCCTCTCTAAGCGGTTTACAGAGTTCAGCATATTGCCCCCAACAATCTGGGTTCTCATTTTACCCACCTCAGAAGGATGGAAGGCTGAGTCAACCTTGAGCCGGTGAGATTTGAACAGCTGAACTGCTGAACTAGCAGTAGGCTGCAGTGCTACATTTAACCACTGCGCCATCTCGGCTCTATTATGGTCATAAATTGAGGACTATCTGTATAGCACCAGGAAGATAGTAGAGTAAGATAGGAGCTTAATTTTAATTTTATTGTACAGTAACACATTTTTGTGTGGGGGAAAGAAAACCAAATACTGTCATTGTGTCTGTATTCTGTACCAAATGAAGAAAAACCCCTATAGCAAAAAAAATTATCCAATGAACCCAATCTATGCATGAAAAAATTATAATTCTTCATGTATCAGATATATAATTCTTGATGAATTCCAGATATTGGGCATTTGGAAGATCTGAGGCACAGATTATCTGTGCATCATGTCTTCTACCACATGAACATACCTTATGAATGTAATTTCAGTAATTGCTGGTGCATAGTTGACTGACCGGCCACAGCCAAGATGTGGAGAATTGTGTTGATAGTTTTGCACAACCATTTCATGGATGTTGGACGGTGTCTTCCTGCCCTCTACTGGGCATAGATTGAATGCCAATAAAGGAGAATATTTGTAGCTCAGGGTTGAAATGAAGGGTCCTTGGTGCTCTCATTTATTATATATATATATATATATATATATATATATATATATATATATATATATATATATATATATATATATATATATATATATATATATATATATATATATATATATATATATATATATATATATAAATAAATAAATAAATAAATTATATATATATATATATATATATATATATATATATATATATATATATATATATATATATATATATATATAATTTATTTATTTATTTATTTTGTCAAACATATACAGGATAGTAGTTGTTTGTATAAACATAAGTTTTAGAAAAGTACCGATAAAGGAGGACAATAGGACAGTAGGACAGGGACAGTAGGCACAGTGGTGCGCTTATGCACGCCCCTGAGCTTGCTTGTTTTCATGCTGTGGTTTCATTACCCAAACTAGGTAACATCATCAGTGCTAGTAAGGAGTGCTGTTTTGCTGTCAGTTTATATTCTGCCTGTGTGTGGGGATGGGGGGTGGTCTTAGAGATTCTTTGGTTGGGCTGTTTACTTATAGCCCTTTGTCAGTTTCTTGATTGGGGTATTGTTTTACTTGATGGTTGGTCTGAAGTTAACCTTGGAGTTAATCTATACTGATCTGGGTGCTGATTGCTGGTGGAGAGGTGCTGGAGTCTTTTTGTTCTCTTTTGGGTTGGTTGATTGTCTCTTTTGCATAATCTATAGATGTTGTTAATGTCTGTGTGTCTATTGATGGCTGATTTGTCCTAATGCTAGGCTTCTAGAAATTCCCTGGTGTTTTTGGATTTGACCTGGTCTAGGATTGTCACATTTTCCCAATTGAAACTATTGAATGAACAGATGTTTGGGTGACTTATTTTTCTGATTCCTGTGAAGAGCTCCCCATTGAATTTTGAATTCGCTCCTTCAATTAACACTTTGTGGTTTCCTCCATCTTTTGCCTTCCTTCTACCCTTATTGCAAGTAAACTTATGGGCTTTATTGGAAAACAGAATAAGTTTTTAGTTTCATGGCAGAAGTTGGCTTATGGGTCCTGGGTGGGGTGGGGTGGGGTGGAAATGGGAGGTAATCTTCAAGTGCCGGCCTTCTTCAACAGTGCTCACTGCAGAGGTTGGTGGGATTGGTTTTGTGGTGGGCTTACATGTTTATTCATTTAGAACTGCAGAAAAAACAATTACTACCAACCTGCCTTCCATTGAGGACCTGTATACTGCATGAGTCAAAAAGAGGGCCATGAAAATATTTACTGACCCATCGCATCCTGTGTTGTACCTCATGATTCTTGACAAATGTCTCTTTTCTTTTATGTACACTGAGAGCATATGTACCAAAGACAAATTCCTTGTGTGTCCAATCACACTTGGCCAATAAAGAATTCTATTCTATTAATTGATGCATTGGTTTGGTTTGTATGGCTGCTCACCTTGCCTGGCAACCCAAGGCAGCTAATGACATAAAAACAGAACACAAAGTAACATCAAAGCATAAAAACCTTATAACTTGTGTGAAAACCAACCACAAAACCATTCCTCACCATCCAGTCAGAGCTGAAGAAGCTTCTTGGATGAGAAGCGAAACGTCTTCAAAGAAAAACCAGAAAGTCCAATTGCCTCTTGAAAAAAAAGCATCTTTGGGACAACCACAAACTGGATGATTGAGAAGCTCCATAGACACCAACCACAAAAATTAAACACACAACTAAACACTGATCTGACGCTGATCTGAAGACATTTCGCTTCTCATCCAAGAAGCTTCTTCAGCTCTGGATTCTTGAATGAGAAGTGAAACATCATCAAAGAAAAACCAGAAAGTCCAGTTGTCTCTTGAAAAAGCACCTTTGGGACAACCATGACCTGAATGACCGAGAATCTCCATAGATCTGGTGGTGGTGGCAACATCTCTGGAAGGAACACATAAAGTGGAAGGGGGGGGGGAAGATGGCAGAACCTTCTAAGGTCCTTCATGATTTGTAAAATAAGGGGTTTTTAATTTTTTCCTGGCCATAGAACCTTTCAGTTTAAAAAAATCCTAGAATGTCTGATAGAAATTTGGCTGCATTCAAATGAACTTTTTCCCGCTTCCTGGAAGTCCACCAGATTAGATGTAAGTAAGTAAGTAAGTTAAGTAAGTAAGTAAGTAAGTACGTACGTAAGTATAGAGATAAATAGATAGATAGATAGATAGATAGATAGATAGATAGATAGATAGATAGATAGATAGATAGATAGATAGATAGATACTGTAGATGATAGATAGATAAATAGATAGATGATAGATAGAGATAGAGAGGAGAGAGATGATAGATAGATAGATAGATAGATAGATAGATAGATAGATAGATAGATAGATAGATAGATAGATAGATACTGTAGATGATAGATAGATAGATAGATGGATAGATGGATGGATGGATGGATGGATGGATGGATGGATGGATGGATGGATGGATGGATAGATAGATAGATAGATAGATAGATAGATAGATAGATAGATAGATAGATAGATAGATAGATAGATAGATAGATAGATAGATAGATACTGTAGATGATAGATAGATAGATGGATGGATGGATGGATGGATGGATGGATGGATGGATGGATGGATGGATGGATGGATAGATAGATAGATAGATAGATAGATAGATAGATAGATAGATAGATAGATAGATAGATAGATAGATAGATAGATAGATAGATAGATAGATAGATACCAGTAGGTAGGTAGGTAGATAGATTATTGATAGATAGATACCGGTAGATAATAGAATCAAGTGCATGATGGTAAAGGAATAAACAAAATAAATGATACAATGATGCATACTATGAAAACTAAAATTCTTGATAAATTTTGTATGGAAATCTAAAATGGGAAATAAGCATTCAGCTTATAATACAGGTAGTCCTCGACTTACGACCACAAAAAAAACCCCTACAAAATAGGTTGAAGACTTTATACTTCTTAGTATTAAGAACCAAGCTGATTTAAACTGACTACCCTTCTAATATTGTGGAATTGTAGAACGGTCTCCTGGTATTCTGTCTCTGGGTCATGAAATCAGATAACTAAGCAACTGAGGCCAAAATAAACAAGGCAGCTTTCTTAAAACAAAACAGCAAACAGGCTGACTCATTCTTGGCAATGCTGTGGCATGTGTGGTCTAACCTGAGGTGACAAGCAATTCAGGCCCTGGAGATGAAAGTGAGGGGCGGGGGAGGGGCTGGCGCCCATCAGGCACAGGTAGTCCTCGACAGCTCATTTAGTGACCGTTCAAAGTTACAACAGCACTGAAAAAAGTGACTTATGACCTTTTGCAGCATTCCCATGGTCACATGATCAAAATTCAGACGCTTGGCAATCAGTTCATATTTATGATGGTCACAGTGTCCCGGGGTCACGTACACCCGTTGTCTGACAAAGTTCATAGATAAACCAAACTTAACCGTGTTACTTATTTACTTATTTGTGAGATTTATATACCGCCTCATAGTGCAAGCACTTTCTAAGCGGTTTGCACCATTAAGCAATGTATATTTATATTGCCCCCAACAATCTGGGTCAGGGGTGGAATGCTCCCGGTTCGGGCGGCCCAGTCGCGATAGAGCCGATAGCGATCGCAGCATGAGGCTTCCCCCGCCCGCTTTCCCCACCCGCCTGGACGCCGCCATTTGTGTTCTTTTACCCTCTGTGCATACGCAGAACGCTTTGCGCATGCGCAGAGGGTAAAAGAACCCAAATGGCGGTGTCTAGGCCACTGTTCCCTGTAAGGTGCGCGGCCGCGTGGCCGGGCACGTGATGGGAGAAAGCCGCTCGGAGGTTTCTAACTTCCGCCTGGCGTTTTCTAATTGCAGAGGCTACGCACCTGCGCACATGAAAGGGGGACACCGTGTGGCAGTTTTTAACTGCCACGCGCCGTTTTCTAATTTTACAGGGGACATTGGTCCAGGCGGGTGGGGGAAGCCTCGCGCTGCGATCGCTGTCAGCTCTATGACGACCGACTGGCCCGCCCGAACCAGGAGCATTTCACACCTGATTTTGGTCCTCATTTTACCTACCTCGGAAGGATGGAAGGCTGAGTCAACCTTGAGCCGGTGAGATTTGAACAGCTGAACTGCTGATCACAGTCAGCTAAAGTGGCCTGCAGCACTGCACTCTAACTGCTGCGCCACCTCGGCTCCAGTAATAATTATTACTAATGTAATAATTGCACTGATTCACTTAACAACGGTGGCAAGGAAGGCCATGAAATGGCGCAAAATTCACTTAACAAACGTCTCAATTAGCACCAAAAATCTGAGGCTCAATTGTGGTTGTAGGTTGAGATCTACCCATATGTTACACCCCAAAAGGCAGTTTTGTCTCTCGCCCCGCTCTCTCTCTCTCCAAATCTGAAGGATAACACAGATCCATACAACTACAGGCAGTCCTTGATTTATTACAATTTTGGCCAAAATTTCTGTAGTCCTTGACTTATGACCACAATTGAGTTCCAAATTTATGTTGTTAGGTGAGGAATTTGTTGGGTGAGTTTTGCCCCAATTTACCGCCTTTCTCGCCACATTTGTTAAGTGAATCAGTGCAGTTGTGAAATTAGTAATGCGGTTGTTAAGTGAATCTGGTTTCCCCATTGACTTTGCTCGTCGGAAGGTCACAAAAGGGATGTCACATGACTCCGCGAGACTGCAACCGTCATAAATGTGAGTCCGTGGTCAAGCATTCCAATGTAAATCATGTGACCATGAGGATGATGCAATGGTCGTCAAGTGTGAAAAATGGTCATAAATCATTTTTTTCAGTGCTGTTGTAACTTCGAACGGTCACTAAACAAACTGCTGTAAGTCAAGGACTAACTATACTTGCAATTATTGTCATGATTAGGAGGTATTTTTGTACACTACTGGTCTATGGGAAATGTGGCCTTTCACCAGAGCTGAAGCTGACTAATTTTGGTTTTTGTGGTGGGCTTACATGTTTATTCATTTAGAACTGCAGAAAAAACAACTACTGCCAACCTGCCAAAGGGAAAAAACCTCCTTTTAAAAAAACGGAAGTCTTAGTTAGACATTTTGTTGAAAGAAGAAAATATTAGAATAGAATAGAATTCTTTATTTGTCACGATGTGAATATTGCCAGTTTGTGCATCTCTGTTTCCTTCTCTTTCCTTCTCTTTCTCCATTTCTGTTGAAAGCAGACGTGACTTTATTAGCTGAAAAGATGTAGCTTATTAAGGAATTCTTTTATTACTTTTGTACTGAAATAAATCTTTTGTTAATTAGATTTGAATCTCGGTTTTATTTTCTAATGAGAATGACTTCAAAGAAGCAAAGATCCACAGATCGCCTCTACAGGGGAATGCCCCCCTTAACATTATTGGCCAAGTGTGATTGGACACACAAGGAATTTGTCTTTGGTGCATATGCTCTCAGTGTACATAAAAGAAAAGATACATTTGTCAAGAATGGTTGTCATAGGGTTCAAGTAAGCAATCAGGAAACAATCAATATTAATATAAATCGTAAGGATACAAGCAACAAGTTACAGTCCTGCAGTCATAAGTGGGAGGAAATGGGTGATAGGAACGATGAGAAGACTAATAGTAATAGTAATGCAGCCTCAGTGAATAGTTTGACAGTGGTGAGGTAATTATTTGTTTAGCAGAGTGATGGCGTTCAGGAAAAAACTGTTCTTGTGTCTAGTTGTCTTGGTGTGCAGTGCTCTATAGCAACGTTTTGAGGGTAGGAGTTGAAGCAATTTATGTCCAGGATGCGAGGGGTCAGTAAATATTTTCACGGCCCTCTTTTTGACTCGTGCAGTATACAGTTCCTCAATGGAAGGCAGGTTGGCAGCAATTGTTTTTTCTGCAGTTCTGATTATCCTCTGAAGTCTGTGTCTGTCTTGTTGGGTTGCAGAACCAAACCAGACAGTTATAGAGGTGCAGATGACAGACTCAATAATTCCTCTGTAGAACTGTATCAGCAGCTCCTTGGGCAGTTTGAGCTTCCTGAGTTGGCGCAGAAAGAACATTCTTTGTTGTGCTTTTTTGATGACATTTTTGATGTTAGGTGACCATTTTAGGTCTTGAGATATGATGGAACCTAGAAATTTGAAGGTCTCTACTGTTGATACTGTGTTGTCTGGTATTGTAAGAGGTGGTAGAATGGGAGGGTTTCTCCTAAAGTCTACCACCATTTCTACGGTTTTGAGTGTGTTCAGTTCCAGATTATTCCGGTTGCACCACGAGGCTAGTTGTTCAACCTCCCGTCTGTATGCGGTTTCATCGTTGTCTCGAATGAGGCCAATCACTGTTGTATCATCTGCAAACTTCAGTAGTTTAACAGATGAATCGTTTGAGATGCAGTCATTGGTATATAGAGAGAAGTGGTGAGGGTACACAGCCTTGGGGGGGCCCTGTGCTAATTGTACAGGTATCTGATGTGATTTTGCCTAGCTTCACCTGCTGCTTCCTTTCTGTTAGGAATATTATTTATAGATTTAGGGATTAGAAAAGGTCAAAGTGAAAGGGGGAAAGAATAACATGGCAATTACTGAGCAATTATTGTTGGGGGCAATGTAAATATATATATATATATATATATATATATATATATATATATATATATATATATATATATATATATATATATATATATATATATATATATATATATATATATATATATATATATATATACACACATTGCTTAATGGTGTAAACCGCTGAGAGAGTGCTTGTACTATGAGGCGGTATATAAATATCACTAATAAATAAATAAACAAATACTTGAGAGAAAGAAAGGGTCATAATTATTTTCTTTCTTTCTTCTTTCTTTCTTTCTTTCTTTCTTTCTTTCTTTCTTTCTTTCTTTCTTTCTTTTTTTCAGGGGAAATGTAAAAACAACCTAATGGAAATGTATTGCTCCTTCCTTCCTTCCTCTTCCTCTTTCTTTTTCCCCTTAATCTTTAAAAAAAATTGTATACTTTTATTGTACAGAAAAAAATCCAATTAAAAAAATCCCTTCTGTGCTGATGTCTTGCTTACTGAGTTTTTTTAATACAATATACAACATTCCAGTGTCGTGTTACATACCATCAAGATTCCAGCAGCGGATTGCTATGCAATGCACAAATTTGTTTATTAGATTAGTTTAACTTTTTTTTTTACACTGCTTCCTTCGGTGGCCAAAGGCCCTGACGTCATTGGATTGCAACCAAAATGTCCTCAAATAATATCCTGGAGGCTGGATGTGCTTCAGGGCACAGCATTTGCAAGCAATTAGTAAAGGTGTAGTTTATATGAGCCCTCGACTTAGGACCACAATTGTTAGCCCAACATTTCTGCTGTTAAGTGAAACATTTGTTAAGTGAGTTTTACCCCATTGCCACCATGGTTAAGTGAATCACTAAAGTTGTTAACAACACGGCTGTTAAGGGAATGTGGCTTCCCCACCGACTTCGCTTGTCAGAAGCTCACAGAAGGTGATCACAATAAAAAGAACACTAAATAAAATCACGTGACCCTGCAACCTGTCATAAATACAAATTGGTTCTGAATTTTGATCATGTGAATGTGGGGATGCTACAAGTGTGAGAAAGGGTCATCAGTCACTTTTTTCGAACCTGTTGTAACTTCGAATGGTCACTAAATGAACTGTTGTAACTCAAGGATGACCTGTACTTCAGGAGAACTAAGTTCTCTTTCCCTCCCTCCCTTCTTTCTTTCCTCCCTCCCTCCCTCCCCCCTTTCCTTCCTTTCCTCCCTTCCTTTCCTTTCTTTCCTCCCTCCCTTCTTTCCTTCAACCCTCCCTTCCTTTCCTCCCTCCTTTTCCTTTCTTTCCTCCCTCCCTTCCTTTTCTCCCTCCCCCCTTTCCTTCCTCCCTCCCTTTCCTTTCTTTCCTCCCTCCCTCCCTTCTTTCCTTCAACCCTCCCTTTCCTCCCTCCCTTTTTCCTTTCTTTCCTCCCTCCCTCCCTCCTTTAATTCCTCCCTCCCTTCTTTCCTCCCTCCTTCCCTTCCTCCCTCCCTTCTTTCCTTCAATCCTCCCTTCCTTTCCTCCCTCCCCTTTTCCTTTCCTTCCTCCTTTCCTCCCTCCCTCTTCTTTCCTTCAACCCTCCCTTCCTTCCCTCCTTTTTCCTTTCTTCCCTCCCTCCCTCCCTCCGTTCCTTCCTCCCTCCCTTCGTTCCTTCAACCCTCCCTTTCTTTCCTCCCTCCCCTCCCTCCTTCCCTCCTTCCCTTTTCCTTCCTCCCTCCCTTTTTTCCTCCCTCCCTTCCTTTCCTCCCTCCCTCCCATTTTTCCTATCTCCCTCCCTCCTTTCTTCCTTCTTCTTTAATACACACTTTGTTTTAACCCGAGACTGGAAATAAAACTGCCTTCCGGGCGGCCAAGGGGTGAGGGCAGTGGCATCCCCGGGTCACGCGTGGCCGGCTGCAACAGCCCCTCCACTCCTCCCTCTGGCTCCCACGTCCCTGGCTCATATACCACCCCTCAGGGTCTCGGCCACGGAAACCTCCTCCTCCTCCCCCCCCCCTCCGAAGGGGAAGAGTGCGGGAGGGCGCGCAACCCAGAAAGCGGACTCTCGCACACACGGCCCCTCCCCCCGCATCCCCCTCCCCAGGGCCCGTCTCACGCAGGCGCGGCTCTCCTCTGGCGGCCCCGCCCCCGCCGGCCGCTCTTCGCTTTCGATTCCCGGCGTCCGGGCAGGCGAGGATGGCGAACGCGGAGATGTTCAGCTACCTGTCGAAGGTGCTGTGTTCGCGGGGCGGCTGCGTGCCCCTCGCCGATCTGCCCCAAGAGATGGGGCTGCCCATGAGCCAGCTGCGGCAGCTCCTGAAGGACGCCGGGGAGGCTCGCTTTCTGGTGCTCCGGAGAGGCGGCGATCTTTGCGTGCTGGCCGTCTCGGCCGCCCGCCTCTGCGTCCGCCAGGTCTGCGCGGGCTGCGAGCGGCTGCACCTCTGCAAGCTGAACCTCCGCGGGAGATGCCGAGTCAGGTGAGTCGGGGCGGCGGCGGAGGAGGAACCGCGGCAAAGCAGCGGGCGTCTTTTGAAACTGGGGCGCTAGTCCTCAGGACGCCTGGCTAACTTGTGGCAAGTCGGGGTGGGGGGGGGGAGGTTTCGGCAGGGAAAAGGTGGGAGGGCGAGAGGCACAGTGGGGAAGGTCGCCGTGGGATTAAGTGTTTTGGATCAACGGGGCTCCGAGATATGGGAAGGGGAAAAATATTAAGGGCGTAACAACAACAAAAAAGGGGGTGAAGTTGAACAACATCGGTTTAAGAAAAAAAAAGTCCGTCTCTTTTTAACTCTTTTAAACTTTTAGTCTGTTTCTAAACAAAAAAAAACACCTTTTAAAAATAGTCTTATAAATAATCAGATGGCTGGCCCAACATGCCAAGTCTTAATTCTGAAATAGTTTGTTGTGGCTTGTTGTTGTTGTGGCTTTATTCACAGTTCCCACTTAATTTCATCCCCACTTTAGCCCCGATTGCTTTTCAGGACCTGTTGAACTCCTTTGAGTAAGGAGTGTCGCATATAAACCCCCCATAAAATGGGCATTAATTCCTCATTTGAACCTACTGGTTTCCTTTCCACCTGTATCATCTTTAAAACCATTTCCAAATCCAGACCCAAATCCCATCCGGGTCCTGTCTGTGCTCTGAACATTTTGGGGGCAGAAATGGCTTTCTGAGAACATGCTGTGAATTAAAATGGTGCTGACTACACACACACACAAAACCCCCTCTCACCCGCCTGTGCTTGGCTTTGTTTCCAAAGGAACAAGAATTTGGGTTGAGATCAAATGTCAGTAGGTCTAAAAATTTGGGGTAAGAGTGAATGTTTTTTTTCTTTTTAATTTTAAATGTGTGTGTGTGTGTGTATATGTGTGTGTGTGTGTGTGTGTGTGTATGTGTGTGTAGGATTTTTTGCTGATAAATGAAAATAAAGAGACTATTATAGATCTATTTCGAGCTTATTTTGCTCTCGTCAGATAGTCATACCCCTTACTGGGATTTGAACCCGGGCCAGCTGCCTTGCAGAGCAGCAACTTAACCATTAGGCCATAGGCTCTGTTCCCAATCAGCTCTTTCACCAGGAAAGGGTTATATATGTTTTTCTGTCGTGTTATCCTGGTGTACCCAAATATGGGAGAGAAAGCATCACAGCTTCCTTTTTGCCTTTCAGCCCCTCACTGGGACCATCAAGGCTGTTTTTAATATAGCCGACACACTAATCTATATGTGTAGGATTTTTTGCTGATAAATGAAAATACACACACACACACACACACACACACACACACACACACACATATTTAAAATTAAAAGAAAAAACATTATTTATTTTATTTATTTATTTATTTTGTTATTCTTATATGCCGCCCAACTCCCGAAGGACTCAGGGCGGCGTACAACATAAGAGATACAAGAATGAACAAAATTTCAACAATTTAAAAACGGTACAAAATTTAAAAAGGCAGTATAAAAGCAACAACAACATCCATCCATTCAACCACATACATACTTGGGGGGTAAGCTCAAATGGTTAAGCTGTCCCCCCCACCTGCAGGAAGAGCCATGTCTTAACGGCCTTTCGGAAGGCCAGCAGAGTGGGGATGGTTTGGGTCTCTGGGGGGAGTTGGTTCCAGAGCACGGGGCCAGCCACAGAGAAGGCCCTCCCCCTGGGGCCCGCCAGCCGGCATTGCTTGGCCGACGGGACCCGGAGGAGGCCAACTCTGTGGGCCCTAACCGGTCGGAGGGAAGTATGCGGCAGAATGCGGTCCCGGAGATATCCTGGTCCTAAGCCATGAAGGGCTTTAAAGATGGTGATCAACACCTTGAATTGGACCCGGAGACCGATGGGCAACCAATGCAGCTGGCGGAAAATCGGTGTCACGTGGGTGTACCTCGGCACACCCACCACAGCACGCGCAGCCGCATTTTGCACCAACTGAAGTCTCCGGATACTCTTCAAGGGTAGCCCCATGTAGAGCGCATTGCAGTAGTCCAAACGCGAGGTGACAAGGGCATGAGTGACCGTGAGTAAAGCCTCCTTCTCCAGATATGGCCGCAGCTGGTGCACCAGGCGAACCTGTGCAAAGGCCCCCCCTAGCCACAGCAGAAAGGTGATGATCTAATTTTAGCTGTGGATCTAGGAGGACCCCCAAGTTGCGGACCTGGTCTGAGGGAGTCAGTTTCGCACCCTCGAAGACCAAGGAGGGACAGTTATCATGGTCCTTAGGAGGCATTATCCACAGCCACTCGGTCTTGTCGGGATTAAGTCTGAGTCTGTTCCTCCCCATCCAGATCTTAACGTCGTCCAGGCATCGGCACATTACATCAACTGCCTCCCTGAAGTCAGACGGGGTGGTAATGTACAGCTGGGTGTCGTCAGCGTACTGATGGAAACACACCCCATGCCTGCGGATGATCTCACCCAACGGTTTCATGTAGATGTTAAACAGGATGGGCGAGAGAACCGACCCCTGGGGCACCCCACATAGTAGGGGCCTGGGGGACGATCTCTGCCCTCCTGCCAACACCGACTGCATCCGATCGGCGAGATAAGAGGAGAACCACCGCAAAACGGTGCCTCCCACTCCCAACTCGCCGAGCCGATGCAGAAGGATACCATGGTCGATGGTATCGAAAGCCGCTGAGAGGTCAAGTAGCACCAGGATGGAGGAGTTCCCCCCATCCCGGGCCCGCCAGAGATCATCCATCAGAGCGACCAAGGCAGTTTCTGTACTGTAGCCGCGCCTGAAACCCGACTGATAAGGATCTAGATGATCTGCTTCATCCAGGAGCTGCAGAAGCTGGGTCACCACCACCTTCTCTACAACTTTACCTAGAAAAGGTAAGTTGGAGACTGGACGGTAGTTTTTCAAATCGGCTGGATCCAGGGAAGGCTTCTTCAGGAGGGGTCGCACCACCGCAGCTTTTAATGACTGCGGTACGGATCCCTCTCGCAAAGAAGCGATGATCACCGCCTGGATCCAGCCGCGTGCCACCTCCCTGCTGGCCGAAACCAGCCAGGAGGGGCACGGGTCCAATAAACAGGTGGAGGTACCCATCGCTCCCATAGCCCTGTCCACATCCTCGGGAGAAACAGGCCCAAACTCTTCCCATAATGGTGGACTAAGACTCGCCCCCGTCAACTCTATGGACTCTGCCATGCCGGAGTCCAAATTTGACCGAATCTGAGCGACTTTATCCGACAGAAACTCAGCGAATTCCTCAGCTCTGCCTTGTAAGTGTTCCTCGCTCCCCCCTTTTGCAAGGAGGGAGCGAGTCACCCTAAACAAGGCGGCTGGACGAGAATCTGCGGACGCAATAAGAGCGGAAAGATAAGATCGTCTTGCCGCCCTTATCGCCACTAAATAAGATCTGATGTAAATTCTTAATAGTGTTCGGTCAGACTCGGTCTTCTTTTTCCTCCAGCGGCGCTCCAGACGTCTCTTCTGGCGTTTCATCTCCCGGAGCTCCTCGGTAAACCAGGGAGCTTTCCGGGATCCACTGCCACGGAGAGGTCGCTTAGGCGCAATTCGGTCTAACGCCCCTGATGCTGCGGTGTTCCAAGCATCCACCAGGGAGTCAGCCGAGTTGTGTACCAGGGTTTCAGGTATTTCCCCAAGCTCCCTCTGGAATCCTTCCGGCTCCATTAGGCGCCTGGGGCGGAACCACCTAGTCGGTCCCGCCTCCCTGCGGGGGAGGAGTGGGGTTGTGAAATCCAGCCTCAGAAGGAAATGATCTGACCATGACAGTGGGGTGGTGACTATATCCCTTATCTTCAGATCATCTCTCCACTGCCCCGAGAGAAACACTAGGTCAAGTGTGTGACCACCCTCATGGGTCGGACCTTGAATTACTTGGGTTAGGTCCATGGTTGTCATGGAATCCATGAACTCCTGAGCTGCCCCAGAGGTTTCGCCAGCAGATGGCAGGTTAAAGTCCCCCAGCACCATAAGCCTGGGGAACTCAACCGCCAAGCCGGCTACTGCCTCAAGCAGCTCAGGCAGGGCCTTACTTACGCAGCTGGGAGGTAGGTACGTTAAGAGAAGGCCCACCTGAACCCCTAAGTCCAACTTCAGAAGGAGCGTCTCACACCCAACAATCTCCGGGGCAGGGATCCTACGAGGATGCAGATTTCCACCCGTTATAATTGCCACTCTTCCCCCCCTTCCCTGGGGTCGGGAATGATGCTGCACCGAGAAACCAGCTGGGCATATCTCAGAGAGGGCTACTCCCCCCTCCTGCCCTAGCCAGGTCTCGGTAACACACACCAGGTCTGCCCCCTCCTCTGTGATTAGATCACGTATCAGGGGGGCTTTGTTGATAATTGACCTGGCGTTGAGCAGCAGCATCCTGAGCCCAGGGCCCTGAAAACCCTGGTTGCCAGGTGTCCGGGTTGAGCACGATGGAACCGGATCAGAGGGGCCGGAACAAGGGATCGCTTGTATACAGCGAGGTCTTATTCCCCGAGAGCGGCCCTCCCCTCTGCTCCCGCAATATCTGCCTCTTCCCATTATGACCGAGATGTTCCGGCTCTCACCCCCATCAGAGACCCCCTCCCCCTCCCCGCTGGCCCTCCCCCCTTCCTGCAGGCCATACATACCATTCTCTTCAGCCAGGATAATTTCGTTCCGTCCTCCCCCGCTTCTGTTAGTACACTCGGCGGGTGGGGGTGGACATTCAGACCCCGGCTCTACCATTATCGATGATCTTGCAGTACATACATATCTATCTCACTCATCCACAAACCACACACTCAAATCACAATCACACTTCCAAGAGGGGGGGGAATAATTTAAAATAGGATTAAGGGTTAAGGTGGGAGGCAAGTCTTCCATATAAAAAAGTGCGTGCTAGGAGAGCAAGTCCTGCGCATCTCCCCAGCTTCCCAAGATATTCTAAAGTCTGGGAGAGAGGAAAACCTCCCTTCTTCCAGTCGTCTTGAGGGAACAAACGCTCCTATTCCCATAGTCTGCAATTGTCCTCCAGTCCAAAACGGGTTCCACATTGTCAGCACAGTTGCTGGTTCACCCAAGCCTAGCAATGGAGGGGGGGGCAAGACATAGAAAGGCCTGCACTGTTGATTCACGGCAGGCACCTCCCCCCCTCCACGGTGGCCCGTCCCCAGAAAGATCAGATGGTAATCAATAATTCCTTCAGGGGTTTCCAGTTCATTCAGCCTACCAGACAAAGAGGCAGCAGTGGCCGATATTCCAAAGATCTATAGCTTGGGGAACGCTGATCCTTAGTCCGTTCTAATATTCAAGGCAGAACCACTCAAAATGGCCCCGGCTGATTTACAAACAGTAGCCCGTCTTCGTCCCCAACCCAGGGGGAGGGGGAAAGATCACTCCAGGAGGAGGGCTTACCACCGCAAATCTTCACAGCAAGAGTGGTGGCTTTGGAGTAGATGGTAAAACGCAGGAGGCTCAAAAGTTAAAGAAACTGAGGAGGCAGACCGAGCAACGAAGAGGGATGGCGAGACTCTCGGCCGCCGATGATCGGGTGCGCCGTCCGAGCTCGCCGTTTCCTCTTCGAGATGGTATCAATCTCCCAGGAGTCTATTTCAGGCACAGCACAGTAAGGTGGTTCGGGTCAGCAAATTCAGCAGACTCAGCAGAGTATTTCCAGCGCCTTCCGCACCTTCCACATCTCAGTCCCAGTTCAATTTAAGGTTTCCTAAAAAGATCGGCCCTCACGGCGTTCCGTATTCAAAATGGGCGGCGGCGGTTTGTCGCTTGTCTTTCGGAGCAGGGAGAGTCTGGCGGAGGTTTTGCGGCATAAACCACAAGCGGCCGATGTCGTTGCCACTGCCTCCGAAAGCCAGGGAAATTCCACTCTCATCCCGAGATGGTAAGAAGCTCCGGGGGGGGCTCTAGAACTAAAGCCCAGTTCTTCCAGTTTTTCTCAAGCGGAGCCGACTTTTAGTCCGCCATCTCAGCGCCGTCATTCATTCACTCTTACCCCAAATTTTACCCTGTGTATGTGTATATATATATATATATATATATATATATATATATATATATATATATATATATATATATATATATATATATATATATATATATATATATATATATATATATGGCTGCCCATCTCATGCATGACTGGGCAGCTAACAGTGAAAATACGGAACCGATTGAAAATTAGCCGAATGCCGCTTATAAAAATGGCTAACTTAAATCTCCAGATGGAGAATCAAACGGTCTGATTATTCACCCGATCAAAATGTTGTGAAACAGTTCAGGGCAGTGGCTTATGATTTATTTTGAAGATCTCCCAAGTCAGTTTCCTGGAGATCTATTCTAGTGGCTTGAATGATGTAAGAAGTCCTATAGAAACCTCTTGTTCTTAAATACACCCATTATAACTCACCCTTTCAATATAGCAAGCATTTATTTACTTTCTGGGAAAGAGCAATGCAGCTTTTTCTGTGAGGCTCGGAATTATATTCTAGAAGAGTCTAAGTCTCTGCAACTTTAAGATGGATGGACTTCAACTCCCAGTCTCCCTCATCTTTATTTCTGCAAATAATTCAAAGTGGTGAACATACCCAACACACCTTCCTCCTTCTATTTTCCCCACAACAACTCTGTTAGGTGGGTTGGGCTGAGAGAGAGTGGCTAAGGCCGGACTAAAATTCAGAGTCTCCTGCTTTCTATCCTGGTGCCTTAACCACTAGACCCAAACTGAATCTTCAGACCAGGGGTCCCCAAACTTGGCATCTTTAAGACTTGTGGACTTCAACTCCCAGAATTCTGGGAAAATTCTAGAAAAACTATTCCAGATTTTCACATCTGTCTCTTCCGGTGGTCCTGCTGCAATTCTGGGAGTTGAAGTCCACAAGTCTTAAAAGTTGCCAAGTTTGAAGACCTCTGCAGTTTTTAGACCATAATTTGTGGTCATCTGACTTATATCCGTTGTGAATTTTTCAGCCTTGCTATGCACAGACTTTTAACTCATTGTCAAATAGATTTGCATTCTGGGATTTTTCACTAATGGTAAAAAATACATTTTCTGAATTCAATTTGGTTACCCTCTGCATATTACAACATTTTCTTATTAGAGGATTAAAAAAAAGGATAAGTAATACAGGATCTAGATATTTAAGTAGCCTCAAGGGACTAGTCAAAAATCAAACAAATTCTTCTGATTTTTACTTGGGGGGCGTTTCAAAATAGAAAGTGAAAATAAAATGCATATTCAAGGAAGCTTCCCAACCAGGTGTGTATGGTTGGGTTGAGGGTTGTTTGGTCTCTTGCGGTTTTCATTATTTCTGTCTGCAAAAGGGGGAGAAAGATTGTTACGGAAAAACTGAGTCTAAACAAAAATGCCGAGAGAAGGGCACAATAACCCCAGGAATCCAGAAAGGAGACGAGAAAGAAGGAAATTGCCTTTGCTGCTATTGGGCAGCATCAGATAGGGAAAAAAACGGGGTGAAAAGCCAACAGAGAAAAAAGAGGCAGGCTTGCCCAAACAAGCCCCAAATAATATAATATAATAATCTTTGAAAAGAGGCAGTCTGGTTTATTGATGTTGCTGTTGAGGAATAACAATTAGAAAAAATAACAAAACGCCAGGACTTGAAGATCCAAGTTGAACACTTCTGGAAAAAAGAAATACGTTGTTCTACCAATAATAATTGGAGACCTCAGAATAACTAAAAAAAATGCCCTTGATATTTGGAAATTTTTAATTTATAGGACATTGTTGGAAGAAATGTCCATCTGGGTTCAGTTCCAAGTGGGAAGAAAGATACTGGAAACACGGAGACTGCTTGGAAAGATGGTTTAATGCCTTGGAGCTCCTGGGTGAAAAGGGGGATCACATGCTTCAAGATGTTGGGTGAAGGGAAAAAAGGGGCAGAGATGCTGGGAGTCCCTTGGTTTTATGCCCTCTTGGGGCCTCCTGCACCTGTGCAAGAAATGCACTCCGATTGGCTGTCAGACTCCCATGGGGCCATGCAGGGGCAACTCTGTAGGCCAGTGTTTCCCAAACTTTTGACATATGTGTACCCCTTCTATAATTTTCGTAACGCTGAGTACCCCTCATAAAAAACATATGCTTTAATAAAAATCAAAATAATGTATTTTATAAAAATAATCAAAATCAGTGGAACTTACTAAAGCACGATAACAGGCACCCGGAACTAACTATTAAAGAAGTAAGTTGTCTCTGTAACGAAGTGCAGTATATTCACGCCGTGTCACGCCTCACAAGACTGTCTAACCCAGTGGTGGCCAACCTGAAGCGTCCCATGCGCCAATTGGCCCAGGCGTCCTGGGTGGGCGGGTCCGCCTGGATGCCGCCATTTGAGTTTTGCCCTCTGCGCATGCGCAGACGGCAAAACAACACAAATGGCAGCATCCAGGTGGGCGGGGGGGGAGGCGGGAGGGAGGCTCTGCTGGCCGCCTCCTTTCCTTGCCTCCCACTGCTTTTTGGCTCTGCCGCTGCTGCTGCCTCCTCCTTTCCTCGCCTCCCGTCGCAGGCTCTCCTGGGCGAGCGAGGCTTCGGGCGGCCGGGCGAGCGAGCGAGGCTTCGGGCGGCGGGCGGCGGGGCGAGCGAGGCTTTGGGCGACGGGCGGCGGGGGGAGCGAGCGAGCGCTTGGCCGGATGCGGCCGCCGCCTGCCCGCCGCCCAAAGCCTCGCTCGCTCGCCCGGCCGCCCGCCACCCGAAGCCTCGCTCGCCCCGCTGCCCGGCCGCCGCCCGCCCAGAGCCTCGCTCGCCCGGCCAGCCGGCCACCCTCCGAAGGAGGGAGCCAAGCTCAGGAACGGAGCCCTGCCAAATGGGGAGCTTTGGGGTTCTCTGGCAACACCGGGTTTGCGTGAAGAGCCAAAGCGGGGGATTCCCAGTCCCGGAGGTGAATGCGGTGCAGGCGGGCCTTTCGTGAGTGCGAAGGTGACCCTGCCTCGTTCTTTGTTGTAGGTCCGGGGCTGTTGCGGCGATGGAGCCTCCCCTTCGGCTCCCACCGCTTTTCGGCTTTGGGCGACGGGCGGCGAGCAGGCGGCGGCCGCATCCGGCCAAGCGCTCGCTCGCTCCCCCCGCCGGCCCTCCCAGAGCAGCTCTGGGGACATAAAGGAGGCAGATGGACCTCTTGGAAAGCTGCAGGCGGGGGAAGGGCGCCGAAGGAAGCACTACTTCGGTTGCTGAAGCCGCCTGGCAGAAAGCGCACCCGGGGAGGCGGGCATGGAGGAGCGGCGAAGGCGAGGCGCTCCGGCCCAGGAGAGGGACGGTCGCCGAGGAGGAAGGCCTGCGCCTCCGGAACTTGGCCCCAGCCCGCCGCTCCCCAAAGCCCAGCGCCTTCAGGAGCCCTGAAGCTCTGCCGGCCGCCTCCTTTCCTCGCCTCCCGCCTCCCCTTCGGCTCTGCCGGCAGAGCTTCAGGGCTCCTGAAGGCACCTGCGCCGCTGGGCTTTGGGGAGCGGCGGGCTAGGGCCAAGTTCCGCACGCGGGAGGCGAGGAAAGGAGGCAGCCAGCAGAGCCTCCCCTTCGGCTCTGCCGGCCGCTTCCTTTCCTCGCCTCCCACCGCCCCTTCGGCTCTGCGCGCGGCGGGGAGAGCTGCGAGACGCGCGTCCTACCTGGGACTTGTTCCGTCGCGTTCCTCGGTAGTGTGTCCAGGGCAGCCCATTCTAAAAGAGAAAGTCTCGCGAGTTCAAACTTCTCAAACTCGCGAGACGATCTCTTTTAGAACGGGCTGCCCTGGACACAATACTGAGGAACGCGACGGTGGATGCGCCACTTGAAATCGTGGAATGCGCCACGTTTGGCGCATGCGCCACGGTTTGGCCACCCCTGGTCTAACCGTTAGATAACACTGCAATTCTCCGGCGTTTAGACAGCTCCGCGGCTCAATGTCAACTGTTAATGTTCCCGCAGTTTAAAAATGGCCGAACCCGAGCTGCGCGAAGGATGCGCAGAAGTTCCCGCCATAATGAGTTGCGATACGATGTACGATGGCCCCAGTTCCCATGTAAAAACTGCGATACGCGCCTATTTCTTTCCTTGTTCTGTGGGCTCAGCTAAGCACGGTGCAGTGGATATTCCCACGTGATCCCCACCAAACTCCGGTGCAACGCGTACCCCCACCAAACTCTTCCCGTACCCCTGGGGGTACGCGTACCACACTTTGGGAAACACTGCTGTAGGCTGTCCTTGAGTCCAAGTTTGCTTGAGCCTTGCTAGCTGATGCAGTCTTCCCAGGTGCCATGTGGTGAGATGGGTAGAGGGCTAATCCTATCATGTTGCAGGAAAGACAAGACTCAGACCACGGAGTCAAGATAAGCTTGATTTATTTGCGCAAATTGGTTCAGAGCAGCGGTGAAATGCTCCCGGTTCACTGTTGCCTGTCGGTCGTCGGAGAGCCGATCGCGAAGGCAGCGCAACGCTCCGCCCACCCGCCGGGACACTGCCATTTGAGTTATTTTACCCTCTGCGCATGCACAAAGTGTTTTGTGCATGCGCAGAGGGTAAAAGAACTCAAATGGCGGTGTCCCGGTGGGTGGGCGGAGCGTCGCGCTGCCTTCGTGATCGGCTCTCCGACGATTGACAGGCAACAGCAAACCGGGAGCATTTCACCCCTGTCAGAGCAATATAGCAGAAGTAACATCTGAACATCTGAAATACCCCCCCCCCTGTTGCTAAGCAAGTAACTTTATACCCCTCAAAAGTAACAAAACACAGAAATATAATATGATTGGTTACATTATGTATAAGCCCCTATAGCAGTAATGGTGAACCTTTTTAGGTTCGCGTCCCAAAAAGAGGGGGGTATGCGCGCTAGCACGTGCTTGCATGCTCACACCCATTCCCTCCCTCCCACGCATGCGCACAACACTCCCCCCATGCTGCCCCCTGCGCATGCGCACACACCCCCACCCCCGCGCAAAGGCCTTACCGGAGCCTGGGACGGTAAAAAATGATGAAATGGGCAAACCGGAAGTTCGGAAAAATGCACTTCCGGTTTGTCCGTTTCGTCGTTTTTTGCATTCCGGGGCTTCAGGGAGCTTCCCTGAACCCTCCGGAGTGCAAAAAACAGCTCACTGGCAAACCGGAAGTGCGTTTTTTTCGCACTTCCGGTTTGTCCGTTTTGTAGTTTTTTGCATTCCGGGGCTTCAGGGAGCTTCCCTGAACCCTCCGGAGTGCAAAAAACAGCTCACCGGCAAACCGGAAGTGCGTTTTTCCGCACTTCCGGTTTGCTGGTGGGCAACACTCGCGTGCCCTCTGCTATGGCTCCGCGTGCCACCTGTGGCACGCGTGCCATAGCTTCGCCACCACGGCCCTATAGCTATGTAAAAAAACCTAATACATCTTGCTCCCTCTTTCCTGGGTTCACAGGTTTCCTTGCATTCGCGCCCAGGTTTCCTGCAGTTCGTTTGTGGTTAAGTCTATACTTGAAAGGTTTATGGACTCTTGAGATTTTACATCTGCCATTTCCTCCTCTCTTTCCCACCTCTTGGAGTACACGGCCTACTTTAACAGAGTTGGAAGGGGACCCCAGAGGTCATCCAGTCCAACCCCGCTTATGACCTCTTGTTTTACTTAATGACTTGCTTTATTTTATGTCCTGCCTCCATCATGTCCTAAGGGTGAAGGTCTTAATCCCATTACCCTGGAGGTGAAGGGGGGGGGCAAGGGATCTGCAGGAAGCTGCTTTGTCTTTAGAACATGTTTCTCCTTTTCAATATTTCCTAGGATATTTCATTTTTCTAGGAGAGGGGTGGATGCTAACTTCCTTCAACATGAAAATTCTTAATTTTACCCCCCCAAAACAAAACACCCCACCCTGTTAGGATCTCCTATATCCTTAATTGTCACCTTAATAATTCTGAGATCCTTGGTTAGGACTTCAATTATTAGGCTCCTGCCAGTTTTGGATTGTGAATCTAATTGGAGAGTCCTCATAATAATTCATTAAACTTTAATGCTACCTGACTCTCAAAGTAAACCCCTGGATTCTTTCTGCCTTGGTATGGGCTCCGTTTTGTATTTTATACACATTTTTTGTCCCTTGCCCTAAAAAGCATATCCTTTTTTCTTGGAAAACTAGGCAGGGGTTCTGACAAAACAGCAGACTTTTGGATACTGGAAGCTTTCAAGAAGAGATTGGACTGCCATTTTTCAGAAATGGTGTAGGGTCTCCTGCTTGGGCAGGGGGTTGGACTAGATGACCTGCAAGGTCCCTTCCAACTCTGTTAATCTGTAATAGATTTTGAGTTTCTGTAAGGGAGAGTGAGATTTCACACATTCTATGGGCTGGGAGGAATTTTGGAGTCTTCCACCCCTGTGTGGGAAACCTCTCTTGCAGCACCCTTATAGGATATAAAGGCTAGGAGGGATCTCTGAGACAATCTAGTCCACTTTTCTTTCTAGAGTCAACTCCCTTTTCAGCCCTTTGAAGCTCTTTAAAACCCTAGCTCAGGGGTCCCCAAACTTGGCAACTTTAAGACTTGTGGACTTCAACTCCCAGAATTCTCCAGCCAGCTATGCTGGCTGGAGAATTCTGGGAGTTGAAGTCCACAAGTCTTAAAGTTGCCACGTTTGAAGATAGCTTCTACTTTCCTAGGAAAATGACACAACCTATGCATGATCTTGGAGGAGGGGTGGAGGGGGGCAGACTGCCAAGTGGCTGGCCTTGGAGATTGTAAATACAGAGCTAGCAGTAAAAGATACAGAGGCCAGAGAGGAGCTGGCAAAATAGTTTTCACCAGAGAACACTGCTGCATAATTTCAAGCTCTGAAAATCAGGGTTATGAGTGGGCTGATTTCTGAAGATCCCCATCCTTGAATGTGCAGGACAAGGTCTTCAGAGGGGGGGGGGGATGCCAAGGGTTAAAGATAGAATTGAAGCAAATGCAGTCGGGGGTAATAAACAGTAGTTGATTTAGGCCAGAGTTTTTCAAGCTTGGTCGCTTTGAGATGGATGGACTTCCAACTCCCAGAATTCCCCAACCAACAGACTGGCTGGGGAATTCTGGGAGTTGATGTCCACCCATCTTAAAGCAGCCAATTTTGAAAAACCTTGACATAAAAGCTGGCTGATTTCTTGGAGCAGAAACTCACAGGTACCAATACCACACTATAAAGCCTTAGTAAGACCACACCTAGAGAACTGCATCCAGTTTTGGTCATCACACTATAAAAAAGATGTTGAGACTCTAGAAAGAGTGCAGAGAAGAGCAACCAGGATGATTAGGGGACTGGAGGCTAAAACATACGATGAACTGTTGCAGGAACTGGGCCTGGCTAGTCTAGTGAAGAGAAGGACTAAGGGAGACAGGATAGCAGTCTTCCAATATTTGAGGGGCTGCCACAGAGAAGAGGGCGGTCAAGCTATTTTCCAAAGCACCTGAAGGCCAGACAAGGAATAATGGATGGAAACTGATCAAGGAGAGATTCAACCTAGAAATAAGGATAAATTTTCTGACAGTGAGAACAATCAACCAATGGAACAGAAGTTGCCTTCAGAAGTTGTGGGAGCTTCATCACTGGAAGCTTTCAAGAAGAGACTAGACTGCCTATCTGTCAGAAATGGCGTAGGGTGTCCTGCTTGGGCAGGGGGTTGGACTAGATGACCTACAAGGTCCCTTCCAACTCTGTTAATCTGTTATACTGTAACTCTTGATCTGTAATACTGTAATAAATCCTTCGGCCAGTTTGGAGATTGAGGGAATAGAAAGAGAAAAGCAGTGGATAATGCGGAAGTTCCAGGATGAAAGGAATTGCTGAAAAGTCTTGGAAAAGCTAACAGTTGTGGGTGCAAGTTGGGTGGGTGAGCACCTATCTTGCAAAGGCCAGGCTTAACTTTGCTGCTCAAACTAAATTGTGCCTATTGTCATTGTTTTAGCTCCACAGTTGGACTCCCACAATTCCCCCTTGCGACTGAACGATCATCCTACCTAGCCCTTTTAATCAGTTCAAAAACGATAAGGATGTTCTGTGCAAGTGGATTCCATGGGCTGAGTGCCTATAAGCCAAGCCACCCACCCCCAAAGTCTTTTATTGCTGACATCACAAGACTATTAGTCACTGGTCTCTCTTGCATGCCAGCTACAAACCTGGTCTTTGGTTTCGATTTCCTTGTGAGCTACAGGAGGAAAGGTGGAGCCTAACCTGATCCGATTTGCCACCAGATAAACGCAGGCTGATGGGGCCAATTGTGGCTGACCCCTCCCTTTGCTAGCCTCTTCCCAGTGATAGTTTGAGGGGCTCATGGATTACAGCATCCCACTACCAAGCCTTGGGGCTGGCAGACCCCCCCCCCCCAGTTAAAGCAGGATGCAGAAACGGAAAGATTTCTGCTTCGTCTGCCTGTGTCTTGCCTGAGTGTGCAAGAGTGTGAGCACAGAACATTGTCACAGTGTGAATAATTGTCAGTTGTATGTATATGCAGGGTGATGCATCCCTATTCAATATTATGGTACATTCCAATACAAGCAGAACACGTGATATGATCTTCTTCTACGCATGTGTGCATTCCTGATTCTCCATTAATCATTTCTGATTAATGTAACTATTCAGGATTTATTGTTTTTGTACTGAAATAAATATTTTCTATTAGACTTTTAATCTAGGTTTCATTTCTAACTGTCTGGATTCCAAGAAAAGATCCACATCGCCTCTGTGAGATTTATTCTCACCTTAATAAACATGTACAAACATCACTCTGAAGCAGGGACGGGTTCCTAATTATTTTACTACCACTCTGTGGGCGTGGCTTATTTTGTGGGTGTGGCTTGCCAGCCTTGTGACCAGGTGGGCGTGGGCCTCGGGAGCTTGGCAGCGGCTGGAGAAGCAGGTGGGGCATTGCCCACCCACAACGCAGCCCCCCGCAGTGGGAGGAGCAAGACAGCGGCAGGGGTTCTTCTAGGAGGCTCCGTCTGGCCTGAATGCTTCTCCCCATTCGATGATCCTAGGCTCCTGCTGCCCGTTCCCCCTCCCCTCAGCAGCTCGAGAAGCCTCGAATGTGCGAAAATGCCGCGCGTTCGTGGCTTCTCGGACTGCTGAAGGGAGGAGAATGGAGATAGCTCCTGCCGCCCGTTCTTTCAGCGTCTCACGCGCTCCCTCAGCCATCCTCCCCTGCTTGGACTCACTGTGGGGTAGGAAAGCAGTGCATGCGCAGTGCCGGAAGCTCAGCTTCTGGGCATGCGCAGAATAATTTTTTAAAAAAAAATAATTTAATTTTTTTAAAAAAATGGCAGTGCCCAGGCACCGGCAACCGATTGCACCGGTACTGTGACATCACCAGCGGGCCGCTACCGGTGCTATAGAGTGGACCGCACCGGTAGGAACCCACCACTGCTCTGAAGCATACATCCAAGGGACTTATCAGGGTTGGAATACTGTAACTAGTATTAACCAGGAAAGAAAGAAAGCAGCATGAATGGGTTAGTGGAGAATTGCAAAATTTCACATTGAGCCATAAACTGCTTCACGGAGCTTTGGTTTAAGAGGGTGAAAATATATCTTCTCATCTGGATTTCTGTTTTATGAATTGTGGCTTCCTGTGTTGTCTCTGAATGTAGCCAACACTGGCTATATCAAACCTCAGTTGAGCCTGAGCCCTAAGGATGTGGCATTCAGAACCGGAAGGAGGTGAAATTTAAGGGCATGTTTTTTTTTCCCTCAGTCTGGTCTTGTTCCATCAAGGTGGATAAAAATAGATTAAAAAAAATCAAAATCGAATTTTTTAAAATTTAAATCGGATTTTTTTAAAAATCAAATTTATTTTAATAAAATGCTTTTGGAGTAAAAATCTATCTAAAGATAGTTTTCTATTTAATAATAATAATTTAGTTTATTCAGCATGAAATGGAGCTTAGTTATGTAGCATGAGGCTGTATACCGTATTTTTCGGAGTATAAGACGTACCTTTCCCCCCTAAAAGAGGCTGAAAATTTGGGTGCGTCTTATACTCCAAATGTAGCTTTTTCCAGCCCTAACAAGGTGCTAACGATCTTCCCAATTTGCAGGCTTTTTCATTGCTGCTCTCTCCAAATAAGTTTTTTTCCAGCCCTAAGTCTTTGCAGGCTTTTTTTTCATTGCTACTCCCTCCGAAAAAAGTTTTTTTCAGCCCTAACCAGGGGATAAAATAATGTGCTGAAACTGACCAGACTAAGGGCGCTAGCCAGACGAATCCTGGTAGGTAGATTTCCCCCCCTATTTTCCTCCCCAAAAACTAAGGTGCGTCTTATACTCCAAAAAATACGGCATTCTGCAATATTGGGACTGTCGGTGAGTCAACAGCAGGTCAGAGGAGGAGCCGCTGCGGGACAGAGATGACAGTTGCTCTTTAAAAATGATGATTTAAATTGAGTTGATTTAAATCAAATGCACCCTGTGTTCCATAGTGCTAAAAAAAATGTAACTACTGTGTTTAACTAGTACAGGGATGGTAGTTCTCAACTTGCAACAGTTCATTTAGTGAGCGTTCAGCGTTACAACGGCATTGGAAAAAAAGTGACGTTATGACCGATTTTCACACTTATGACCTTTGCAGCATTCTTGGGGGTCATGTGATCAAAATTCAGATGCTTGGCACCTGACTCATATTTATCACAGTGCCAGTGTGGATCACCTTTTGTGACCTCCTAACCAGCAAAGTCCGTGGGGAAGCCAGATTCACTTAATAATTGCATGATTCACCTAACAATGAAGAAAGGTCATAAAATGGGGGCAAAATTCACTTAGCAACAACTTTGTGCTCAATTGTGGTCATCGGTTGAGGACTACCCAGGGGTGAAATCCTCCCGGTTCGCCCGGGCCAATCCTTCTGCGTATAGCCGATGGAACTGGCGGCGGTCGCGGCGCGGAGCTTCTCCCGCCCGCTTTCCCGGCCCGGCTGAACGCCGCCATTCGGGTTATTTTTCCCTCTGTGCATGCGCGCGCATGCACAGAGGGAAAAATAACCCGAATGATTGTGTTCAGCCGGGCCGGGAAAGCGATGATTGTGTTTAGCCGGGCCGGGAAAGCGGGCGGGAGAAGCTCCGCGCCGCGACCGCCGCCAGTTCCATCGGCTATACGCCGAAGGACTGGCCCGGGTGAACCGGGAGGATTTCACCCCTGGGACTACCTGTATGTATATGAAAATTAAGCACTTTTTCTCAGATTCTAATGAATCCATTCACATTAAACTCATAACCTTATTCTATAGAACTTGCAAAAAATAAGGATGTTACTTGCCTGGATATATATATATTTAGAAAAAATTCCCAGCTTTTTCCTCAACTGTGTTTGAATCACAGTTTAATGATGCAGTTTTAGCACCGAAAGGTAACGATGGTTTGAATCAAGTGATTCCATGAAGAAATTAAGTGAAAAAAGATACAGGGAAAAGATAAAGTTCTGAAGATGTTTGTTTTCTGGTAATGACTCTGCACGCTCAGGGTTTGAGGCACAGTTTTCTCCCACATTAATCTGTTTCTCTGCTATAGTTAACTTGCAGAGTTGTTCCTAAATAGTTGATTAATCATCACTATGTTTTAAAGTCCAGAAAGTTTTTTTCCAAAGCCCAAAAGGTTTTGGTGTTGTAAGGTGGGTTTTTTTTTTTTTAGGTGTGACTGTCACTGCTCCTTAGAGCAGGGGTCTCCAACCTTGGCAACTTTAAGACTTGTGGACTTCAACTCCCAGAATTCCTCAGCCAGCCAAGCAGGCTGAGGAACTCTGGGAATTGAAGTCCACAAGTCTTAAAGTTGCCAAGGTTGGAGACCCCTGCCTTAGAGTAATACTTCCCAAGTTTTTGTGAGACTCAGTCCTTGGTATTTATTTTCAGGGTGAAGTAGCATTTCAGAGTTGAAAGGGGAAAATAGGCTTATGGAATATAAAGAGTTTTCATAAATGCAACTATAATTTTAAGAACTGAATAGTTTACTTAATCTCTGTTTCTTTTATTCTCTTCTAGTGCTTGCAAGTATTCGCATGATATTTTCTCAGAAACTAATCAGACCGTTTTGAAAAACCATGAACTCTTTGGCCTTAATGAAGAGGAATTGTGCGTTTTACTTTTACAAAACGACCCTTTTCTTTTACCTGATGTAAGTTATGACAACTTATAGACCAGTTATTTGTTACAGAGCCACTGATCTGAGAGACCTTGGTTTTAGAATTAGTTTAGCAAGAATAGATCTTGTTGTCTTAGGTCAGATAATCTACGCGCGGCTTCTGATATGAACCACAAAATCCTTGCTCAGTATAAGGAGTCAGGGATGTTGTACAGACACAACATGTTATACAGACACAACATGTTTGAAGGTTATGTGTTATTTGTAGGATCTATGTTTTCAATTTTTATAGCCACCAGTCCCAAGAGTCACTTAGAGATGGCTAACCAGTGTTAATACACAAGCATGTTTGAATGGCTAATGAATATACAGTGTCAAAGTGTGTGTCACTCCTAAGCACACACTAGAATTGGTGTTTACTAAGAGGCAAGTCCTTTGAGTTCAAAAAAGTTCACATCCTGTAAAAGAGAATAAAAAGACAGTTTAAAAATTCTCTAGCCTGCCCTGGAATAATACTGATAAAAGCATGACCCTGCAACTTTCTTACAAACAAATTCAGGGTTGAGTATTAAGGCCTCTGCTTCAAAAGAAGACACATTTGGAGAGACATTTAAAGAGCCGAGGTGGTGCAGTGGTTAAAGTGCAGCACAGCAGTTCAGCAGTTCAGCTGTTCAAATCTCACCGGCTCAAGGTTGACTCAGCCTTCCATCCTTCTGAGGTCGGTAAAATGAGGACCCAGATTGTTGGGGGCAATATGCTGAACTCTGTAAACTGCTTAGAGAGGGCTGTAAAGCACTATGAAGCGGTATATAAGTCTAAGTGCTATTGCTATTGCTACATCTATAAAGGATAATGCAGTGGGTTCTATGTTACCCCATAACATTTCCCCAAACTCCCAAAGATTCCGTGAAGGTCCCAAAGCTTGGTCCCATACTATATACTCTGTAGACTACTAATGTAGGCAAAAGAAGAAAAACTGTATGAAATTGAAAGAGAAATAGTAAAAGAAGATTAAGACAATCAAATCCTACAGTAGTTTGTTCAAGTTTCCTTTCTCATTGGAAGACCAGCTTTGCATGTCATACTAAATCATGATTTAGTATCATCTCTTATCAGTTGGAGCAATGCTCCGTATCCTGATCCTTCTGTTTCATATTTTTTTTCTAACATTAAACCAGTGGTGTCAAACTCAATTTCACTGAGGGCCGTATCAGGGCTGTGGTTGACCTCAAGGGGCCGGGTGGGCGTGGTCGACTGGGTGGGGGTGTGGTCGACTGGGTGGGCATGGCCAACTTGACACCACTCCGCAAACTTCTGGGATGTTTCCTCTTTGCATTGGGTAGACCAGGACGGCCCCAAGGGCCAGATCCGACCACATCACAGGCCACATCTGGCCCACGGGCATTGAGTTTGACACTCCTGATTTAAGCTATTCCACCCTACTTTTATTTCACTGACAGATCTAAGTTAATACATATATTGAATTAAGAATGTATGTACACATGGTTTTTGTATCTGGGTGTTTTTAGGGTTTGTATTCATGTACATGCCAAGGTACACCCATGTTACACCTATACTCCGCCAACTGCATTGGTTGCCCATCGGTCTCCTGGTACAATTCAAGGTGTTGATCACCATCTTTAAAGCCCTGCATGGCTTAGGACCAGGTTACCTTCGGGACCGCATTCTGCCTCATACTTCCCTTCGACCGGTTAGGGCCCACAGAGTGGGCCTCCTCCAGGTCCCGTCAGCTAAACAATGCCGGCTGGCGGGCCCTAGGGGGAGGGCCTTCTTTGTGGGGGGCCACGTGCTCTGGAACCAACTTCCCCCAGAGACCCGAACCATCCCCACCCTGCTGGCCTTTCGAAAAGCCGTCAAGACATGGCTCTTCCTGCAGGCAGGGGGTGAGCCTAGTTCCACCTGAGCTCTCGCCCGGTATGGCTGATGGTGAACATTTTTAATCTTTTTGTAATTTTTAATTGTTGTTTTTAACTGTTGTTTATTATCAGTGTTCTTGTATAATTTGCTGTACGCCACCCTGAGTCCCTCGGGAGTAGGGCGGCATAGAAGAACCAATAATAAATAAATAAATAAATAAATAATAAATAAATAAATAAATAAATAAATAAATAAATAAATAAATAAATAAATAAATAAATAAATAAATAAATAAATAAATAAATAAATGCTGGGTTGCGACTAAGTTCTGAGCGAGCCTGATAATTTAAAAAGGGTACATTGGAAAAGTCTACCTATAGCAGTTGTGACTTCTCCATCTCTGGGGCTTTTAAGAAGAGGCTGGACAATCCCCTCTAAGAATTGATATTTTTACACATTGGAGCGGGTTGGACCAGGTGATCTGGCCAGGTCTGTAATTGTAGAGAGTGGATTGTAGCGAGTAAGGAAGACGACATTGATACCTAGGCAAAAGGGGGTCTAAAATGTTTTTAAAATTCAGAATATCCATGGAAGGAGCTCAGACAGAGACCTCCCCAATTCAGTGAAGTATAAGGAGAGGGAGGAGGTCCAACACAATCATTCTTACAAGATTCTGCTGTTGTACCTGTTTGTACCCAATCTCAATACAGGTTATCCTCAACATACAACCAATTGAATTAGGGACCTATTGAAGTTACGACTGACCTACGTGGGTGGTACTTACAATCGGGATTTCAAATCCTGGGAACCACGCACTTCGGTGCAGTGATGTGACTGCATGTCGTATGCTTGGCAGCCAGCTTGCCCACGGTCACGTGACTGCATTTTACGATGGGTTTTACTAAAACCCAGCATTTACTTTTAAGGTCTACCTGCAAGGAGGTTTCAGGTTTCTTGCGAAGTTGATTTCATAGTCTGGTTTACCAACTGGAACTGACATTAATCCTCAGATTCTATGAAAGGGTGATAAAACCCTTTTAAAAGGCATCAAACCTCCACAGTCCTGACAACTGAGCAGACCTGAACAGGGGTCCCCTTTAATTCTGGAATATGGGTGGAATTTTGCTCTAGTTTTGTTTTGTTTTTAAAGAAGGAAGCATACTTTTCTATATATAAATAAGTGAAATGCAGAAGCCTTAGTACCTAAATAGGTCAAAAATAACAAATTGTATTATTTAAAACTAAGCCAACATTTCTGGGATTTTTTTAAAAAAAATAAGTAAGGCTAAGTTAGTATCTCAAAACAGGTGCCCAGAACGTTAAATGGCCAGGATGTTTTCCTACTCTGCAATCCCAAATGGAGGAATATTGGTGCCTTTCTGTTTCTCTCTCTCTTTCCAGGTATGCGGTGCCTACAACAAAGGGGGAGGCAGCTGCATTCGGAAAGATAATTGCTCCCGGCTTCACATTTGCCGTTACTTTCTCAAAGGAGAATGCCGGTTCCCCCATTGCAAGAGGTCTCACAATCTTTTGGACCCCCTTCCTACGAGCCTGCTGATCGCCGAAGGCCTGGATGAAGACACAATTTGGAACATCCAAGCCATTTGTGATGCCAGGATTGCTGCTTTCATGAAGGAACTCCCTTCCTGCCACAGTGAGCCTTTTACACACTTGCAAGCTTCTTGGGCTGTATCCTATTTCAGAACCTCTCTTTCCTCATTCCCTTGTTGAAACGTCCTCCTTCCTTCCTTCCCTCCCTTCCTGATAATTTTTGTGAAAGCTTTTTAAAGGAAGTTAAAAATAATGCAAAAATATTTTCTACCTGTAGAAAGTAGAATAATCACAAAAATTTATAACTGCATTGAAATTTATTTACCGTATTTTTCGGAGTATAAGACGCACCGGAATATAAGACGCACCTTAATTTTTGGGGAGGAAAATAGGAGAAAAAATCTGCTTACCAGGTATTCATCTGGCTAACGTCCTTAGTCTGGTCAGCTTCAGCACATTATTTTATCCCCTGGTTAGGACTTAAAAAAACCTTCTTCAGAGAGAGTAACAATGAAAGAGCTTGCAAGCCAGTAAGAGCTGGGAAGATCGTTAGCACCTGGTTAGGGCTAGAAAAAAACTTATTCGGAGCAAGTAGAGCAATGAAAAAAACCCTGCAAAGACTTAGGGCTGGAAAAACATTCTTCGGAGAGAGTAACAATGAAAAAGCCTGCAAGGTAAGAGCTGGGAAGATCGTTAGCACCTAGTTAGGGCTGGAAAAAAAGCTTTGAAAAAGCTACATTCAGAGTATAAGACACACCCAAATTTTCAGCCACTTTTAGGGAGGAAAAAGGTGCGTCTTATACTCCAAAAATATGGTATTTATTTATCTATCTATCTATCTATCTATCTATCTATCTATCTATCTATCTATCTATCTATCTATCTATCTATCTATCTATCTATCTATCACATTTATATACCGCCTCACAGTGCAAGCACTCTCTAAGCGGTTTACACCCGTAAGCAAAGTATATTTTATATTGCCCCCAACAATCTGGGTCCTCATTTTACCTACCTCGGATGGATGGAAGGCTGAGTCAACCTTGAGCCGGTGAGATTTGAACCGCTGACCTGCGGATCATAGTCAGCTAAAGTGGCCTGCAGTACCCCACTCTAACCGCTGCGCCACCTCGGCGCTTTAATGGCTAGATTAACAATAGAACTACGGGGACAAAAAGACTCAAATTATTATAACACATGGGAAAAATGGTATCATTGGATAGAGTATAGAAAGAAAAAAAGGGAAAGTTAAAGAAGTATAAAATAATGTAAATGTAAACAGGATGAATGAAATGTGATAAAATGTAATGTATTGATATCTCAACAAAAGTTGAATGTATATGTGACAATGTAGAAATGCTCAAAGAAATATTATAATTGCTATTTAAAAAAAATTGAAAATTAATGAAGTATATTAAAAAATAATAATGCAAAAATAAAGTGAGAAAAGAAAAAAATTACTAGTGGATTTTGCTTAGCTTCTGTTTCTTCGGTCATTATCCTGAACACTAGTCTTTGAATTGCTTTTACAAAGAAAAATAAATCAAAGGAAAAGCTAAAAGGGCAAAAAAGAAAAAAAAATAGAAAAAAAGGAAAAAAAATACAAAGAAGTGACTTCCAATCTTCACAGCAGTTCTACAAACAACTATAAATTTACTCCTATGTATGGTTACAGCATACTTCTTTCTATAATCTGTTTAATCAACAAAACCATAGAAATAATCTCCTCTCCATTCTTGTAGGAATCCCAAATTGTATGCCTGCAGCAGAGAAAGAATATCCAAACACGCGTCCGAAAAATGAGAAACTTCCGGTAACATTTAACGCAAATCATTTTGTGAAAGTAGATCAGCCTGACCAAGGTAAGCCAATTCCTTTTTAGCACCTTTGGCTGTTGGGGACCAGGCCTGGGCGTCACTAGGGCCAGTCTACAACAAGGTGCACACTTCTGTGTTTGTAGACTTAGAATAACTTTATTATAACTTTAAATGTACACTAATCGGCATACATTAAAATGAAATTTTGTTGCATACAGCTCTCAA
This sequence comes from Diadophis punctatus similis, assembly GCA_023053685.1. Classification (NCBI taxonomy): domain Eukaryota; kingdom Metazoa; phylum Chordata; class Lepidosauria; order Squamata; family Dipsadidae; genus Diadophis; species Diadophis punctatus. The sequence continues at coordinate 75,905,463 of JALIGW010000004.1, read as the reverse complement.
AAGGTCACCACCTCTAATACACACAACATAAACATGACAAAATAAATAAATACTAAATTATGTATATATGCACATAGATTATATGACACAGAAACAACATAGTCTGGTTTGGATGTATATAGCCTGTTTCCCCCAAAATAAGACATCCCCTGATAATAAGCCCAATTGGGCTTTTGAATGCATGGCAATAAGGCCAAGCGCTTATTTCAGGGTTCAAAAAAATATAAGACAGGGTCTTATTTTCGGGGAAACAAGGGTATGTACATGGCAAGAAAAACGGATCCTGCAAGTTTACCAGACAGATGGCATAGGTTGACCTCATGAGCCGAGGTGGCACAGCGGTTAGAGGCAGGTACTGCAGGCCACTTTAGCTGACACTGATCCGCAGGTCAGCGGTTCAAATCTCACCGTCTCAAGGTTGACTCAGCCTTCCATCCTTCCGAGGTAGGTAAAATGAGGACCCAGATTGTTGGGGGCAATATAAACATACATTGCTTACTGGTGTAAACCACTTAGAGAGTGCTTGCACTGTGAGGCGGTATATAAATCTCACTAAATAAATAAATAAATAAAATAAATAAATAGGGAAGAAAGCTATAACAGAATTGGGTAGTCCTGCTAGAAATACTTCAAAACCTCCTCCCAGAAGGGAGCAACAAAAACAGACCATGAAGTGAGTATGTGGGATTTCTAACAATGCTTTGAGCTCTAAGCACATAGCGCTTATAAGCAGTGTCCTGAATAACAGGAAGCGAGCTTCCTATAATCTTCTTGATTGTCCTTACTTCTCTCTGTATGGACTTTCTATTCATCTATATTCATCTATAGATCAGTGTTTCTCAACTTTGGCAACTTGGAAGATATGCTGGCTGGGCAATTCTGGGAGTTGAAGTCCGCGCATCTTCAAGTTGCTCACATTGAGAAATACTTGTCTAATTTGATAGGTTATGAAATTTTATGAGACAGAGGGTTAAACATCCCTCTGCATCCATGTACGCCACCCTGAGTCCTGAGGGAGTAGGACGGCATAGAAAAACTACCAAATAAATAAATAAATAATAAATAACTTCTGCTTCATTAGATGTATATAGGTAGTCCTGGTAAGAGGAGCAACTGACTTACCACCAGTTGTTTAGTGACCATTGGAAGTTACAATGGACCCAAGGAAGAAAAGTTATGATCCGGTTCCCAAGATCTGATGGTTGCCATGTGCAGTCTGCAGTCATGTGACTGAATTTTGGGCACTTAGCAACCTGGCCGCATTTCTGTGACAACATTTTACAACAGTTTTGCTGGAAAACTTCCTGTTTTCAGCAAAACTGCACCTGTAACAAACCATGGGTTTGCTTAATCAACATGGTGTTTGTTTAATGACCGCCACAAAACAGGTAGTGACTGACCCATTTTACATCTGTCCCGGTTTATGGCTGTAATGGGCAGCCTCTATTATGGTCATAACTCAAGGACTACCTGTAAAAAAAAAATTTAATAAGCAAAAAGGATCCTAGGACAGGAAGTTGAATGTGAGGAGGTTAAGAAAGATGAATAGGTTAATAAATGCATCTCTTAATTGCACAGAAGACTGGCACTGAGAACTAACATATCCTCAGAGCTAGGATGGATAAGTTTTTCTCTAAAAGTTCCTGACAGTAAATGCAACAACAACGGATCTGCTCATGAAGTGATTGGTTCTCCTGAAGTTGCTTAAATAGGGTGAATTCCTGAAGTGGGTTAGATCAGGGGTGTCAAACTCACCTCGTCACGTGACGTATCGCGACGTTTCCCCCCTTTGCTAAACCGGGGGGTGGGTGGGCGTGGCCAGCGCGTGACGCATCCGGGCCTGCAGGCCGCGAGTTTGACAACCCCTGGGTTAGTGATCTTCCAAGATAGCTTACCTTCACTCCCGCCCCCAATCAAACGGAGCATAGAGCACCACATGCTAAAGGTGTTCTCCCATATTTTCACCTGTCAAGATGGGTCCTTGGAAGTAGCACCTGCTGAAGGAGAGTAGGGGATTCCAGTCAGTGGGTCTTGGGTCATATAATTTGGGGGGGACCAACCCCCTCCCCCTGCAGCCTCCATCATCCAGCAGCTGCTAGTCCTGAGCAGAAAACCGAGGGGCCCATTTGCACTTGAGAAAGATGAGGCGTTCAGGTAAGAGACAACGCCTCTTCTGTGGTTTTGACTGAAACAGGATGTGGTGTCCCTTAATTTCTCTCTCTTTTATAGGTGTAAAAACAGCTCCTTCTCCTAAATTTCCAACTGCAGAGAAGGAAAAAAGCAATGAAATCTGTCTGTACTATGTCTGGCAGTTCTGCAAAAATAAAAGTAAGTCGCAAGCGAAGGAGGTGAGGGTTCATTTGTCCTTGGGAATTGTAATACCTTTGCAGGTTCCATCCACGTTAGCCATAGTATCTGCTTTAATGCCCTTGCTTGCTTTAGAAGTAGCAAGTGGATGTGGGTCAAAATATGGGTTGATCCTGGAATGTTCAGGTGAAGCGAGGGCAGGGGTGGGTTCCTACCGGTGCGGTCTTGCCTGTTCGTCGCCGCAGAGCCGAAGAAGCTGTTGGCGTTCGCGGCGCGGGGCTTCCCCCGCCCGCTTTCCCTGGCCGCCGGGACGCCGCCATTTGCGTTCTTTTGCCCTCTGCGCAAGCAGAACGCTTTGCGCATGCGCAGAGGGCAAAAGAACACAAGACAGGATACGAAGTTCAGCCTTACTGTTGACTTTGGATTTACATCCTGCAGAGCACTCAAAGCTTCTTATCAGACAGAAAACGATGAATTTAGATTTTTGCTTTTATCCATCAGCATGGAAATTCGACCCAAAGTATATTTCCCAAGGATGGTCACCCAATCCACTGTACTTTCTGTAGTAAGCATGTCTGTAAGCTTGCTTTATAAAATGTATAAAGATGATTTACTTTTTACTCGTTCGCTTTGTAGGTAATTGTAGTATGCTCCATTATGATCTTCCTTATCGGTGGCAAAACTCCACCAGCAATGGCTGGAAGGATCTTCCCAGAAGAGAAGAAATTGAAAAGGCTTACTGTGACCCAAATATTACCAAGTAAAAGATAAAATTACGCTCTTTGGAAAAAAAAAATCAAAAAATTTTAATGGATGTTTGCTTTTTCCTGATGGGATTGAAGCCCCTCGGTGTTTTTCTCCAGAAAAAGGGGGAGGTGGGCTAATGCCAGGGGTCTCTGCAAGGAGGAGATCAGAGGTGGGATCCTACCTCTGATTGCCGGTGCGGTTAATCGCTGAGTTCGGCGCAGAGCCGAAGACGTTGCTCGAGCCTGCTCCCGTTCGCGGAGCGGGAGCTTTCCCCGGGCGCTTTCCCTGCCCGTATGGATGCCGCCAATTGCGTTCTTTTTCCCTCTGCGCATGCCCAAAGCGTTCCGCATGCGCAGAGGGCAAAAGAACGCAATTGGCGGCATCCATGCGGGCGGGGAAAGCGCCCGGGGAAAGCTCCCGCTCCGCGAACGGGAGCAGGCTCGAGCAGCGTCTTCGGCTCTGCGCCGAACTCAGCGATTAACCGCACCGGCAATCAGGTAGGATCCCACCTCTGGAGGAGATGTCAAAATTTGCAAGATGGCGGCTGTAGGATTGTGGTTCAAGCCCCTCTCTCTTGTACTTGCATGCAAAGGGGGCGGGGCTTCAGTGACAATGCCACACCTCTCCCCCTGAAGATTTTTACAGGTTCCCCAAGGGCACCTCAGATTCAGTGGTTCTGTGTTTCAGCTCACAAAATTTGCTGTTTATTAAAAGAAAGATGGGTTGCATAGCTTTAAAGCAGTGTTTCCCAACCTTGGCAACTTGAAAATGTCTGGACTTCAATTCCCAGAATTCCCCAGCCAGCAAGTGCTGGCTGGGGAATTCTGGGAGTTGAAGTCCAGACATCTTCAAGTTGTCAAGGTTGGGAAACACTGCTTTAAAGAGATGTTACTTAACGGAAATAAGCGGATTTCTGGCTGTGTGTGTTAACCAAGAAGGCTTAGTAAGAAAACGGTGTATATCTTTGAATGTTACTCATTACAAAGTTGGCCATTCAAATATAAATCTCATCATGTTATTCCAGGATCCAGGGGGATGAAAGCTAAGCTCGTAGGAAAAACCTTGGGTTTAAAAGAAATCTCAGTCTATAAGTGCTTTAGTTTCCCATCTTTTTGGGAATCTCATAAATAATCCCGAGATGCTTAAGTTGTCCAACTCTCAAATATTAATATTTCCCTTATAGCAAATCTCTCGGTTTAGGTACAGGTGGTCCTTGACTTACAACTGTGGCAGCATCCCCACTGCCACATAATCAAAATTCTGGTGCTTTGCAACCAGCATGTATTGAGGACAGCTGCAGCATCCCAGGGTTGTGATCATGTGACCTTTCAAAATGGCTTCCGACTAGCAAAGTCAAAGGGGGGAAGCTTTGATTCACTTAAAAACCGAATGATTCACCTAACCTGAATTATTTGCTTAAGTGCGACAGAAAAAGCCATAAAACAGGACGTTACACGCTTAGCAACTACTTCGTTTAACAACGGAAATGCTAGTCCCAATTGTTGAGGACTATTTGTACCCAGTTTAAAATTGTTAGGGAATAAAAAGGGTTCACCAACACTCCCTGACCACTCTTGGAGCAAATCAATATTCCTGTGAATATATTTGCTGATTTTACAGATTAACAGAGTTGGAAGGGACCTTGTAGGTCATCTAGTCCAGCCCCCCACCCAAGCAGGAGACCCTACACCATTTCTGACAGATGGCAGTCCAGTCTCTTCTTAAAAGCCTCCAGTGATGAAGCTCCCACAACTTCCGAAAGCAAACTGTTCCTTTGGTTGATTGCTCTCACTGTCAGAAAATTTCCTCCTTATTTCCAGGTTGAATCTCTCCTTGTTCAGTTTCCATCCATTATTCCTTGTCTGGCCTTCAGGTGCCTTGGAAAATAGCTTGACCCCCTCCTCTCTGTGGCAGCCCCTCAAATATTGGAACACTGCTATCAAGTCTGCCCTGGTCCTTCTCTTCACTAGACTAGCCATGCCCAGTTCCTGCAACCGTTCATCTGTTTATTTTATTTTCGTTTCATGAGTCAGCTGCACTTTCCCATTGTCGGGAGAAGTTTATACTGCATTTTATGATGATTAAGCAATAAGGAAACTAAGTGCATTTAATCTACGGAGAGGGGTGTGGGTCTGCCCCATCAGAGTTTTTTTTTCCTGAATGGCCCATTATTAGATTAAGGGTTTCTTTTACACTCCTCCCTCCCACTAAAAAGCTTTTTAATACTTCCCCTTCCCAAATCTCAATCTTCAAATGCATCAATTACTTTTTTTTAAAGCTCTACACTATTCTCTTTTGACTGGTAGCAAAAACTCTCTTAGTGACTGATAACAGCAAGCCCTCTGAGAATCTAAATCTGGCTCCTTTGTCAGAGGAACTAGGTTGGATCTATGGAAAATCTCCGCAGATATCTCCAGGATTTGAAGTTTTCATCTGGAGTTGAAAAAGGGCCCCAGGTCTTAACACAAAGCACTGTGGGGAAATGTTAAGATGAGAATAAATCTCATAGAGGCGATGTGGATCTTTTCTTGGAATTCAGACAGTTAGAAATAAAGCCGAGATTAAAAGTCTAATAGAAAATATTTATTTCGGTACAAAAACAATAAATCATGAATAATTACATCCTTGCTAATAAATGGTGACCGTTCCGGTCAGAGTCAAAGGCAGAAGTGATTAATGGAGAATCAGGAATGCACACATGCGCACAACTCATATCACGTGTTCTGCTTGTATTGGAATGTACCATAATATTAGAATAGGGATGCATCACCCTGCATATACATACAACTGACAATATTCACTGCGTGACAGGAAAGGATATACAAATGGAAGATTTAAGATTCCCCTTATAGCTTGGAATTCACTAAAATTCTCCAGAATACATGGAGAAGCAGCAGACAAAGATAACTGGACCTGCCTATTCTGTGCAAACCCAATAGTGAAGTTTGTTAGATATGGATCAAGATTTAGCCTCCTGGGTAAAACCAGCCAACTATGGCTTGTTCAGGGCAGAGGAGGGGGGAGAAAACTAGACTGATTTAGCAGAGTGGATAAACTCAGCCGAACTCTTCCCCCTCCACAGTTTTCCAGATCCACAGATAGATTTCACGACCATGACTTCTGTCGTCGGTCCAATTCGGCGCCTGTCCACTGTGTCATCTGTCACCAAAGAGGCTAAGTTTGTCATGACAACCAAGTGGCTGTGGTACTGGAAGAATGACCAGCGGCAATGGATCGAATATGGGAAACAGGTCAGTAGAGGACTGGGGCACCTCCAGTCCATGGAAGTGGTCTGTTAGCTGGTTCTCCAGTCGTAGGAGAATTCTCAGCCGATAAAGGAGAATATTTGTAGCAATTAGACAGTGCTCTCTGAGCTTGGTCGTTTTTATACCCAAACTAGGATAATGTTATCTATTTGGATAATGAAACATCTGCATAAAAACCACCAAGCTCAGAGAATACTATGATGATGATGTTATCTATTCTCAGCATCTGGCAAGGAAAAAGGGAAGCTTTCAAAGTATATCAGACCAAGAGCAGATAGACATTTCAGCATTGGCTCTTAAGTAAGCCATTGGTCCACAAGGGGTTCTGCGAGAAAGAAGCTCAGACAATTCACAAACACCTTGGCTTAATGTACTCACCAAGGCATGAATGTCCATCTCTAGTTTTAAAGATTCCATAACTAACCTTTTCTCATTAACTATGGTGATTCTGTATCGGTCTTGCCTCCTTAGTTGTTGCATTGGACACAATATTAGGAAAGGAGAAGCAATGGTTTAGGGCAGGGGTCAGCAACCTTAAACACTCAAAGAGCCACAAAGGCCCTAACCGGAAGCCCCCCGTTTAATTCTGGAGCCAACAGGAAGTCCAGTTTCCCCCACCATAGAGTCTCCTCCTAGTGCGGCGTCCTTTTTCCTCTATCCTAACTGAAAGCCTTATTAATTGTGGAGCTGACTGGCGACAGGGAGCCGCAGCAGAGGGATGAAAGAGCCACATGCGGCTCCAGAGCCACAGGTTGCTGACCCCTGGTTTAGGATTATGTGACAGATTTCTCTTTCCCTCCCCTATCCTTCAGAGGTTGGTAGTTTCCATATTCCTTGTGCAATGACAGGAGGAGCAAAGAATGTGTGAGAAAGTGTATTAACAACATGGTATTTTCTTACACTGTATGTGAATTATTGGTGAGAGCAGGGCTTTTCAATCTTGGTAACTTTTAAGTTGGGTGGACTTCAACTCCCAGAATTCCCCATCCCACCCAGCCACCCCATGGGAATTCTGGGAGTTGAAGTCCACCCATCTTGCCAAGTTTGAAAAACGCTGATGGAGAGTAATTAACACTAGATGCTAGCTGTGGGGCTAAAACTCCTTGAAGAGAGAACGAGCATAAACATAATAGAAAAAGCGAAGCTCATGGTAGAACAGAATTTTGATTAGGCCTTATTGCCATGTCAGTGGATTTCTTTGGTGTTAAAAGAATACCTGTTCTAAATGCAGGTAGTCCTTGACTTATGACTATGATTGCAACCAGAATTTTGGTCGATAAGTCATCATGTGACTGGATCTGATTTTATGACCATTTTTACTGTGCTCATTAAGCGAATCATCAGGTCATGAAATAAATACAGTTTCCCCAATTGGGAAGATCACAAATTGTGATCACATAACTTACAAGACAGAGGTGGGTTCCTACCGGTTCTAACCGGTTCTTTAGAACCGTTAGTAAACTGGTGATGATGTCACGGAGCCGGTTCTGTCAGTGCCGGTCCGTGGGCGCCACCATCTTGTTTTGGGCTTCTGCGTATGCGTAAAAGCTGAGTTTTCGGCACTGCGCAGGTGTGCGCGCAGCCATGTGGCGCGGGAGGAAGCGAACCGGCGGTGAGGTAAGTTAGAACCCACCCCTGTTACAAGATGCTGCAACCTTCTTTAATGTGAGCTGGTTGCCATGCACTGGAATTGCAATTGTGGGGTGGTACGATGATCATAACTTCACAGACAGATTATAAGTCACTTTTTCCAAGGCTATAACTTCAAACCATTAGTAAATGAACAATCATAAGTTCAGGACTATCTCATATGCACCATTGACAAATTCCTTGTGTCCAATCACACTTGGCCAATAAAGAATTCTATTCTATTCTATTCTATTCTATTCTATTCTATTCTATTCTATTCTATTCTATTCTATTCTATTCTATTCTATTCTATTCTATTCGGAACCCAGAATATATTCTTGTGTAAGTATTTCATTCAAGAAGGTGCATGGAGAGGGAGATGGGAGCAGCTGGTCCTTATCCTCTAACAATAAATGACGCATAATACTTCATTTCTATAGGACAATCAATTGCAGCCTGCCAGTCTAACGTCAGATGATCTGGAGAACCTTTTCCTAGCAGATCCAAATGGAAGTATCCAATTTGAAGCTGGCTCTCAGAAATATTTGCTGAGCTTTAAAAGTAAGGAATCCCACTTCAAGAGGTCGAGGTACCGTCTGTTCAAAATATCCCTAAGTCTGGTTCTCCTAACACGATCTTGACATTAAGTGGAAATTGTTTTTGTAAGTTGGCTATGCACAGAGGATTGTTTTTTTTTTTATGGTTTGCTGTTCTGCTCTCAAATTCCCATTGAATAAGACGAGCAATTGAGTTTTGACCTCGGAGCTATAATTTGCTTAGTGCCTCCAGGGGCACCTGTTTTCTGGTGATTTTGTTGGCCAAGTGGGAAGAGCCAGAATTACTGGCTTGTTTTTTTTTTTTTTTTTTTTGCATAGGGAAGAAGGAGATGAAGACTAAAACCACTCCAGTTTGTGGAGATGAAATGAGGGCCTTAAAGCTGGCTGGAGAATTCTGGGAGTTGAAGTCCACAAGTCTTAAAGTTGCCAAGTTTGAGGACCCCTGCTCTAACATTTAGGTTATCTTCCAAAAGAAGAAAGTTCCGTAGGTCAAAAATGGGACTTTGGAGTTCCGTATTTTTCAGACTATAAGACACACCGGACCATAAGACTCACCTTGGTTTAGAGGAGGAAAACAAGAAAAAAAATAGTTTTTTGCTTCTGTGCATCCTGTTTTTGCCTCCCCCCCATAAAAAAATGGGAGTGATGCTTTTATCCCCATATCAGATTTGAACTACCGTATTCTTCGGACTATAAGTGGGTGGAAATGTCTGTATAGAGCGAATAAGGGCCCATTTTTGGCCTCCGGGGGTCCTGTTTTTGCCCTCCCTGGCATCGGGGAGGCCAAAAACAGGCCCGTTTTTGGCCTGCAGAGTGCTTCTGGATGCCAGGGAGGGCAAAAATTGGACGCACAGTGGCTTTGGGAGGCCAAAAATGGGCCCTTATTCGCTCTGTAAGACGCACAGACATTTCCACCCACTTATTAGTCCGAAGAATACGGTAATTCAAATCTGATATGGGGATAAAAGCATCACTCCCATTTTTTTTCCTGCATCTTTTCTCTAGGCATAATCAGTGATTCTTGGATTTTTTTTTCTTGTAAGCCTAAAAACATTCTATCCTCTTTCTCAAGATATGATCCAGACAAATGTGAACTATCCTACCCAACGGGAGGTCCGAAGACGTCCCAAGTTTGTTTCCTCTGAAGATGTCAAGACAAAGAAAGGGTAAAGTAGGGTTGTCGGGAAGAGTCTCAGAATGTAATTAAGACCCCATGTTTCATGGTTGCTTTGTTCCTTCTTTTTCTAATTTCTTGAAAAGGAGCTGTGTTTGAGGTCAGGTGGATTCCTGCTACGACTTTTTTTTCCATTTTTTAATTATTATTATTTGTGAGATTTATATACCGCCTCACAGTGCAAGCACTCTCTAAGCGGTTTACACCAGTAAGCAATGTATATTTATATTGCCCCCAACAATCTGGGTCCTCATTTTACCTACCTCGGAAGGATGGAAGGCTGAGTCAACCTTGAGCCGGTGAGATTTGAACCGCTGACCTGCGGATCACAGTCAGCTAAAGTGGCCTGCAATACTGCCTCTAACCGCTGCGCCACCTCGGCTCCTTTTGGAGAGATCATGATTTTTTTTATTGTTCCTTTTGCTTTTTCCCAGAGTTGTTCTTGTAGTTGGAACTAGATGGAGCAGATTAACTATTGTCCCTCACACTTTTTCTTTTGCTTGTACCCAGACACACAGCAACAGCAGCAGCAACAACAATAACAACAGCAACTCCTACACTCACAGCATCTCCCGTAACAGCTCCAATTTACCCTCCAAACTGGGATAATACAGCCCTACCTTCTATTGGCTACGCGGTAATGGATTTCCTGATGTTGTTTGCATATTTTTCATGTATATTTCTTACTGCCCTATTCCCTATTTTATAGAAACTTTATATTTATTTATTTATTAGTTGCATTTGTATGCCGCCCACTCCACAGAGACTCTGGGCGGCTCACAACAGTAAAAATTCACATGCAACAACAAATATAAAAAGCATTAAAAACAATAGATATTAAAACATTAAAAAAACATTAAAAACCATAATTTAAAAACCCATACAATAAATCATTCATGGGGCCAAGAATGATCGGTGTTGTATTAAAATCATTGGCCCCAGGCCTGTCGACAAAGCCATGTTTTAACTGCTTTTCTGAAGGCTGGCAGGGTGGGAATAATGCGGATCTCGGGGGGTAGTGTATTCCAGAGAGCCGGTGCTGCCACAGAGAAGGCCCTCGTTCGTGGGCCCGCCAGCCGACACTGTTTGGCTGACGGGACCACCAGCAGACCAACTCTGTGGGCTCTAATCAGTCTTAGGGAGGTATGTTGGAGAAGGAATTGCAGTGTAATGCAGCGCTGGAGAAAAGTTTTCACCTGAATAAAATGTAATATTCTAGGTGAATTACTGAAAAATACGAGGGTGAATCAAAACGTAATGCCATTTTCTTTAGGACAGGTATAATTACCAACACAGGAACATGTAGCATACATCAAAATGAAGCTGGTCCTCTGTGGATCACATCCCTCCCTACTTCTCAACATAGTCACCGTTCCTCTCAATAGCAATGTTCCACCTTCGAATGAGATCATGTATCCCTGCCTCGTAAAATTTTGTTGGCTGTTCTTTGAGCCACTTCTTCACTGCAGTTTTCACTTCCTCGTCACTGGAATAATAATCCTCCATACTCACCAGATTTAGCGCCTTCAGACTATCATCTCTTCGGCCCCATGAAAGAGGGTTTGAGAGGCAAACATTATTCCAGTGATGAGGAAGTGAAAACTGCAGTAATTGTACCTGTCCTAAAGAAAATGGCATTACGTTTTGACTCACCCTCGTAGTACGTAGGTGTCTGAAAAGCATATGCCATCTTTAGGCTTGCATTAAAATATCCAGAAGTGCATTAGAATAGGTAAGTTTGAATTATAAAATAAGTTTATTTCCATTATAGCCTGCTGCTGCAAGGCTGATTGGTGGAAGTTTTGGGGAGGGGGAGGTGCTCATTTATAGCTTCATTACTTCTGTGGTCGCTTGTGGTTTCCATAAAAAGCCAACAAATAAGAGAAGAGTAGCAATCTGAGGAGAAATATATAATGCCCTTGTTCATTGTGGAGGTCGATCAGAGGTGAGATTCACATAATTTTCCTACATGTTCGCCCAGCACTGAAAATGTGAGAGTGCGCGCACACTCGCTTCGGTTGTGTGCGGGCCTTCCACGCATGCGCGCGGCCTTCCACGCATGCGCTTTGCTCACACGCATGTGAGCGGCTTCAAAACGTGGTTAAATGGGACAGCAAAGCAGGTGGGTGAGCCCGCCCCCGCCTGCAGGTTGCTATTACCGGTTCGCCTGAACCGGTCCGAACCGTCTGAATACCACCTCGGGTCGATGCTCGGCAGTCTTTCCAACTCTGATGTGAACTCAAATCTATAGGGTTCCAAGTATTCCAGTTTGGGAATTTAAATTGAATAAATCATTCCCTTCCTTTCTGGAGTCATGACAAAGAATGTTTTCAACACTTTGTAATATCTTTGGTTTTAGGCCATTGAAGTCAACAGAGGTTCTTCGGAGTTCTTGAAAATTGAGAACCTCTTTCAGCTGACGATGAAAAACTATAAAATTCGCAAAATAGAACGAATTCAGAACCCATCTCTTTGGCAAGTCTACCAGTGGTGTGTATTTTGTTTTATTACATCATTGCTGTCAATGTTACAAGAAGCCGAGCATCGGGACCTCTTAAGGCAGTCACTTTATTACCTCCATTGAATTACCCAGGGCATATCAGTCGACCTTCAAAATTTATTAGATGCATATCTTTTAATTTTTAGAGGAGTGGTTCAGTGGCCTAGAGGTGGAGCTCTTGCCTCACAATCAGGAGGCTGTGAGTTCGATCCTACGTAGAGGCAGATATTTATCTGGGCACACTGAGAATATATCTGCTTGAAAAAAACTCCGCATTGGTGAGAGGAAGGGCATCCGGCCAGTAAACCGGTCAGCTCCATTCAGTTGCCCAGACTCCACCCCGCAAGGGATTATGGGGTCGTTGAAAGAGGATGATACCTTTAATTTTTATACCTCTATAGCAGTGTTTCTGAAGCTTGTCCACTTTCAGATGGGTGAAGGTCAACTCCTAGAATTCCCCAGCTACATGCTGGCTGGGGAATTCTGAGAGTTTAAGTCCAACATCTCAAAGTGCTTAAGCAACATTGCCCTATAGACACTGAAGTTTCTCAGTAATTAATTTAATAAAACATGAGAATGTGCAGTCTACAAAACGTTTTCTCAATTAGCTGCACAACAACTAAAAAGAATGCCAACCTGACCATTCTCCAGATAATCTCCAAAAAAGCTCAGTTTTAAACACTGTTTGGAATACCATCAAGCTACGTGCCTGCCTGATTTCTGTCTGTCCTGTGATCAGAAGCGAATCCCTGTGAAGCTATGTCTCACTTGTCCAATTCCCCAGACCTTACGAACGCAGAAACAGACAAGCTCTGGAACCGTTTGATACAGGTTAATTCAAGCCTGAGGCCTGGCACAAATGAGTACGTAGCAAAGTTGCAAAGTCAATTCTGGGAGTTGAAGTCCACAAGCCTTTAAGTTGCCAAGTTTGGGGACTCCTGGAATAAGAGCACCTTCATCCAGAGAAAAGAGGAGATACGAGGAAAGGAGAAGCTATTTTCTCTTGCTTGTAGGTCATTGTCTGGTAGAAGAATGTGGTTCTCATCAGACATGGTTCATCGTTCTCTCTGTTGACCTAGAACGCTTGCCTTCTTAAGTGCCCCCTTTTCTCTGTGGTGCTGAGACGAGAGGCCGGCCGTCCCCTATGGAGGAACGTAGTTGCCTTCAGCGTCAGCGTTGGTAGATGTTCTGACCTAGGCGTTCCCAAACCACGGAGCAAACTCCATGTGCCAATAAAACCCCTTTTTATTCAGTTACTGCAAATTTTTCACATTCACATCCCACCAAGTCTTTCAAGAGAGCATTTGCAGTCGCAGACCTTATCTGGTTGGGAGAGCTGCCAGGGCGATATCTTCAAAACTTGGCAAGAAGTCTCTGAGAGTCATGAACCAATTAAGCGAACTAATTGTCTCCTGCAAACTCCCCCCCCACCAATGTTCGCTCCTATTTTATTCCCTGTGGAAGGGCCATTCATCATCCACCTGTGGCCTTACTCCCAAGTCGACCCTTGTTCCTCCCTTCATACTGGGAACAGGCTCCAGCTGTTCGTCTGCCTCACTGCTGTCTGACTCCAAAGGCAGCTGATAACTGTCAGACGGCCCTGGCCTCATATCTGCCTCCGAAGCAGAGCCTTCCCCAGACTCCAAGACTGACCCATGTTCCTCCCCAACTTCCTCACTGTCTGAATCTGCTGCTAGCTCCGCTGGCGCTGGCAGGCAACAACACTAGAACAAGATAGATCTTTCCTTTGTTCTAGGCAAAAGGAGCAGATGAAGAAGAAGAAAGGGGGAGAGAAAATTGACGAAAGGCTCCTCTTCCATGGGACAAGCCCTTCTAGCTTGAAAGCCATCTGCACGGACAACTTTGACTGGAGACTCTGTGGTACAAATGGGACCGTTTATGGGAAAGGTAAGTACTTTTAAGGTGCTTGGAACCAAAACAGAAAAGAGTTTTTTTTTCCATCTGGGAAGACAGATAATGCTGAGCTGCTCTTCCTTTTGACCCACCAGGGGGCAGCATTTCACTGACTTTGCTGGGCTCTCGGAAGCTTAGGAAGATCTGGTTGGTACTTGGAACAACTGTGTGAAATGTTAGGGGCGTTGGCCTGGTTTGGAGAGTAGGGGGTGAAAAAATGAACAAAAGTTGCCGAGGAGATGTGTTGGAATATTCATGACTGGGAGAGCCATGTGATTGAGTCAGCCAATCAGGCTGAAGTGTTTTTTGAGCATGTCCAGAAACTTAGCAAGAAGAAGGGTGTGGTTTAGTCTGTCCACCATTAAAGCTTGCTGTGAAAACATCTCAACATGTGATCTGAAACAAAGTGTGGTATTGTTAATGTTTTATTCTACTTATAAAGAAGTTATTTGAATCAGCAAAATGCAGTTATCTTTTGAAGCTTCTGATTTATTGCGTAACTCTGACAAGATGTCCTTAAAGTCATTAGGAACCCAGAAGTCATTAGGGAACCACTCAAGACTACACACACACACACACACACACACACACACACACACACACACACAACTTTTGCTTATGCCTGTGGTGGCCCACGGGCCTTGAATTTGACACCCCTAGGTTAGAGTCAAGGAATTGTTATGTCTGTGTGAAGCAATTTGTATGTTTTTCTCCCCTGTTCTGCTTTCCAGGAAGCTACTTTGCCAGAGATGCCAACTATTCAGACAACTACTGTCAGGCGAAGGAGGATGAAAAGATGATGTTCTTAGCTCAAGTTTTAGTGGGTGAATTTGCTTTGGGGAATCCGACATACACTCGCCCACCAGCGAAAATGACCAACGTGCTCAACTCTTACGACAGCTGTGTGGATAACGCAGGAAACCCATCGATCTTCGTCATTTTTGAGAAGCATCAGGCTTATCCTGCGTATCTTATCTTTTACAGGGAAGAAAAGAAATGTATTTTGTCTTAAAAGATGCCTTTACATTACCATAATCTTCTTAGCAGTTTAAATGCCTATGGCCCTTCTTTTCAAATCAATCCAATTTTATAGAACTAATATATACTTTCCGAGGAGTATGAAAAGCTGAATCGCTATTGTTGATGGATAGAAACCCAATTCTATTTTTATCACAAAGATGTTTTAAGAAACAATGCCGAAAAATTGTAAAATAATAATAATAATAATGGGGTTTTAATCCATTTTTACTAATTTCGTTTCTTAGTAAACAAAGTTTTTGTTCCCCTTCAGCTTTTAGCTTTTAATATATGACGTTTATTATGGATGGGTGTTTAATCCATCAATAAGGTTGGACAAACTACATTTATTCTTTTGTCCTGCTAGACGGATGCAAATTGTTATTACTGAACACATACAGTGAGTGATTATCAAAAAAACCTCCTGTTTGCTCCACGTACAAGTGTAAGTTCGCATCAGCTATAAGATCCAATGGTTTAAAAATATACCTGTGGTTCTGGATCGGTGATTAAAGTTCTTCGTTTTCCTTTTCAACTTAACACAATCCTGTTTCTGTGCATATCATCCTCCTCTGTTTTCTCTTAATGATTTGATGTAACGCTTTCTGGCAATTTCCAATTTCAGCAGTTTCATATTTACAGTTTAGCAAGCATGTGCTCCTCGCTTTTTCACCTTAGACAAAATTAGTATTACATTTCCTTGTTTTGCACATTTGCATATTGATTATACAACATGAATATTGGGAAAATGCGATGCTGATGTTTGCAGTTTGCCTTGAAAAAGCGTCATTGTGGTAATAGAAGTGCTAGGACTCGGGTTGGCGTTAAACCCTAGATATCAAGAAACATCTAGTTGTGCCTTATAAAGAAAAATCTGTCACTTGTTATAAAGACAATCCTTGACATATGACCCTTTGTTCAGTGACTTCAAACTTATAATGGTACTAAGCGAAGAGGCTTAAGAGCCTGATCTGAAGTTAACAGCTGTTGCAAGTGCCACTCACGTGGTCAGAATTCAGGGACTTGGCAGTCCACTCACAATTACGATTAAAGGGGCACTTTAACTCCCATCACCACTTGTCTCTCTCCCCTGTTAATATGCCTTTCTGCTCTGCACTCCACCGCCCTAGCTGACCTCAATCTTGCATCTACTGCTAATGAAAGGAGCTGGGCCTGGCTACTGGGCTCGACTTCGGCTGTGGAAAGAAAAATAAATGCCAAAAGCAGTCTGAACCACAGCATACCAAACTAAGCGCTGCTTTGGCGGTTTTTTATTTCTTTCGCACACCTGGCAGATGGGCACGCCTCATGGCAGCGGGAGTAAGAAAATGGCGGAGTGCAGGTGGCAGGGCCTCGGAGTGTAAGGTGCAAGGGTGACTGGGATAAGATGGCCGTGGCTTCTAGGGTATTGCCAGTAGTCCCTGAATGGTGCAGTTCTAGAACTGCCCGCCACCCCACAAGGCAGAGTGAAGGGCAGCCAAAAGGGACGAAGATGGAAGAGTGGGGGACTGGAGATGAGCCCCTTACCAAGGTTCAGGGCTGGGTGGGACCAAACATAAAGTGGCTTGGCTTGGTGTGGGTAGTCGCTTAACGTCTGCAACAGGGAGAGCCGGAATTGCTGTCGTAAGTCGGCGTGGCCAAATAATTTATAATCGCATTGCTTGGCAACAGAAATCCCAGTTCCTGTTGTCCTAAGATGAGAACGTATGTAGTGATTTTTGTATTTTTTTTTAAACTTCCCTGCTAAAATGCTTCCTGAATAAAATGTTGATTTTAGCAAGCGAGTCGTCATTTTGTTTTGTTTTTTAATGCTGCTCATGTGTAAATTGTGTACATTTTGGGCAATTTGCAGATGATACAAGGGTCACTGGCCTCATTCGAGATGGTGGTGAGGTTGCATACAGGCGGGAGGTTGAACAACTGGCCCTGTGGTGCAGCTGCAACTGAAGATGAATAGGCTTATCGTGGATTTTAGGAGAAGCCCTTCTATTTTACCGCCTCTTACCATATTCAACAGCACAGTGTCAGCACCCTTCAAATTTGGGGGTTCTATAATCTCCCAAGGACTTGAAATGGACACAACATTAGAACCATCATTAAAAAGGCACAACAAAGAATGTTCTTCCGGTGTCAATTCAGAAAATTCAGACTGCCCCAGGAGCTGTTAACAGTTCTACACAGGAATTATTGAGTCTGTCATTTGCACCTCTACAACTGTCCGTTTTGGTACAGCAACCAAACGAGAAGGTGCAGACTCCAAAGACTGCAGAAAGAATAGTTGCAACCAGCCTGCCTTCCATTGAGGACCGGTATATTGCGCGGGTCAGAAGGAGGGGTGAGGAAATATCTGCAGACCTCAGATCCTGGACGTACAGTTTTAGGTCCTCCCCTCAGGATGGCGCTGCAAGGCATTGCAGGCCAAAAGAACTAGACCCGGGGCCTATTGTTTCCCCCTCATGCCCTCACTCTGCCAGACACCCAATTCTCACAGTGCTGTCTAATGTCTACGCGTATTTCCCCATGTAGCAAGGCTGTAGCATTATTATCCTTATTATTCCTCCCTCTTATTGGTATTGTATTATCATCATTCTGTTGC
Organism: Diadophis punctatus similis; assembly: GCA_023053685.1. Taxonomy (NCBI): domain Eukaryota; kingdom Metazoa; phylum Chordata; class Lepidosauria; order Squamata; family Dipsadidae; genus Diadophis; species Diadophis punctatus. Next base: position 75,887,756 of record JALIGW010000004.1, on the reverse strand, counting down.
TTTGCATGTACACTGAACTTCTGCACACTGGAGACAAGTTCCTGGTGTGTCTAATCCCACTTGGCCGAACAAAAGTATTCCATTCCATGCATTAGTCAATAAAAATATATCAAAAGACATCTCCACTGTTCAGTTAGCCACAACCAAGTAGGGGGTCTTCATGGCAGGGTGAGGGAAGAAGAGGGGGGGGGTGTCCTTTCATTTCCGATCAGTTGAGGATTCTTGAGTATAGTATGATCACTTGACAAAAGGCTTAGTTCTTTACCCATCCTTCAAGTGATGCAGAAACTAGGCAGGGTTTTGATCCGCAGCCATCACGACTTTTTTTGATCCTCCCACCCTGCCTGAAGAACATTTCTATGGATACGGAGCTGAGGTGACGCAGCGGTTAGAGGCAGGTACTGCAGGCCACTTTAGCTGACACTGATCCACAGGTCAGCGGTTCAAATCTCACCGGCTCAAGGTTGACTCAGCCTTCCATCCTTCCGAGGTAGGTAAAATGAGGACCCAGATTGTTGGGGGCAATGTAAATATACATTGCTTAATGGTGTAAACCGCTTAGAGAGTGCTTGCACTGTGAGGTGGTATATAAATCTCACAAAATAAAATAAATAAAAATAAATACTCTTGTTTCCCTACTGGTTGCAATGTGAATGTGGATTTACAGGCGGCTGTTACATATAAGCTGGGTTGACAAAATCAGAAATGAGGTGATAAGCCGTCTGGGAAAGCCAAGGGAAATCATCAAAACCATAAAAAAGATAAAAGTTGGAAAATTTCGGACATGTGATGCGACATCCGGAAAAATACGGCATACTTCACTTAATCCTCCAGGGAAAGATTGAAGGCAAACGAGGTCCAGGCAGAAGAAGAAGACCATGGCTTCAAAATCTAAGGGACTGGTTTGGACAAAACTCAGCAGCACTTTTTCGTGCGGCTGTTCATAAAGATAAGATCGGCAATATGATCGCCAATGTCCGATGACGGATATGGCACAAGAAGAAGAAGCTGGTTGCAAACTTTGTCAGTAGCGCACATGAGCGGAAGACTCATGGAAAAAGGAGGTTTAGTATAACAGGATGATAAATGTGTGTGTGTGGGTGCAGTCCGATGTGTCTTAGAAAGTTGGCTGCACAGATGACGGGCTACTGTCCAGCATGTCTGCCTAAGGAGCTTATAAATCCAATGCGTACATAAATACATAGCATAAAAAATGTTTTACTACTGCGTTCCTTTATGTTTTGTTTGGAGTTATGACAGCAATGGAAAAAAAAGTTACTGCAATCTGTCTTCAAAATTAATGACCGTTGTGTCAGACACACTCCAATTGCACAATTGCAATTGAGTAACTTAGCAACCAAATTCGCATTTATGACCAGTTGCAACATCCTGCAGTCATATGGTCATGATTTGCAACTTCCCCAGCTGGCTTCTGAGAAGCGAAGTCAACGAGGGAAGCCAGATTTGCTTAACAAGGAGCCGAGGTGGCGCAGTGGTTAGCAATAGCACTTAGCAATAGCACTTAGACTTATATACCGCTTCATAGTGCTTTGCAGCCTTCTCTAAGCGGTTTACAGAGTTCAGCATATTGCCCCAAACAATCTTGGTCCTCATTTTACCCACCTCGGAAGGATGGAAGGCTGAGTCAACCTTGAGCCGGTGAGATTTGAACAACTGAACTGCTGAACTAGCAATCAGCTGAAGGTCGCAGTGCTGCTTTTAACCACTGCGCCACCTCGGTTAAAGTGCAGCACTGCAACCTAGTTCAGCAGTTCAGCTGTTCAAACCTCACCGGCTCAAGGTTGACTCAGCCTTCCGTCCTTCTGAGGTCGGTAAAATGAGGACCCAGATTGTTGGGGGCAATATGCTGAACTGTAAACCGCTTAGAGAGGGTCTGTAAAGCACTATGAAGCAGTATATAAGTCTAAGTGCTATTGCTAACAGTGGTGCTTCACTTAACCATGGGAGTAAAAATGGCTGTGACTTACTTAGTGACCAGATCTTCATTACCAAGTGTGGTGGTAAGTCAAGGACTGCCTGTACCCTGTTTTGGGAATAGTGGAAACGTTCAACGGGCTCCATAGACTAGATCAGTGATGGCGAACCTGTGGCACGCGGAGCCATATCTGCCGGCACGCGAGCCGTTGCCCTAGCTTAGTTCCAAGGCGCATGTGTGCACCGGCCAGCTGATTTTCGGCTCACGGGGAGGCTCTGGGAGTGTTTTTGGCTTCTGGAGGGCCTCCAGGGGGCAGGGGAGGGCATTTTTGCTCTCCTCAGGCTCTAGGGAAGCCTCTGGAGTCTGGGGAGGGTGAAAAACGGGCCTACTGGGCCCACCGGAATTCAGGAAACGGGCCATTTCCAGCCTCCAGAGGGCCTCCGGGGGGGGAAGCTGTTTTCGCCCTCCCCAGACATTGAATTATGGGTGTGGGCACTCGCGCGTGTGTGATAGCAGGCGCGCATGCGCTTTCGGCACCTGAGGAAAAAAAGGTTCGCCATCACTGGACTAGATTGTGTACATTGTATATTTCAAAATGCAGCAGAAAAGCTATTCATAGTGCTGCTTATTGACACTTTTATGATAAGTTTCTGTGCTTGTAAATATGTTTGAAATCCTGAATTTAACCTTTTTTTTAAAAAAAGGCAATACATTGTACTTTCTGAATAAGCAAATGTTTATTTGATAGCTCTGCAGCCCAAAAGCTTTTAATTGTACCCCAATTAGATTTGTTTTAATAGTATTTGTAAACTAGCATTGCCAACAGACTATGAGCAGACACCTTCTATATCTGGCTACCTTTTGCTTCTGTAGAGATGCATGGAAGCAACTAGCATTCAATAAACTACCGTATTTTTCGGACTATAAGACACACCGGTGTATAAGATGCACCAAGATTTTGAAGAGGTAAGTAAGAAAAAAAAAGTTTTTGTCCTCCCCGGCCCCCAGGAGCACTCTGCAGGCCTCCCAAACCCTCTGAGCATCCCGGTTTCCCCAAAAATGGGCCCGTTTTTCACCCGTTTTTGTGAAAAACGGCACGCAGAGGGTTTGGGAGCCTGCAGAGTGCTTCTGGGGGCTGGGGGGGAAGGCAAAAACGGGGGCGTTTTTGCCTTCCCCCAGCCCCCAGGAGCACTATGCATGCCTCCCAAACCTCTGCTCACCCTGTTTTTGCAAAAAACGGGCCTATTTTTTGCAAAAATGGGACACGGGGGCGGGGCTTCAGGAGGCCCAAAATGGCTGTATTTGGTGTTTAAGACGCACCAACATTTCCACCCTCTTTTAGGGGGGGGAAAGGTATGTTTTATACTTCAAAAAATACGGTAAATAGGACAAGATCGAGATGGGTCAAAACTGAGCAAGGGTAAATCTTCCAGATACTGTTTTCTGAAGAACACATAAATTCCTTGGATTTATGCAAGTCTGGACTAACAACAATCTCCTTGCCTTGAAATCTCTGTATGATGTTGGGTTTATCCCAGGGCGTGAAGACCTACTGCTTTCCTCATCAGTCGTTCGGTTAACGGCGAGTTTGGTTTGAATTCATCACGTTCTATAAGGAGGCATCTAAAGAACAAAGGGACAATGGTCTTAAAACATTGAACAGAAGAACTCTATAAATAGAAATAGCACTTAGACTGATATACCGCTTCACAGTGCTTTCCAGCCCTCTCTAAGCAGTTTAAAGAGTCGGCATACTGTCCACCTAACAATCTGGATCCTCATTTTACCGACCTCGGAAGGATGGAAGGCTGAGTCAACCTTGAGCCAGTGAAATCAAACTGCTGGCAGTGGGCAGTTAGTCTGCAATACTGCATTCTAACCACTGAGCCACCATGGTTCTAAAGTCTAAACCAGTGGTTCCCCAACTTTTTCAGTCCACCGCCCCCTTGGTGCTACAAACTCATCCTCACCGCCCCCCACCCCACCCCCTCAGGTGGGCGTGGCTTAGTGGTCAGGTGACCGGGTGGGCATGGCCAACTTGTAAAATGTGGTGAAACTCACTTAACAACGCTCTTGCTTAGCAACCAAAATGTTATGCTCAATTGTGGTCATAATTCTTTCTTTCTTTTTTTTCTTTCTTTTCTTTCTTTCTTTCTTTCTTTCTTTCTTTCTTTCTTTCTTTTTTCTCTTTCTTTCTTTCTTCCTTTCTTTTTCTCTTTCTTTCTTTCTTTCCTCCCTTCCCCTTCTTTCTTTCTTTTTCTTTCTTTCTGTCTTCCTTCCTTCCTACCAAAAGTACAACTTTCTTTGCAGACATCAAAGGTAGGCCTAGAATTACACTTGGAAGGAATTCGTGGATCATCTAGTCCAGGAGTATCAAACTCGCCGTATCACGTCATGTGACGTATCATGACTTTTTTGCCCTTTGCTAAACCGGGGGAGGGGCAGGATCCAAATCACCTTCTTACGCCTTCAAAAAAAAATTAATGAATGACCCCACCTACTAATCCTGGTTAATCAAATCAAATTCCTTATGACAGGTCAGCAACTCAAACTAAACAAAACCTACAGGGTAAACTACAAAATAGCTAATCTTGGAAAAAAAGCTAAGGAGGACTGGTTACTCCCAACAGAAAACCCCACATCTGTGAATTATATTGAGAAATATAAAAAAAACATCCTGAAATAAAGACAAAATCATAAAAAGGAAACAAGGCATAAGCCTCCAGCTGGAATTTGAATTGTTGTTAGCTTTTTTGGAAACACTAAAATGGTTTAGTTTGCATTTCCAGGCAGATAACAATTGAACAGTTTGTTAATAGCAGGGGATGGGCTAATAATCATTCTCTGCGCATCTCCAATAAATGGGAGTCTGACCAAACCTATAAATATAAATAAATGGGAGTCCTACCAAACCTATGGTCATTAGCCACGGTCATCCCCATCTTCAAAAAGGGAGATCCCAGTCTAGTAGAAAACTACCGACCAATCTCTCTATGCTGCGTCACATGCAGAGTCATGGAAACAATCATAAACCAATCCATTACCCTCCACCTAGAAACTAACAACCTACTTTCAAACAAACAATTCGGTTTCAGGAAAAAACTATCCTGCAATCTACAACTACTACACTGCAAAAACATATGGACCACAAAACTGGACCAGGGCAAAACAATAGACGCAGTTTACATAGACTTCTGTAAAGCCTTCGACTCAGTGGTTCACGATAAACTACTTCTGAAACTGAAATCCTACGGCATCTCTGGACCCCTACATGACTGGTTAACTGCATTCCTGTCAAACAGACAACAAATGGTCAAAATAGGGAGCGCCCTATCAAACCCCGTTCCTGTTAACAGCGATGTACCCCAAGGCAGCGTACTAGGACCCACACTCTTCATACTCTATATAAATGACCTTTGCGATCACATTACAAGCGACTGCGTTCTCTTCGCCGATGATGTAAAACTCTTCAACACCACCGACAACACTACTATCCTCCAAAAAGACCTTGACTTTGTGACAGAATGGTCTAACATCTGGCAACTCCAAATCTCAACCAACAAATGCTCTGTCCTACACATTGGCAAAAAAAATCAGAACATTAAATACAAGCTAAAAAGTCAAGACCTTACAGACGACCCTCACTCTGTCAAAGACCTTGGAATACTCATATCAAATGACCTAAGTGCCAAAGCCCACTGCAACAACATCGCCAAAAAGGCTTCAAGAGTTGTTAACCTAATCTTACGTAGCTTCTTCTCTGATAATATCACACTACTAACCAGAGCATACAAAACATTCGCCAGACCAATCCTTGAATACAGCTCATCTATCTGGAACCCACACCGCATATCAGACATAAATACATTAGAAAGTGTCCAGAGATACTTTACAAGAAGAGTCCTCCACTCCTCTACTCGCAACAGAATACCTTACGCAACCAGACTTGAAATCCTGGGCTTAGAAAGCTTAGAACTACTTCGCCTTCGGCATGACCTAAGCATAACTCATAAAATTATCTGCTACAACGTCCTTCCTGTCAATGACTACTTCAGCTTCAACCACAACAATACCCGAGCACATAACAGATACAAACTCAAAGTGAACCGCTCCAAACTTGACTGTAGAAAATACGACTTTAGCAACAGAGTGGTAAATGCTTGGAACTCACTACCTGACTCTGTGGTTTCGTCACCAAACCCCCAAAACTTTACCCTTAGACTGTCCACTGTTGACCTCACCCGATTCCTAAGAGGTCAGTAAGGGGCGTGCATAAGTGCACCAGCGTGCCTACCGTCCCTGTCCTAATGTTCCCTCTTATCAGTACCCATCTTATGTATACAAACAATGTTTTATCTATGTATATTACCAACATGTACTTGACAAAACAAACAAACAAACAAACAAATGAACTGTATAGGCATTGGAAATAAAAGCGAAAAGTTCTCTGCCTTCTTCCAAATAACAAGAGATGTTCACGTCTCCTCCAAAGGAAATTGTCTTCCTTGCTATCCGGTGGTGACTGCAGATTTTTCCACCACGAGCCAGTCAAAACTTGAAACTCTGCTCCTTTTACTGACTGCAACCACGATTCCTCTCTACGTTCATTGCTATCTTTCAACCGGGTAAAATCCAGAACCTACTGCATGTTGTACTTACCTAGCAAGTCTTTGGTTGGCTTTAGATTTGCATTTTAAAGCAGCATGAATCAACAACTGGGCAAAAAGATCCCTCTGGAAGAGAAGGAAATGTAGGAGAGACGTTATTTACTCCTAGCAAGATGGCTGCAAGGTGAGCGTCTGGAACTGGTTAGGGTGTAAATGCAGAGAAAATTTTCAGCCCGCTTCCATTCAGCAGTTAGCAAACATGGAATTAGAAAGGAAAGGAGTGTCTTTTCCCCAAAATTAAACATAAACAGGTTCCTTTTTTATTTTTAAATCAATGGCCGCTGCTATGGGCTCTAAGGAAATACTACAAGGTGGAACGTGGTGCTCGGGATGAATTATATTCACACTTGCTGCTCAGGTTGGTAAATCCTCAGACTTAGTGGAACATCTGCAGAGGAAGTTTGAAAGATATTGGCCAGGATGAAGCTCCATGTTGTGGCCTGTCGGCCGCCGGCCCCTCCAGCAGCCGAATCAGAGGAGGAGGAGCCATGGGAATCGGGATCAGCATCAAGGCAACCTGAGAGCTCCGAGGGGGAAAAGGGAATGGAGCTGGCAGAGAGAGAGTGACAGAGGCAGAGCCTGGGCCGTCCGTCAGCCCTCAGATGGAGAGTCAACAGCCCCCAGGTCTGGAGGTGGCTGAGGAGGAGGAGGAGGAACAGCTGGGTCCAGTGCCTGACGCATTGAAGCGCAGAAGGCAGAGGAGAGGAGAGCAGTGGAAATATATGGGCCGATCTGTGGGAAGGACGAGCCACCGCTGCTAGCGAAGTCCCACCCTAGCTCTGGGGATAAAAGGCAGGGGGCGAAGATGAATAGTTGTGGCAGACAACTATTCATCTCCCCTGCCAGACAGACTTGTTAGCCTGCGTTGAGAGAGAAACTTTTTACCGGGGCTGCTGGCGCTCCTAATAAAGGAATCTTTGAGTTAACTTCAGAGGGTTTGTCATGTTTGGGGAGCTGGGTCAGAACACTTCACCTCTTTTTTGATATCCATTGTACATGCAAAAACCATTTTGGATTCCCCCTATGGATACTTCGGCTTATAATGAACTGGCCAATTAAGAGGAAGTGCCCTCCCTCTCTTCACTTCCATGAGCTCATTCCATTGCATTCTGAATGCGCAATTCTCTTTCTCTCTTTTAAAAACCAATGTAACTAGTAATGCAGAGGTCATTCTGGGCAGGATCTTCCACAAAACCAAGAGTTTGAGAAAAGAGAAACAAGGAAGCAGTGCGATGCCCAAGGCTTGAGCAGCCTTCCCACGCAGGAGAAGATTGGCAAGTCCAATTCCTATGTGAAAGACGAAAATCACGACAAGGACTCAATTCCCAGGAAAGCTGAAAACTTAGAATATACAATGCAGAGAAGCAGCAAGCTGACAAATCCCAGACAAATTTTAAGGAGAGCGCAAAATGGGTGTTCAAGTCCCACCAGCCAGCTAAAGGTCTGTCAGAGTTTGCAGCACACAAGTAAATGAGCTTCAGCAGGATTCAATTATATATAAGAAACTTCTTTATATACAATACCATACAGCAGAATCCAGAAGCAATAATCACAGAAGCAAGATATAATACAGAGGTAAGATAATACAAGAGACTCACTCATATATATGTATATATATATGTATATATATGTATATATATGTATATATGTATATGTATATGTATATGTATATGTATATGTATATGTATATGTATATATATGTGTGTGTATATATATATATATATATATATATATATATATATATATATATATATATATATATATATATATATATATATATATATATATATATATATATATATATATATATATATATATATATATATATATATATATATATATATATGTAGGTCTTTGGGTATTCGGGTTTTCTCCCGCGTGAAATTGGAAGTGTCTTTGCAACGTTTCGACGAAGTCTCATTCGTCATCATCAGGCTGGAGTCTTCAGCTTGCTGCTTCTAGGAGCAATGTGAGATTGCAGCTGTTTCTTCCTTTTAACTGCCACTGGGGGTTTGAACTGATAGGGTGGGAGCTTGGCTGTGTTCTGATTGGGTGGAGGTGTGTTCTGATTTGTTGGGGGCTTGGCTGTGCTCTGATTGGATGGGGGGTTGGCTGTGCTATGATTGGCTGGGGTGTCAGTTTGCTTCATGTATGGAATAGAGGGGTTTAGAGTGGCTAAAGATGCAGCTATGGTCTGGCTTCTGGTTTGTGGCCGTGCCTCATTGGTGTGGGTTTGAGTTTGCTTTTTGCATGGGTGTGTGGTGGTGACATCCTGTGTGGTTTTCGTGAGTGTGGGTCTAGTGTCATTCTTAGTGTTAGGGACTCGTTTGTCAACAAGTGCGGGTTTCCAAATGGCTGGTAGGCGGGAGGTGTCATCTCGTTTATTCATGCTGTGTGGGCGTTTCTCTATCTCAATGGCTTCTCTGATTATTCTGTTGTTAAAATGTTCAGTTTTGGCAATAGTTCTGGTCTTTTTAAAGTTAATTTCATGTCCTGTGGCTTTAAGATGTTGGACCAAGGAAGAAGTTGGTTCCTCTTTTTTGACTGAGTTCTTGTGTTCTTCAATGCGTGCACTTATTCTTCTGTTGGTTTGTCCAATGTATGTGGTGGGGCAGGCGGTGCATGGGATTTCATATACTCCTTGATTTTCTAACTCAATTTTGTCTTTGGGGTTTCTTAGGATGGTGGATATTTTTCGGTTTGTGCAGAATGCTGTCTTGATGTTGTGTTTGTGGAGGATCTTGCTGATTCTGTCTGTGGTTCCTTTTATGTATGGTAGGAGGGCTTTGCCGTTTTCTTGTTCTCTGTCTTGGATTTTAGTGGGGGTTTCTTTTTGGATTAGGTTGGTGATCTTATTTCTTTGGAATCCATTGGATACTAGTACGTTAGTGAGAGTATTTAGTTCGGTTTTTAGGTGTTGTTCGTCAGCTAGGCGTTTTGTTCTGGAGATGAGTGTCTTGGCTACGGAGTTGATCTGTGCTGGGTGGTGGTGTGAGAGTGTGTGCAGATAGCGGTTAGTGTGGGTTTTCTTCTGGTAGATGGTGTGTCCTAGGGAGCCATTGGATTTCTTGTAGACTAAGACATCCAGGAAAGGAAGTTGGTTGTTAGCTTCTGTTTCCATGGTGAACTGTATTTTGGGGTGTAGGCTGTTGAGGTGTATGAGGAAGTTGTCCAGTTTTTCTTTCCCGTGTGGCCAGATTATGAAGGTGTCATCTACATATCTGAGCCAGAGTTTGGGTTTGTGATCAGATTTTTCTAGAGCTTGGGTTTCAAAGTGTTCCATATAGAGGTTAGCAATGACAGGTGAGAGGGGTGATCCCATGGGTGCTCCTTCCATTTGTTTGTATTTTTGTCCGTTATAGATGAAGTATGTGTTGGATAGGCAGTGGTTGGTCAGATCTAGGATGTGCTTGGGGGGGTTGTATTTGTTTTGGATAGCTGTCAAGGCTTCTTTGATTGGCACTTGGGTGAAGAGGGATATGACATCGAAGCTCACGAGTAGGTCGCTGGGCTGTAAGTTTTGTTTCTTTATGATCTCTATGAACTGGAATGAGTTTTTTTACATATGAGGTGATGGATTCTGCATAAGGTTGTAGTTGTTTTGCGAGAAATTTGGCTAGGTTTTGTAGAGGTGAGCCTATGGAGCTGACTATGGGTCTAAGTGGGGTTCCTTCTTTGTGTATCTTGGGGAGACCATAGAGCTTGGGGCATCTGGATGATTTCTCTCTGGGAATGATTCTTTGCTGGATCTCTTCGCTGATGGGAGAGGCTTTTATTTTGGATCTAGTGGTTTTTTCCAGGTAGGTGGTGGGGTCTGTGTTTAGGGGTTTGTATGTGGAGTCTTGGAGTAGGTTGGTTAATTTGGTTTGGTAGTCAGATGTGTTCATAACCACCGTGGCGTTGCCCTTGTCTGCTGATAGGATTATTATGCTGGTGTCTTCTTGACACTCAAAATTGAGTTAGAAAATCAAGGAGTATATGAAATCCCATGCACCGCCTGCCCCACCACATACATTGGACAAACCAACAGAAGAATAAGTGCACGCATTGAAGAACACAAGAACTCAGTCAAAAAAGAGGAACCAACTTCTTCCTTGGTCCAACATCTTAAAGCCACAGGACATGAAATTAACTTTAAAAAGACCAGAACTATCACCAAAACTGAACATTTTAACAACAGAATAACAACAGAATAATCAGAGAAGCCATTGAGATAGAGAAACGCCCACACAGCATGAATAAACGAGATGACACCTCCCGCCTACCAGCCATTTGGAAACCCGCACTTGTTGACAAACGAGTCCCTAACACTAAGAATGACACTAGACCCACACTCACGAAAACCACACAGGATGTCACCACCACACACCCATGCAAAAAGCAAACTCAAACCCACACCAATGAGGCACGGCCACAAACCAGAAGCCAGACCATAGCTGCATCTTTAGCCACTCTAAACCCCTCTATTCCATACATGAAGCAAACTGACACCCCATCCAATCATAGCACAGCCAACCCCCCATCCAATCAGAGCACAGCCAAGCCCCCAACAAATCAGAACACACCTCCACCCAATCAGAACACAGCCAAGCTCCCACCCTATCAGTTCAAACCCCCAGTGGCAGTTAAAAGGAAGAAACAGCTGCAATCTCACATTGCTCCTAGAAGCAGCAAGCTGAAGACTCCAGCCTGATGATGACGAATGAGACTTCGTCGAAACGTTGCAAAGACACTTCCAATTTCACGCGGGAGAAAACCCGAATACCCAAAGACCTACATACAAACACCCGCGAAAACCTCAGAAAACATATATATATATATATATATATATATATATATATATATATATATATATATATATATATATATATATATATATATATA